>JAOXYA010000009.1:12165176-12179996 GCA_028565675.1 Sorex palustris | reverse complement strand
ATTTTTAATCCAAATTAAAATATTTTCCATTTTAATATACAAAAATAATGACAAATGTTTCTCTGTCCCACTGTAAAGCAAGAGAGAGATAAAAATTTTGATTTTACTATGTCTCATTATTAATAAAGAGCCAGGGAAAATCATTTTGAGTTCCCCAAACTTAAGAGAGTTAATTGCTTCCTCTGTGGTGTCTTTTTAGCCCCTACTATGCCTGTGTGTACACATTCCAATAAATAGTGGATTTTTGAACTGGGGTAGCATTGTACACATTTGAATCTCAAAACTAAGTAGTTTCAGACTACTTTTCAAGCCAGGAAAAAGCTGTTCTGCGACAGTAATGCACATATCTTTGTTTATTTGTTAGGTGCAACTATTCTCCAGCCAAAATGCATATCGGTTCCTATATTTTCCATATCAGAAGCATCTCTGTCTTAAAAGATTCAAACAAATAGTGCTTCACTGTAATAAACTGCACTTGGCTCCATCAGTATATCATAGTTACCCCTACGCACTCTCCTTACATAGTTTTGATTACAAATGCTATTGCAAAAAAGAAAAAAGAATAATCAAACATTTTTCTTTTCCCTTTATGAAGTTCCCTCTTAAGAGACAAACTTATTTTAGATTACAATTACTTTATCATGGTGTGCTGCTTTTGAACTTTCTTTTATTTTAGAAAATGACTTACTCTAAACCGAATCTAGTAAAGACTATTCAATACCATTAATCATTGTCACCAAGAAATATTTACTTAAAACAAGAATACTCTGAAAAGCATCACATCATTTTTTACTTGTGCCACTGAAAGTAATTGTGTAATTAGTAACTGGTTTGCAGAAGCATGTTTTTTCACAGAATGCTGATAACCAGGTCTAAATTGCCCTTTCCATTCAGGATCCAAAGGCACTTTATAAATCATCACATTTAAGTCCCTACTCACACCTGCTCACACCCAGACATTAAACTGCAGTGGGGTGCATTCAAAGAGGCTATTTAATACTAGCATAACCACTACAAAAATTTCTCTACTGGAATGAAATGCAGCAAAGTTTTAACAGATGTTCAAGAACAATAGACACCGGTTGAGGTAAAGAAATAAAGACTGTCATCTCCAATTAAAACTACAGGAAAGATTACCAGGGAAGAATGTAATTACTCCATTGGACTTTGGCCAAGAAACCAAAGCTAATGCTCTTCATATTGGGAAAACTTTTTAAAGCTTTAAAAACTCATACATATTAAAATTCCAGGATCACATCTTAGCTAAAGCAGAATTTTTAGAATAGAAGAGACAAATAGAATTGGTTCTATCATCACATCAATTCTAACTATGATATAATATATGCTCCAATAGAGAACACATGTTCTTCACGAGATTAAGAATTGGGAATAGACAATGAACAGCAGACAAAGGATAAGGAAGGGGCCAGAGAGATGGTACAATGGCCAGGGTGTTTGTCTTGCATGTGATTGACCTGTGTTCAATCCAAAGCACCTCTTATGGTCCATTGATTCCCCACCTGGAGTATAACTGGACCACAGAGTCAGGTGTAAGCCCATAGCATCTCCAGGTGTGACCCCAAAAAGATAAAGCAAGGAAAAGTGACTACATAGCTAACTGTCATGAAGGATGGAGATCACAAAAAATAAAATGGAATTAAATTAAATACCCCCCTTTTTGTTTCAAATTGATTATTTTTATTTCTGCACCATGACTAACAAATGTGTCCATAATAATGTGTCAGGCATACTAAGGTAGGCAGATAGACAAGAAACGCCCCTCCCAAGGCAATGGCAAAAGCTAGTCCTGAAGAAAACAGGAAAAACAGAAACTAAGGCCTGATAAGACCCTCACCTTGCACCAGCAGCAGCAGAAGAAGCTTCTGCAGAAACAAAAGGCCAGGAAAAGAATTTCAAAGAAGACCATCACCATTCCTAAGCCCCCTGATAACCTCCTTAGCAATGGACTTTGACCTAGCTAGAAGCCCAAGTGAGGGCAGATTGGAGAAACCCTATAAAAGCCAACTTGAACAAAGGAAGCAAGCTCATAAGCTCATATGCTGCCTGGCTGTGCTGCTTGTGCCCATGTGGCCAAGCACATGTGGCACCAGCATCTCCCCTCTTGAGATGTGTACTTTCACGCTTTTGTGTCTAATGCTGGGATGTGTGTAGGGTCTCTTTCTCTGACCTTGGATAAGCCTGTGTTGTCTTTTGAGCATGTTATTCTCTCTCTCTCTCTCTCTCTCTCTCTCTCTCTCTCTCTCTCTCTCTCTCTCATTCTCTCCCCTCCACACCTTCAAAAACCCTCCAAATAAAATATATCTACTTCACTGCTTGTCTACTCCTGAAATTCTATTCTGCGAGAAGTTGAGACAAGAATTCAGTAACCTTGGGTCTTGGATGGTGGAGGAGGATGGGGAGAAAGTGGCCGTCTTTCTCCTCCCCACTTCACATAAGTCACCCGTGGGGCCCACTGACATCAATACAATGTTCTAATAACAATCCCACCACCAGTGGCAACTTCCCACTTCCACTGTCCCTGGATTCTAGTTCATTCCACAACCAATCTTCTTAACTGACACAAATTTAAGTTTGATTATTGTTGTTTGGGTGTTTATAGTATCGATGGCTCTGTATTTTGGATATATCCATATACTACATGCCTGGACCACTTGTGCTTATTCCTTTTTTTTTTTTCAGTTCAATACTTTCTCCCCATTTCAGACAATCTTATAAGGATTAAACAAATTGACAATGAACAATAACAAATCAACAATGAAAATGATAACAGCATGCCGGAAAAGGACTTTAGTAATTAATCTGTTTGCTGAAGAAATTGAGATATGGAAAATGGAGACTAGTACCCCAGATCACATTGCTGCAGATAATTTCACGAGGAAGCTAAACTTTCCTGTCCAGGAATGACATGATAAAAACAAGGTCCTTCCACATTTCACATAGTTAAAACCTTTCTCAGCCTTGAGAAATTGTTCTGTGCTTAGGGTCACACGCCAGGGAGATTTGTATGGATGAATTTATATGGCTTAAGAGTAATCATCTTTCCACCTAATTATTTGTGGAATCAAAAGTAACATTTCATATTCTTGACTAGCAGATGGTGGGGAGAACGTGAAAGCACAAAGTGACACAGGGAATAAATTGGAGAGAAACATTCAGAATAGCTAAGATTAAAAGAATTGAGCATGGTCTATCGGAAAATACTAGCCTGCCAAATCTAAT
Organism: Sorex palustris; assembly: GCA_028565675.1. Lineage (NCBI taxonomy): Eukaryota > Metazoa > Chordata > Mammalia > Eulipotyphla > Soricidae > Sorex > Sorex palustris. The sequence goes on along the minus strand of JAOXYA010000009.1, from coordinate 12,176,756 downwards.
TCCACTTGACTTTAACCTCTCCCACCTCCCACTTCCAATTCCCTAACTGTAACACCCAGGGTTCTTAAACATTGACTTGGAATTAAAATGGATTTTTTTTTTTTTTTTTTTTTTTTGCAGCTGCTCACACGCAGGCTTATTCTATTGGCCCCTCCCAGTGTTTAGATGCGGGCCTCTTTTCCCAGACTCAGTTCTTGCCAGGGAAGACCATTTGAGAACAACAGGACAGGAAACTGAACAGAATGCTTTTTATGAGTCAGCTTGATTCTTTTTCAGGGGCTGAGAGTTTGGAGTGTTAGACCATTAGCCCAGTTGTTTTTTTTTTTTTTTGGTTGCTGCTATCATTTCTTCTATCCAGAGAGTGGTCGTTGTAGGATTCAGGCTTTTTGCTTCTTCCATTTAGATTCTGTCAAGTTCCCCTTTGATTCTGCCCATCTTCAATAAATTCTTGGATGGTAGAATAGAAGTTTTAAGCTGAATAGAGACAAAGTACTGCATTAGATCTGATTGTAGCAGCAATTGGTAATTTTCAAAACTCGACTTTTAAGTAAGTGGGAATAAAATTGTCCCTGCATCTGGCCAAGTACAGCCAATGGGAGAGTCAAGGAGATTAGATTGGAAAATGGCACATATGCCAGCACTGATGTGCCTCTGTGATGCTGACCTAAACGGAGGAAAAGTGCAGGTCTGAATGTGAAGGTTCCACTTCAGAGCATCAGAGCTTCTTCAGCTGAAATGCTACTTAGCAGGATCCCACCAGCAAGTGAGAGCATAATTAATATATCTCTGGTTGAAAGTGAAAGATCATTTTGCCTCCAGCTGGACAAAAAGGACATTAATTAAATAAATTTTATGTCTCAGTTTACAGGTGCCCAGGGTAGAATAAGATATTTGGACAAAATTGCTGGTACTGTTGCAAACAGGAGTGTTCTAAATGCTCTGATTATAAAATTTATTCTATAATGAGCTAGATATTCTCTAGAAAGGACAGATACATGGATAAGAAGAACGAAGGAGGTAAGTCTAAACACTTGCCCTGCCTGCGACTGACCCCACACATTGAACGCAGTTCTCCGAGCACCACCACTGGGTCACTCCTTGTTCCAAATTCTGGAGCAAGTAGACACAGATGCAGGTTTAGATGTTAAGACGTTGTTAATTCAGTTATGAATACATTGCCTGATTCTTTCAACAAAGACAATTATTCCACTTTGGTATCAAATAAGTGCTTGGTAGAGCAGGAGGACATGATCAAGCTGTATTGCCATTTAATTGCAGGTTTTTAATGATAATCCAAGCAACCTGGGTCCAGAGAGAAGAAATTAATTTCTGAATCTGAAACATTAGATTGGGAGGAAGGAAGGAAGGAAGGACGGAGATCAAACATGGATCTTTGGCCTGAAGAGTTAACCAAGGGCCAGGCCCTGTTTGTGTGCATGTCTGTGCATTCTTGGGGGGGATCCTGGAGCCTTTCTCTGCTCTAGAAATTCTCCGCCTCAGCCTCCGGCACTTGTGGGTCGGGTGGCCACTGTGGCGTGTCAGGAGGAACTAAGTTCCTTCTCGCCTCCGAGTCTCCCTGAGCAACCACAGCACTGGTAATTAGATCAGGGCCAGCAGGCTGAGATACCAAGGCGGCCACTTCCCTGGGGTTGTAGAGCTCCTTTTTTTCTTGAAATCTGCCGAAAATCACCCTGCAAACACTAGTGGGAAGCGCTGCTCCCTGCCGCCCTCGTCCTGGGGTTCAGGGTGGGGAGTGATGGGAGGGAACCTGGGAACACCGGTGCTGGGAAATGTGGACTTACAGAGGAGAGCTGGGTTTTAGGACACTGTGTCCCTAGTCATGAGCAGCTTTGAAAAAAAAAAAAGATACTGAATGGGAGAGAGAAGCAAGGGGGGAAAACGTTCTCCAGATCTGTCTCACCGGTAGAGTAGAATGAGAACTCCGAGCTCTTTCCACGGGGAAATTGGTCAAGGAACACCGAGATCTTCACCGCCCACCATTCTTTCCAAGGGCAGGACTGAAAGACTAAGCAAAGTGTTGGTGCGAAAACCCCAGCTGCCTTCAGTGGATGAGATCACGGAGAAAGTCTGCAGTGAACAGGAAGTGGGGACAACCAGCGTTCTTGGGGGCTTGACTCTGGATTTTTTTTTAGCTCGCGCCTACACGAGGCAAGATGAGCCTCAATGCTGTTTCTTGTGCAAAACTCGATGTCACCCAAGGCCTGGGACATCTGTCACCTCGTGGGAGAAAAGCATGCAGTTCAGATAGAGAGAGCAAAAAATGTATCTTCCCCATCACCACCAAGAACAAATGATCTGACAGATGCAATATTGCCGAGGACAGAGAGAGTCCGAATAATCACCCCTTCGCCAGTGGAAATTCAAGAGCAGTGCTTTGAGTTGGAGCCATAGCACAGTGGGGAGGGCGTTTGCCTTGCACGTGGCCTACCCGGGTTCAATTCCTCTGGCCCTCTCGGAGAGCCCAGCAAGCTACCGAGACGATCCCACCCGCACGGCAGAGCCTGGCAAGCTCCCCGTGGCGTCTTCGAGATGCCAAACACAGTCACAACAAGTCTCACGATGGAGACGTTACTGGGCCCACTCGTCGAGCAAATCGATGAACAAACGGAGGACAGTGCTACAGTGCTACTATATTAATACTCGGACTAATAGCATTGCCCAAACTAAATAAGATAATGATGGATTTTTTATGCACATAATTCTCATATCCCACCCTCCCCAGTGGACCCCCTTCCTCTCCCAAGGTCCCCAGCACCCATCCCTCTCAGCCCCGACCAACTCAATCCTGTGACTCAGTTTCTCCCATTGGGTCGCCTTTGGCCCTTGATTCCTCCCGGTTCATGTATCTCTAAGTCCCACCGATAAGAGACCCTTCTGCATCTACTCTTTTTCTTCCAACTGAGTCCATTCAGCACCATCCCCTCTCCTTCCATCCCTTGTTGGGCCCGAGTTTCGGGTCTCCTGTCGCGGAGAGACTGAGTCCACAAATGATAACACAAAAGCAAAAGAACTTTATGACGAGCCCAAGCCAGCGCTAGCTCAAGCAAGGGTCCGAATCTCATCCAACACAGTGGAGTCTCGACAAGGACCCCGATTCCAAATCAGCAGCGGTTCCTATAAGGGTTAGAGTTAAGAGGCCGTTTATACACTGGTCTGTTTTTAGCATCAGCCGCATCATGACAACGGTGGTCAGCAATTAGATGATGGTCGGGAACATTTTCTAAGGAGGCGACAGTGACCCCTCACGACCAGCCAGACCCAACTGCCCAACTGCCCAGTTCCTTATTTCGGCCAATCACTCAACTGGGGGTTGACCAGGAACTGCAAGTCCTGCTCCGGGGAAAACAGGAACTGAAGCCTTGTTGAGACTTAATGTTGGCTGTAGCTTGGCGTCACATTCGCCCTCACACCCTGTTGCTGCAAATTGCATGCTGTTCTTTCTCAGGGCTGCATCTTATTCCACTGTGTCTACTGGATTCACCTTTCTGTGCTGTTTCTCCCGGAGACAATTCCAACCACCCTGCTTTTGCACACCACCTTCCCGGAAGAGGTGTTTCTGCTAGGAAAAGCAGCTTGCAAAGCTCCTGGTTTCGTTTCTTCATCTCTCTCTATTCATCCCAGCTTTTTCGTTCTCTCCCTCATTTTTCTTCCCCTCCTTGCCGTGGATTGAGAAGTTTCTCTCTCCTGCGTTTCGCTTTATGTTTCCATGATTTCTCTCCAGCCTCTGTCCTTGTGCCCTATAACCACCTCACACATGCTCAACATCCTCCTAGTGTGGACCCCAGGTCCAGTACAAGAATTTGGGATAGGGACTTCCAGACCGCACCAGGATAGCCTAAAAAGGGACTCCTATCTCGTCTGAACAAAATAGATTCCCAACGCAAACACACAGAAATGGCCGGCTAATCTCCAATCAATTGAGCAAGGTTATTCATGGGGGGGTGTAAAAAAAGCAACTTTCATTAGGTTTGACCTAGCCATGCTGACACATCAAGACGTGTGCCTCCGTCTCGACCCCTCATTCACATCACGTGTTCTAAATCTAATTCACAATCGATCGCCAACCTCATCATAAAAGCTAAAACTATCAACATTCCACCAGGCATCAGAGGAACGTGCCCTGACCTTACCATAGGCAACGATTTCCCCCCGAGAGCAACTTAACAAACAACACACACCACATTAAAAAAGAAAAAAAAAAGAACTCAGTGCTAGAATCCACAGTATATTTTTAGTGCTTCTAATTTTCCGCAGATACCATTGAGATCAGAAGGAAAAAGAAACCTCCCAACTGAGCACTGTATGCTAATACAGTCACCCACAAAGGATGCATGGTCTAAATATTTGAGTCCTTTCCAACTGAAGATGTTAAGTAATACATTTTTTTCTTTTTGGGTCACACCCAGCAATGCACAGGGGTTCCTCCTGGTTCTGCACTCGGGAATTACTCCTAGAGGTGCTTGGGGGAACCCTATGGGATGCTGGGAATCGAACCCGGGTTGGCAGTGTGCAAGGCAAACACCCTCCCTGCTGTGCTATCACTCCAGCCCCAGATGCATTTTTTTCATGGGCAACATATTTGGACCCATGATGAGAGAGTTGAGTATTCAGGGTAGGGAAGAGACCAACCCTGACCCCTACCGAATAAAGCTGTAAGGTTGTGTGAATGAGGCACACTCATCCAGTAATCATGCATCAATGCTGCAGATGAGTCACCTGCGGGGCTAGGGGCGTCCCCAGATCCTACAAAGAAAACATCGGTATTAAGGATGCAGGGAGCAGGAGAGCACCAGACATAGGAGGATGAAGCCAGCATCCAGTGGACCATTTTACACACCCAAAATTTACTTCTGGGTCCCGATTGGTCGCCCTGCAGACCTCATTTGCATACAGATGTGTGAGATCGTCTTCCAGAACCATACATGGGAACGAGTCGTTGGGTTGGTCATCCTACAAGCCCCTCCACACACACACCTTTATTGGCCAATGCAACTGGATTGATTGTTTCAATAGGATGGCCTGGCAGGGAGTAACCAATCAGATGGTAGAAATAAGCAATGGGAGACCATAAATGGGGCACACACACATCACTGCATAGATTTATGGATGAGGTGGGAACTGTGTGTGGAAGAAATATACAAGAGAGAAGGTTGGCATAGAAGATGTAAAAAAAAAAATAGTGTTGCTGTTCACAGAATCTGCAAACAACCTGAGTGCCTGAGTTAAAGAAACTTTGGTCCATCTACACAATGGAATACTATGCAGCTGTTAGGAAAGATGAAGCCATGAAATTTGCTTCTAAGTGGATGGTCATGCAGAGTGAAATGAGTCCGAAAGAGAGAGACAAACAGAGAAAGACTGCACTCGTTTGTGGCAGATAAAATAACATGAGACGGACACCCAAGGACAGTAGAGACAAGGGCCAGGAGGATTGTCCCATGGGTGGACATCGGCCTCATGACCTGAGGGAGAAGGCAGCTTGGATGGGGAAGGGGTCACTGAGTCAGGGAGGGTTGGAGGGGTCGATCGGGATGGGAGGTATGTGCTGAAAGTAGACAAAGGACTCAACGTGATGGCCTCTTAGTGTCTGTATTTCAACCCATGATGCCCCAAAGTAGACAGAGAGGATGGGGGAGATTGTCTGCCCTGGAGGCACGGGGAGGGGTGGGATGGGGGGGTACTGGGGACATTGGTGGTGGGGAATGGGCACTGGTGGAGGGCTGGGGGTTCCATCATGGTGCGACTGAAACTCAAACATGAAAGCTTTGCAATTGTAGCTCACGGTGATTAAAAAAAAAGAAAAATAATATAAAAAATAATAATAAAACATAATAATAATAACAGGATATCCAGGAAGTCAGGGCAAGCCCATCCCTGCGGGTCTCAGGCACCATCTCCATCCCGGACCCCCGGACCCCCACAGGCATCTCTGGCCTCTCATGAGGCCAAGCAATGCTGGGACCCTCTTGGGCGCCAAGATGTGGCCAAAAGAGCTTCCGGAGAGGTGGGTGCACGCTCCACGCCCCCCCCACTCATAGCCAGCCTGGCCAGGCACCACCCCAAAAGTCTAGCCCCAAATCAGAACCAAGGCTCAGTGGCCTCTAGCATAGGGCAAGTGGCCTCCAGGGCAGGCTGAGTTGTTGCGACTCAATGCCGGAACCTCACCCCTGGGAGCTGCCAAGAGGAAGAGACCATCAGCCGTCAGCTGGGGGCTGGGGTCCAGGAGCGGGAGACAGAGATAAAGAGAGAGACAGAGAGAGAGAGACAGAGAGGAGAGAGAGACAGAGAGAGAGAGACAGAGAGGAGAGAGACACAGAGAGAGAGAGACAGAGAGACAGAGAGATAGAAGAGAGAGACAGAAAGAGACAGAGGGAAGAGAGACAGAGAGGAGAGAGATAGAGAGAGACACAGAGACACAGAGAGAGGAGAGACAGAGAGAGGGAGAGATAGAGAGAGAGAGAGGTTTCTGACAACGAAACTTATGAATGCGTGTGCCACAGAGGCAGGGTGAGGAGGGTAAGAGGGAACCTTGGGACACAGGTGGCCACTGTGGCGGGGTCCCTACTGGACCTTGCTGGCCTCGCACCCTGCTGACCTGGGTTCAATTGCTGGTGCTCATTAAAGTCCCCCCTGAGCACTGCCAGGAGTCAGCCCCAAACACAGAGCCAGGAGTCATCCCTGAGCACAGAACCGGGAGTCAGCCCTGTGTACACATGAGAGTTGTGCTCACAGAACCGACAGGAGGGGTTTGGTCGTGATGCCAGAGGCCGGGAGGGGAGTCTCAGTGTGAAAGTATCTCTCTCCCCACCCAGAGGAGCCAGGCCTGCCTTCCTGTCAAGGCCACGGTCAAACAGCACCATCTTCGCTGACCCCTTGCTCTGCTTGCTGCTTTGTCGTGACCCAGTTAAGCACCACGGACCGAGAGCAGAGGCCACAGAGGGCAGCAGAGTCTGGGCGAGAGGAGAGAACCGTGGAACAGCTTCCGGGTGGCCCTGCCATGGTCACTGCTTCAGCCTCTCAAAGAGCTCATTTCTTTTAATTGTTTGTTTCTTGGGGACACACCCCCGGAGGTGCTCGGGGCTTTACACAGGACTCTGTGTTTTCGGAGATCACTCTTGCTGGCTCAGCGGACCTGATGTCAGGGGACGATGCAAGTTCAATAGGAGGAACTGCATCAACAAAGACTTTGTGTGCCCTTGCACTGAGTCATTCTCCGAGGAACTGCATTCTTAGCACACGGCGATCACTGGGAGTTTCAGGGGATTTCCATGACGGGGACAAGGAACCCTACAGTTACAGCAAAGGAAGCCAGAAATTGGAGAGTCTCCCTCCAAGTGCAAATCAGTGAAGTACACATACTCATAGAAAACAACAACAACAAAAAGAAACTGCACTTGTAGGCAAGTGCAATTTCCTCTGCATTTCAATGTGAGGAGTAAGTCACCCCAGTTTTACAGCCTTAGCAGGCAGGAGCTGGAGAATCTCCTGACGTGTGCACTCATTCTCAGAGAATGCGGCTTTCATCAGAAAGTGATTTCTCTATTGCTTTCTCAGGGGTTCTGGTGGACAGCACCGAAGGGAGAGAGAGAACAAAAGGGAATGCCCTGCAACAGAGGTGGGGTGGGATTGGGAGAGGAGGGGGATGGGAGGGCTACTGGGATCATTGGTGGTGGAAAGTGGGCACTGGTGGAGGGATGGGTACTCGATCATTGTATAACTGAAACCCAAGCACAAAAACTTGTAAGTCCACAACTGTACCTCTTGGTATTTCACTAATAAAAAAAAAGAATAAAAAAATAAATAGAGAGATAAAAAAAAAAGAAAAAAGTGACCTTAACTTTACAGCTAAAGATTCAACCTGGCTGGGCACGTCAGGTAGAGGTGGGTAACGTCCCTGCATGCTCTAGGTGGTCTGCCGAGCACTACTCTTCACTCACTGAGTATTATCAAGGGATCATAAGCTAAGAAAACTGGTTGTGTTGCAGAACTACCAGCAAAGCAATGGCCTCGGAGAAACAAGAGAAAAACGAGTTTATTTAGCACCAGTGCTGTCTCAGTGGATTCGTGCCCAAAGGCTGAGTGCCCGGCTCAAAGTTCTGCCCACGTTTCTAAGAGGCTCCTCCTGGGCGAGGGAATGGTCTGAGGCGCTTGCAGCCAGGGAGCTGAGAGGATACACAAACGTGTCAGGGTGAGTGAGCACACAGATGTGGTAGAAAGCAGACCTAGATATTGGCAAGGAGGATAAAAAGGGAGGGGCCATGGATCAGATCTTTCTTCCCAAGAACCAGACCTCTCCTCCAGGATCCAGGTCTCCCCTCAGAGTAACCAGACCGCCCCTCATAGGAACTCAACCTCCCCTCACAGAAAACAGACGTGCCTTCGCAGGAACTAAATCTTCCTTCACAGGAACCAGACCTTCCCTCACAGGATCTAGATCTTCCCTCACAGGAATCGGTCCTGTTATCACAGGACTAGACCACCTGTCACGGGAACCAGATCTCCCTTCACAGGAACTAAACTTCCCCTTACAGGAACTAGACGTCCCTGAATAGGACTAGACTTCCCCTCACAGGAAACAGGCTATCCTCACAGGATCCAGATCTCCCCTCACAGGAGCCAGACCTCTCCTCAAAAGAACCAGATCTTCCCTCACAGGAACCAGATCTCCCTTCACAGGAACTAAACTTTCCCTCACAGGAATCAGATGTCCCCTCATAGGACTAGACTTCCCCTCACAGGAACTAAAGTTCCCCTCACAGGAATCAGATGTCCCCTCATAGGACTAGACTTCTCCTCACAGGAAATAGGCCATCTCTCATAGGATTCAGATCTCCTCTCCTCTTCAGATGATCTCACAGATCATCTCTTCTCACAGAAACTAGACCTTCCTTCACAGGAAACAGGCGTCCCTCACAGGATCTAGACCTCTCCTCACAGGAACCAGGTCTTCCTTCAAAGGAACTGAACTTCCTCATGCAGAAATCAGATCTCCCCTCACAAGATCCAGACCTTTCCTCACAGGAATCAGATGTCCCCTCATAGGACTAGACCTCCCTTCACAGGAACTAAGCTTCCCCTCACAGGAACTAGATGTCCTCTCAAAGGACAAGAGTTCCCCTCACAGGAAACAGGCCATCCCTCACAGAACCCAGATCTTCCCTCACAGAAACCAGACCTGACCTCACGGGACTAGACCTCCCCTCACAGGAAACAAACCATCCCTCACAGGAACCAGATCTCCCTTCACAGGAACCAGATCTGCAGAAGAACTAGACCTCCCCTCACAGGAAACAGACCTCCCACTCACAAGATCCAGACCTCTCCTCACAGGGATCAGATTTCCCTTCCAAGGAACCAGAGTGCCCTCACAGGAACCCAATATCCCATTACAGGAACCAGACCTCTGTAACAGGAACCAGATCTCCCTTCACAGGAACCAGATCTCCCTTCACAGAAACTAAACTTCCCCTCATAGGAACCAGACATCCCTTGATAGGACTAAGACTTCCCCTCACGAGACACAGGCCATCCCTCACAGGATCCAGATCTCCCCTCACAGGAACCAGACCTCTCCTCACAGGAACCATATCTCCCTCCACAAGAACTAAACTTCCCCTCACAGGAACCAGACCTCCCCTCCTAGGAACTTGACCTCCTGTAACATCCCATACAGGAGGAAGCAGATCTTCCTTCACAGGAGCTAGACTTCCCCTCACAGGATCCAGACCTCCCTTCACAGGAACCAGGCTCTTTTCCACAGGAAACACACCTCCCCTCACAGGAACTAGATCTCCCCTCACAGAAACCAGATATTGTTTTAATGGTTTCAGTGAAAAGGAACTGAGAGAAAAGGGAGTATGGACTGAGTACCTAATGGGTAGGGTCACGCTACCTCTAGTGGATCCCCATGTTGCCATACTAATTTTTTTTTTTTTGCGAGAAAAACAACCTGGAAGGAAGGTGATGTTCCAGTGATCTGCATCACTTCTTATACAAAACCCTGGATAAAGCATGCAGTTGTGAGTGCTGGGGCAGTTATCTGAAGCCATCCTCCTCAGAGGCAGAAACTTCCCCTTTGTCACGAGCACTGGGGAGCTATAGAAATGGAGAACATTCTAGAGTAGTCTGTTTCTAGAACATTCCATTCCACTTTGCCATTCCTGCTGTCCCCCAAACCTAAATGCTGTCATGCCCCTCTCTCTTCAAGTCCAAATTTTGAGTGTTACACACCCTCTGAGCCCTGACATTGCATGAGAGAGGTGGACACTCGTGACGGTCAGATATTAAGTTGGTCTGCCAGGTGTCTGCACAGCAGAGGGAACAGCCTACGGATGCCACTTTCTCTGTCAGGGACACGGGGATGTCGCACCTTCAGCACAAAGTACAGCATTGGCATCCACATGCATCACGGCGTCTGCCTCAGAGGGTGCCTGGATTCATAGTTTCTGCTTAGTCCAATATCGGCCTGCCTTGATGCTTGTTCAGCTCCGCTAGAAGCCTGTGACAGACGGAGATAGCCCGGCTTCTTACATAATTAGCACTTCTCAAAACACACAAGCCACAGAGCCTAAAGGCCACGCCTGACAGCCGTCTCAGAGCCCAAGTGCGAATAACTTGTCGTCTCTGCGAGCCTGAGCCCAGAAACACGCTTAATTACGGAGAAACGTCCGCACGGCGAGGAAATAAACACTCTCCTGTTCTTGCCTGCTCCGAAGACCCTGACAGCGATCCAAAGATAGTTTCTTCACGTCTCCTTTTCTCCAGTTGGTTTGTCAGAGAAAACAATTAGCCACAGAGATGACCAAAATAAAATACACAAAAAGCAAACTTTCCGTGAGCCTCACGTGTGTCCACGGAAGGCTGTCATATCGCAACGTTTCGTTCCCCGTCCACCGGAGACGTTACAGGCAGCCCTTGAAAATCCAGTGTTTGGGGGCTGGAGTGATAGCACAGCGGGGAGGGCGTTTGCCTTGCACGCGGCTGACTCGGGTTCGATTCCCAGCATCCCATAGGGTCCCCCGAGCACCTCCAGGAGTAATTCCCGAGTGCAGAGCCAGGAGTAACCCCTGAGCATCGCTGGGTATGAGCCCCCGTCCCCCAGTAAAAAGCCTGCACTTACTGTTAATGCATTAGAATGATCAGTGTTGCAAATGTACTCATCACTGTACTCACTCTAGTGAAAAAGAACTCAGTGTCAGGATATGCACGACACCTGGAGTAGCTTTGTAACATTGGCTTCTTTTCGGTGATTGACACCTTCAAATGAGGCTTCTTGAGAACATCCCTTTCAGTGTAGGAGAATCCTTTAAGTCTTCCTAAGCCCCAACGCTCTTTTTCTTTAAAAATTGTTTTTTATTGAGTCACTGGGAGATACAAAGCTACAAAGCTGCTCTTGGCTGCATTTCAGTCATACAGGGTTCCAACGCCAATATCATTTCCCAGCATCAGTGTCCTCAGTTTCCCTCCTAGCCAGCATTCTTCTTTCTTCTTCTTTCTTCTTCTTCTTCTTCTTCTTCTTCTTCTTCTTCTTCTTCTTCTTCTTCTTCTTCTTCTTCTTCT
>JAOXYA010000009.1:12015643-12026843 GCA_028565675.1 Sorex palustris | reverse complement strand
GATTTCTGATATTTTAGTAATAAACCTAGAGGGATTACTGCCAGAAGCTCCTGAGTTACAAGATTGGTATGTGTGCCTCTGGGTTTGTGGTCAGTCAGAAGCCGGAGGAGGTATTTGAGGGTGGCAATCCGGAGCATTGTCATGGCGGGGAGCAGGGCCGATTCTACCCCCCATCTCATGAAGCCCCACATGCCTCGCCAATGCACTCTTATACCTGGCTGTTCATTAGGCTCTAAAAGATGTGGGCCACCATGTCGCTGCCACAAGCGGGACAGGCAGAGGGACAGACACCCTTCCCCTCCCAGGACAGCATAGCACCATAGTTAAATACACAGTCCAGATGTAATTTGGTTGGGCATTATCTTTTGCTCAGATTTTCCCACCACCATTCAAGGCTGATTTTCAGGGACAAATGCTAGATCATTTACTTTCCACTGATCACTTTGCATATCGGGAAATGTTGTGCAGCCACATAAGAGGCCACGGGGTTGGGAAAATAGTCCTGGTACCCACATGCCAGAGCCATGCTTGTAGAAGCTCATGGTCACTGGGATACCATCTGGATAAGGTGGAGAGACAGCACCTATTCCATCTGGGACCTCCCGGTGATATCAGCTCTGTATGTGGCCCGGATAATTCTCCGGGAGCTGTGGGGCCCTCCAGCCGGTTTTCTTCTTCGCTGCTGTGTGCTGTAAGATGGTGCTGGGGGCAGGTTGTGGGTGTGGCTTCCAGAATCAGAGGTTTCCTGGGAGCTGGGGCAGCCCCATTGAGGTTGGGAAAATAGTCCTTGTACCTGCATGCCAGAGCCATGCTTGTAGAAGCTCACGGTCACCAGGATTCCATCTGAAGAAGGTGGGCACACAGCACCTACCCATCTGGAACCTCCCAGTGATATCGACTCTGTATGGGGCCCAGAGAATTATCCAGGTGCTCTGGGGCCCTCCAGCCAGTTTTCTTTTTTGCTGCTGTGTGTCAGGTGAGTTTTATGAGTGATCTCTGGCAAAGCACCATGCTCATATGGTATCAGATAAGCTGCCTCATTTTCAACAACCTTCACTCTTAGAACCTGAGCACATCTGTTCCAAATAAAAACTCAGCTCTTCGGTGAAAGGTCTGTTTGTAACATACAGAAGTATTGTATAGCCTAATCTTTGGTGTGGCATGTAAATGGAACAAACTCAGACTCTATAAATGAATGTAAACCACCTCCACAATATTTTTTTTTAAAAAAGAGACCTCTCTCATATGTGGAATATAAAGAACCATAGTAAGAGAAGAACGAAAGCCCAATGTCATCAAAATTGGAGTATTTGCATATAGAACATGAGCTTAAATAGAGGAGTTGAAGAGGGGACTTGGGATACTTCACGGGGGGCAGGGAAGTGAACTCTGATGATGGGCATTGGAACGATGCATGCATACAAAGTATAATTAACAGTAGTTTAAGTACCAGTATCTCAATAAAAATTGCTTAAAAAAAACTGGTGTAGTGGCTGGAGTGATAGCACAGCAGGTAGGGTGTTTGCCTTGCATGCAGCCGAACCGGGTTCTATTCCCAGCATTCCATATGGTCCCCTGAGAACCTCCAGTAGTAATTCCTCAGTGCAGAGCCAGGAATATCACCGGGTGTGACCCAAAAGGCAATTAAATTAAATTAAATTAAAAAGGTAAAGTAATTGTTATGATAGAAATGTAACTTATTTCAATACTACTTTATGATACTTAAAAAATTAATTCAATAATTTAAATGCACACACAAGTTCATGTCAGTAACCTCAGTCTCTAGAAGTTATGTCTGTGAACAGTGTGACTGCTTTCCCATGAGACTTTTCTCTCAACTCTACAGATGAATGTGTTTGGGAGAGTGATGACAGAAGACCTTGATTCTTAGTCCTGGCTTTGTCACAAACTGGCCATGTGACTCTGAGAAAAATTTGCTAAATTTTATAGGTCAGGATTCCTCCTTTGGGAAATAAAAGACCTCAGGAGACACACACCAAAAAAAGCATAATTTTTTCTTAGAGTTCTTATTTATTCTGTCATTTTTCTTAAATGTCTTTCTCTATACATTTTTATGAAACTCAGCTGTCGTTAGTAATGTATTGCTTTTCTCTATTCGGAAGAAAAAAATCATGCTATGTCCAAAGTATTTTTAAACCCTTAAAAAGCTTATTTTTCTCAGAATTCTTATTTATTTTGTCATCAGGGGAGTTCCCCTTGCTCTGCCTTCCTCCCTCAGCCCACCGCATAGCAAACCCCCCAGAACCACCCACGGATGCAAATGTGTGTTTGAAGGTGAAAGAAAAGCAAAAGAGCAAATCTCTGGCCCCCCAAAATCCAACTCCCCCCCCAATTTGATCTCCACTCCAAAGAAAAATCTTTTTTCAAGGTAGATGCTCACCCTACCCTGTGTTGCTAAGAAAGTTGTCAACCCTAGTTTCTCCTTGCTAAAAGTTTAAAAAAAAAAAGCAAGGAATAAGATGCTCAAGATCCCTCCCACAGACTCTGCCACCGAGTCCTGCAGTGCTGGGTTCCTACGCTCCTTGATCAACCCTCCTGGGTGATTCTCTTGAGGAAGCGAGGGCAGAAAGCTCACCTCAGAGGGAAGGAGGGACATCTTCATGACGGTGGGTCCCCAAGCCCCTCGGGGTTGGACCCTCCCTGACCCCTGCCGGGTGTCTGTCCCTTCGTGCATTCAGGTCACGGCACCCTGGCACCGATGTCCCCTCGTTCTCAAGGAGGAGTTTTCGCCTCACCCCGAGCGCCCCTAACTCTGATCCCTGTCTCAAATTAAAACTCTCTGTTGCAGCTGCACTTCCTGTGATGCTCCCGATTTCGTATTGTGTCTGGAGTCAGATCACTTCTTTTCCCTTTATTTCCACCCTGGATTGGGGCTCTGGAGGGCACGTTGGCAGTGCTCAGGACTCTCCCTGGTAGGGCTTGGAGGAACCAGGATGGATACTGGGGATTGAACCCAGGCTGGCCACCAGCGCCCTACCCACTGCACTATCTCTGTGGCCCTTGAAGTCATTTTACTTCTTCCTCTCTCACTTTGCCTCTACCCTCTTGACCACCTTACTGAACGCTTCAGTATTTTGTTTTTCCTGATGATGACCATGACGAATGAGGTGATGATGCAAAAATCTTTATAAAGAGATGAACTTTTGGGGGCTGGAATGATAGCACAGCGGGTAGAGCATTTGCCTTGTACATGGCCGACCTGGGGTTCAATTCCCAGCATCCCATATGGTCCCACATGGTCCCCGGAGCACCGCCAGGAGTAATTTCTGAGTGCAGAGCGAGGAGTAACCCCTGTGCATTGCCGGGTGTGACTCAAAAAGAAAAAAAAAAGAGAAAACTTTTCTGTTTCATCTCTCCTCACCAATCCCTAGAACAGGTCTTACTCTCCACAGAAAGTCCCATATAGGCCTCAGGGTTTGGGGTAGGGGTGGAGAGTCACTCTGATTCCTGCTCTCATGGGGAGGGTCTTGCGACTGTTTGTCTCTTACAATAACTAAAACTTTCCTGTCACTGTCATGGTGCTCATCCTCCTCCCCATCACGGGCACTGTTACTACTGCAGAAGTTTTCCTTCTGGGTAGATATGCCAGAGTCAAGGAGTCTGAGACGGGTCTTCCCAAAGATGTCGGACCCGCCTACCAGGCGTCTAGTACCGCCAAGGTGATGCTGAGCACACAGTGTTTTTGTTCTGTTTTGAGGAGGGCGGGTTGGGCCACACCTGTGCTCAGGGTTTACAGTGAGCAGAAAATGTTCTTTTTCTGCTCCCCCCTCCTTTTTTTTGGGTCACACCCCAGCTGTTCTCTGGCCTCGCTCCTGGCAGTGCCCAGGGGAATCCTAGATAGAGCTGGAAATCCAACGCACCCACTGCATTTTCCTTCCAGTGTAAGATTTTTTGGTTTTGTTTTTTGGACCACACTCGGCTGTGCTCATTGCTCGGGGGTCATTTCTGGTGAGTTTGGGAACCACACAGGCTGCAGGGACCAAACCCAGGTAGGCTGGGTGCAAGGCAAGTGCCCTACCTGCTATTCTATCGCTGTGGGTCAGACAAGGCTTTTTAAGAGTTTCCAAAGCCTTGAAGTCTCAGAGCCAGGATCAGACCTTCGCCTCACTCCCAGCTTTGCTAGGCAGCCGGTTCCTGGAGGGGAAACCTCTAAAGCATCACCCCTGTGGCAGTTACTATATTGTGTTTTTTTTTTTTTTGCCACACCTAGGAGGCTACTCCAAGATCAGTGCTCGCTTCCAGCAGTGCTCAAGAGATCTCACGCAGCATCAGGGATCAAACTCAGGGTTCCAATATGCAAAGCCCGCACCCCAGTTTTTTGTGCTATCTCTCCCATGCCAGTGACCGTGTAGACGCTGTATCTGCTCATGGTCTGCATAGACAGTGGTGGTCGCTGGACCCCAAGGACCTCTGGTCACCGGATTCCCCCAAGCTGAGACTGGATGGCCAAAGGCCCAGATCAGGTATTAAATATCTTGCTCCAGGGACTCGGGATTCCCCTTAGACCATTTGGCTTCTGTTCCCTGTAAACAGAGGCTGAGATTAGGGGTCCAGCACACCTCGGTTACCGAGAGAGTTGGGGGCTGGGATCAGGGGGCAGAGCCGGCAGGGCACAAGAGTGAATTTTGCAGGGGTTTGGCTGCAGAACGAATAACCTTATGACGATTTGGGGGGAGGGGATGGCCTTTGCTAACTCGGGTCCAGTAAACGTGGACTCTGGGGGGTCCCCACAGAGGGGCCCGCGCTCGCTCCCAGGGGAGACGGTTTCGTGGGACCCAAGGAAACTGGAGCTGCCAAAGCTGCGCCCCGTCCAAGCAAACCCGGGCGAGGCGACTGTGCGCCCCTGTCACCTTCTGCAAACTGTTCGTTAGTGGAGGACTCCCCGAGGGGTGCTCGCCTGCCCTCGGCCGCTCCCGCCGCGAGACTCAGTCTCTACTTCTTTAGTGCTCTCGGAGCGGTCACACCCACTTTTAGCTCCGTCTGTTCACGACCCAAGTCCCAAAGTCAGGCGGGGAGCTGTGGACATTATTGGGGGTTCTGGGGGGGGAGGGGAAACTTCAGGTCCCCCAGGACCCCGAAAGAATTGTCGTGCGGGTTCTAGGAGGGCTGGGGACCCTCAGTCTCTGCGTGCAGTTCCCGGTCGCCCCGTCCAACACCCCTGCAGTGCTGGGGTCCCCGTGCACGCACACTCATCCCTCATCCCACCCATCCCACTCTCCCCGCCCTCCTCCTGCTCTAAGCCTCGGCCCGGAGACCACCCAGGTGGGGGTGACCCCGGGAGAAGAGGGGGAGAAAGTGGGGGTGGTGGGGGTCCCTGCCGGGTGCAAGCACCGAGAGGGGAACTGCGCGCCCGGAGCAGGCGAGGACCCAGCACGAGGGGAACCCCGGGCCCCAGGGTGCGTTTCCCACATCCTCATTAGATTTCGGGGGTCCCCGACCCCACTCGCGTCCCGCACGACTCCGCAGAGGCTCCTCGGGGCTCGGGTCCCGCCTCTCCCGCACCCCGGAAGGAATCGAGGCACGTGGCCGGGCTGCGTTGGTTTCCCCTCGGCTGTCGATCACCCTAGATCCTGCAAATTCGGGGTTGGGGGTGCAAATGGGAGGGGTGAGTGGGAGGAGGGGGGGCCTCGCCCAGGGAAACGAGGTAGATTCCGCGGCAGCCGCCGCTTCCGGACGGCTCTATGGCTTAGTTGGTTAAAGCGCCTGTCTCGTAAACAGGAGATCCTGGGTTCGACTCCCAGTAGGGCCTTCTCTTTTCCCCAGGAAAGGGCTGCGGCAAGAGCATTTTAGGTCTCCAGAATTACACCGAGCTTAAACAGCCGCAGAACCTGACAAAGCGCTCCTTACTTTTGCAAAAAAAGAATTTTAAAGAAATGGCTAAGCATTTTCATCGAAGCCCCGAGCTTTACGATACTGCTTCTCCCACGTTGCATGCATGGGTCTCCGACATCACACCCATCACCAGGGACCGCTCTCTCCCGGGCGCTCCTTCTCCATTTGGAGATGTTACTGGGCCCGCTCGAGCAAATCGATGATCAACCGGAGGGCCCTTTACTTATGTGGGGGATGAGTAACGGAACTACCCTGCATAGTGAATGTGGTACGTTATACAACTCTGCATTTATCAAAGCACATAGAACAGTAGACCACAAATGATTGGGTGTCCCTTTAGACAGATTGAAAACGAGTTTGAGAAAAGCTTGGCAATAAAATATTCCAAGCTGAAAGCAATTTTATTTACTAACTTTTATTTCTTGCACTCTGTGAAAGGAGTTTAGGTATAGAAAAGAAAATAAAATGAAAAATATATAAAATTCTTTTTCTCAACCCTGAGTATCACTATCTAAGGAGCAGACAAGCTTGTCAGGAGAAGCAGAGAAGACTCCAGAAGCTAGAGGAAAGACATATACAATCAAAATTGTAAGGAAAAATCTATTATGGCTGGAATAGATTTTCCCTCTCCGGTTACTTGGGCCTGAAATACATTTTCATAGCTGAAACTTTGGCTGCTGAAACAAATGCAGGTTCCCAGAAGAGAAAGAAGCATCATCCCAGGGTCTCTCAGACTGCCCTGGGTAACTCCAGGCTGAACAAGGGGTGAAGGTGGTAGGCGGGCAGGCCTGGGCCAACTCCCCTCCTCTGCATAAACTCAGCAGAATGCAGCCTTTCCAGAGTTTCTCCTTTTTTTCTCCCGCACTACAGCTTTCAGAAAGGAAACAACGCCAGACTCCTTCCTGGAGAGCATGGTTTCGGGGGTGTCAGGGTTATCAGCTAAAATAAACAGCTTCGGGGGACACACAAGGAACTAGGCTCATTTCTTCATCTCTGATAGAGTTGATAGTTTTAAAAAAATGCGGCTAAACTGCACTTCTTGTGGGCTTTTTATTTTTTAATTTTTTTCTTTTCTGTTTTCTTCATCTCCTGGGAGCCGGCTGAGCAACTCTCTCCCTGCCGTATCTCACAGACTACAGTAATGAGCTCCAGGGGGACTTAGATACTGCCTTTGAAGTAACACGTTCCTCTGAATACAACTTTGAAATTTCTCTTCTTCCAACATTGTTTGTTTCTTGTTTGCTCTGCCAGTCTCCTTGTCCGGGAGTGGGGGTGGTTGACAGCTGTTCAGGGGAGGGGTGGTCCAGCTTGACAGTGCTGGAATGTGTAAATTGAGCAACCATCAAAAAAAATCCACAAACAAAGCAAGAATGAATGAAAGAAAGAAAAAGCCACACAAAATACAAATGCACAAAACTTTGAAGCGACTGACTGCCTGAGTAAGAACATAAGCTCTTGGGCTGGCGTTGCTGACCTCCCTTGGATACAGGCAAAGGAAGACAGCCAAGGATGTCCATGGCTAAGAGAGCATATGGCTCTTGGGCAGGAAATGGCCTGCTGGAGACTGATTCTTCTAGAAAGACCTGGGAGTCCTGGGGAGGGTGAGAGAAGAAAGACGATTTTATCCTTTCTCTCCTTGGGGTTTTAAATGCACAAAGACATGGCATCAGAAATGCCTGAGAAGCCCTGTACACCAAAAAGGTGAGGTTAAAAATAAAACAACAACAAAATTAAAATCCATTTAATATCTCCTATCTTGGAAGAACTGAATTTATTTTCATTACATCTTTTTTATTGAGATTAAAAAGAGAGAAAGGTCAAAAAGAGAAAAAGATTCAGCAGAAGGAGACGCTAAAGGAAGAGGGCATAAAATAAGAGGGAGAAAACAAATCTAGACTCTAGTTAAGCCATTTACTAAGATTTAGGACAAAAAAATAAATTTTAGTGTATAGAGAATTGGTTGAACACTATTTCCAACTACCCAGATTGCAACTAGACCATTATGGGATACATAAAAAATAAATAAATAAATAAATAAATAAATAAATGGAGTGGAGCAATAGCACAGCAGGTAGGGTGTTTGCCTTGCACACGGCAGGCCCGGGTTTGATTCCTCCATCCTTCTCAGAGTGCCCAGCAAGCTACTGACGGTATCCTACCCACATGGCAGAGCCTGGCAAGCTCCCTGTGATGTATTCGATATATCAAAAACAGTAACAAGGCTCACAACAAAGACGTTACTGGTGCCCGCTCGAGCAAATTGATGAACAACAGGAGGATGGATGGTGCTACAGTTCTACTAAATAAATAAATAAATAAATAAATGTAGATTGTACTAGTTCTCAAAACATGAAGAGGACAGATTACTGCCTAGGAATCTGGTGAGAAATAGCCAGACTGTCAAAGTCAGCTCAACATCACTGAGCTTTATTTTCCGAAAATACTTGTCTGAGAAATTTAGAGTTTAATTTGGAAATGTGGGCTGGAGGCCCAGGACCCACAAGGAGAATGTGTTGGCCTAGAAGAATAGCAGAAGGCAGGCAGCAGGAAACTCCCAGAATAAGAGTAAGGGCATTTAATGTTCTTACTTCCGCTTCTGTGGGCTTCTGCAGACTCTTCAACATTGGTTTTAGAATCACAACTCAAAACTTTCTGATCCTGGATGCTAAATCTCCTTGCTATTCTGGCCTCTCAAGCTTAGTAAACTTCTAAGATTTTATTTTTCTGTCCTCTTGGTGTAGAATATCTCCAAATCATGTCTTCTGCTGTGAGATATTTTAACAATTTTTCTCATGCACTCACTTTATTTTTTTTTTATTTTTTATTAGTGAAACGCCATGAGGTACAGTTGTAGACTTACAAATCTTTGTGCTTGGGTTTTAATTACACAATGATCAAGTACCATCCCTCCGCCAGTGCCCATTTTCCACCACCAAGGATCCCAGTATCCCTCCTACTCCCTGCCACCCCCTTCCCATCCTGCCTCTGTGGCAGGGCATTCCCTTTTGTTCTTTCTCTCTCCTTTTGGGTGCTGTGGTTTGCAAAAGAGGCATTGAGTGGCAATCATGTTCAGTCTATAGTCTATTTTCAGCATGCATCTCTCTTCCTGGGAGGGTCCTCCCAACATCTTTTACTTGGTGCTCCCCTCTCTATCTGAGCTGCCTTCTCCCCCAGCATGTGTGGCTGGCCTCCAAGTCATGGATACACTCTCATTTTCTTTCACATTGATTCACTCTAGTGCTCTATACTTTTGTTTTCTAGTATGTTCAACACTTAGTCACTATACTGGGAGCAGTTACTGCACCAATCGAGATCATGGATGTTGACATCAGTTCCTTCAGAGTGGGGACACCTGCGGGGTCTGTGGTGGGTTTTCCTTTGCTTTCTTCGACCCCACTTTCCTCCTTAGGTGAGTAGTGAGGTTGAAATGAGATCAAGCATTTGGCGCAGAAGTGGATCTAAAATAGGCCTCCAGTAACTGTCCCCTACTGCTAATAGGATTGCTGTTCTTTTGATTCACATTATTCTTACCATTCTATTATTATTCACTGCTGAGATGACAAATGCAATACCTTTTACCAAAAATCCATTACTGCTACACTGCACAAGATACTGTAATTTTTAAATGCCTGATGATTTTAATAGCCAAAGATAGATTTGGAGGAGCGCCTTAAATATGCCCATTTCCATTTACCTAATCTCTGCTCTTCCCCTGTGATGTGTTGTTGTTGGCAAGAAGGAGGCTGAGCTCAGGAAGCTGACTTGCTTTGCTCCTAGGACACCTGGTGGATGGAATGAGAATGAGTATCTCTCGGGCCAGAGAGATACTACAGAAAGTAGACATATTTGCCTTGCATGTGGTCAACTCCAGATATATCCCCAGCACCACATATGAACCCCAAGCACCACCAGGAGGCACTCCTGAGCCCAAAGCCAGGAGTAAGCCCTGAACTCAACTGGGTGTGGCCCAATCCCACCCATTTCCCTTCCAAATGAAAGAAAAGCAAGGTCTTCTGCTCAGCCTGTTAGCCTCAGGTCTTTGCACTGAATCTCAGAGTATTTATGCTTCTTCTATGCCTCATGGTTTCTCTTCTAAGCCCAGAAAACGTCCCTTTCTCAGACAGTTCTTGGACCTTCCCAGCCATGGTCTTCTTCCTGTCCCTTCTCTTGAAGCTCATGGCACCATTGATCTGTCTGTTGTGTGATATCACCATTGATCTGTCTTCCTTTCCTCATAGCTATAATGGAACCATCTGGAAGGTCAGGACCCTGGTCTTTGTTCCCTAAGTCCCAGAACAGGGCTGCACTTCTGCTGTGGGCACACCTTTTTCTCTCATCGTATCTGGTATAAGAACAGCCTGTTTTTCTCTTTGGTAATGGCCCAGTGGCTAGGCCCTGAGGTTGAGCTCTTAATATGGTACCAGGGAAATGACTGGTGTTGAAAGAAATAAGATCAGAGGGTGTGTAAAAATGCATTTGATGAGGCTCTTGGTGTGGCAGTGCTCTCTCCCTCATCCTTTTTCCTTAGCCTTTGAAATAGACAATTGCTTGGAGCCTTCTCGGCAGATGGAGCATGTTTGTGTCTTTGCCACTTAACAGCCATTAGCCTAATTCCATACTCTGCAGCCAAATCAAATCATAAGGAAGAGCCGGGGAAAAAAGCTGGTTTGGAGTCAGCATTGCTCATCATGTCTTTGACTCAATTGGCTTTCTCTGAGGGGGATGCGTTCTTCCCTCCATAACCTAGTCAGTGAGTCAGAACTTTCCAGAGACACAGGCCAGCCTGAGTTATCCGGATCTAGATAATCAGGAGGGCGTCTGCTGATGGCCCAAGTCTTGCGTTCTGCTTCCCCCTTCTGTGCTACCTGCCAGGAAGCCAAGGCTTTAGTCACCATGATGGGAAGTCTGCTTCCATGAAACTTGCTCCCTGTGGGAGTTGAAACTCTGGGTCCTGAGACCTATTTACACCAAGTAAGTAAACTTCACTGCTAGTGTCTTACTCCTCCCAGAGCACAGTTTGCTTTTGACCACCCTTCTCTGCTTGTGTCCTTGCCCTTGCTGATGGAGCTCTCCTGCAGAATCGTGACACTACCAGTCCCCTAGGGCTCCCCATCCTTCAAGAACTCCCTAAAGTCCCTGTTCTCAAGCACGTGTCTGATTCTCAACTTCCTTGTGGAAAGGTCCTCATTCCTCATTCTCCCCTGAGCTCCATTCATACTGAATCTGAACACATTTGTGGCATGGCCTACTTTCAATTCATATTAGGAACATTTTCTTTTTTCTTTTTTTTCTTTTTATTAGTGAAACACCATGAGGTACAGTTGTAGACTTACAAATTTTTGTGCTT
>JAOXYA010000009.1:11649239-11659856 GCA_028565675.1 Sorex palustris | reverse complement strand
AAGAATAAAATGACATCTTACTGGCTAACAATCTGTGTACATTAAACAAAATATTAGCTAACAGAAGCTGCTGTCATTTGCTGTACTGAGTGGAAAGGCGGGGAATGGGGCATATTTCAACCCACTTGTGAATGAGTATCATTAAGATGTGTCGATCTAGATCCTTAGAGTTCTCTTTTCAATCTGAATGGAAACTGATGTTTATAAATCTTCGCTAATGGATAGGGTTGTCCACCGTTTGCCATGATTTTCCCTGACAAGAAATTCAACATCTTGTCTGTCAAGAAAAATAACCTCAGAACTCTCTGTTTATTTAACTTGACTGCTATCTGATGGTAATTTTTGCTTCCTCCACTTAATTTTACCCCACAAATAAAACTACGGTGACCTAAAATATTAGATTTGAATTTTTAAGCAATATCAAATCTTCAGTTAGAAGCTATTGTATTTCTATGTTCTATAGAATAGAATATATTCTATATTCTACTTCTATAAAGCACTGACAAAGTGAGATTATATTCGTTCTTTCCTTTTCCTATTCTAAGCACTCAAAAATCTGAGAAATCCCATCCCATGTAGTGAACAAGTCTCGGTTAACTATACTCCTATTTATACTCACCTCAGATCCTTCAGGATTGCCCTACACCTCTCATCCCTACTTGCTTCATTCATAACTTGCTATATCTCTCAGATCATTTGATTAAATCCAGTCTCATCACATGCTTACTTCCTATAAGACCTAACCTAATGTCTTCCCTTTCCCAAACTCCTTAATGTTAGCTGGTCAGAACACTCCTTTGACCTCCATATTTTATATAAAGCCTAATTCTCTACTGAGAACAAAATTTCTTTTGTAAATGCATCAAGTTCTGATCCTATTTTCTCTTACATACACCATTACCTCAGGACCAAAAATGAGGTTAGTGCCCTCTCTGCTTCCCCTTGTGGCTTCTCGACTCTCACCAGCTCCTCCCCTTACAAACCACCACTCCTTTAAAATGCTCGCCCTTTTGATAAATGACAGTTTTAAGCTGCTCCCTGTAGTTACCTCCTAATCTCCTTGTCGCTTCCTTTATTTCATCAAAAACATTACCACACAGATTCTTTCCACCACAATTGTTGCCATTATTCACAGCAAATTCAATGTCCACATTAATGAATCATTCAATTCACTTCTCTTTTCCTGAAGTCTTCATTTTTCTCCCCTTGCTCTGATCAATTCAACGCCATGTTCAAGGGCCCTCTGTGAACCTCATGCTCATAAAAAAATGTAACCCCAATTTTAACTATTCTTGATATTGGAAACCTAATTCTAAATATTCCCCTTAATTTGTCCTGCTACTCCTCCTTATAAAATTCTTTGATTTCCCCAATACTCATTTATTTTATTCTGTTTCTACTTTCTTGCTTATCTATGACGATTAGCCTTCTTGCAAATGCACTGAGCAACCTCTTTAATAGCCATCTGGCGAAACTCCAACTCGGAGAAAATTATACCATTAACCTTTTCTGTACTTGCACCCAATGAGCTAAATGTTTCTACAAGAATCATATCAAAAAGCTCACTTAGTTTCATTTTAATTGCATAATAATGAACTTCAAATAGAAATTCACTACTACCTAGAAATTCCATCATAATGTACTAGAAAATTCACTTTCTGTTCATAAAGGAAACTTTCACATAGTCTTTTTTTAAAAAAAAAAACAACTGCATCCTTTACTGTACTTTCAATTAAATTAAGGTATTCTCCTAGACTTCATTGGGAAAGAGGACAACAAGCCATCAAAACTTACTTTCTTCACTTTTTTGTTGCTTTATCCATATTCCTTTTTTGTTGTTGTTTTGGGACCACACCTGATAATACTTTGTATTCAGCAGTTACTCCTGGCAGTGCTTAGGGGGCCATATGGGGTTTCAAGGATAGAACACAAATCAGCCACATGAAAGACAAAGGCCTCACTTGCTGCGTTATCACTCTGGCTCCACTCCATATAAATCCCACGTGTATCACCACCCACATCTTTCTCCTGTTACAACAGAGGACAGAGGGCATGCCCCATGCTCCACCACAACACAGTTTCTTAACTTCTCAGTGTCTATCGATTCTCACCTTCTCAAAAACACCAGTCCTTCCAGTTGTTTTCTCTTCCTGTAACATAAAAATTTAGCAACACACACACACACACACACACACACACACACACCCCTAACATGTTTGTATAAATATATGAATATTTCTTCCAATTCCTTCCTTCATTTATTAAAATACCTCCATGAAAATTTATTGCTTTTATGGGGTTATAGAGTTATAAATCAGAGTGCATATTATGACAACTTGATTTTTGTTGTGTGGGAAGGGGCAGGGGCCGTCACAGTCAGCTCTACCTCAGAGACGTTTCATGACTCTGTGTGCAGGAATTATTCCTGGAAGGGGGCCTGGGGATTAAATTGAATTCTAGGGATCAAACCTGGGTTCACTGCATGCAAGGCAAGAGCCTATCCAATATACTACAACACTGGCCCGTATCTGTAAAGAATATACAGTACATACACATAAGTTAGAAAGTCAGACATCAAGAAAATCTGTAGTTCTCTCCAACTAATGGGGAAGCTAGGCATCAGCAACCCTGTACTATGGGGCCAGAGAGATAATACTGTGGGTAATGTGCTTGCCTGCATGCATCCTACCTGTATCGCCTCTGGTCACCTATCTATTGCATATGATCTCCAGTATCACCCAGAGGTCCTCTGAGTACCTGCAAGAGTCATCCTTGCTGAGAACAGAAGTGAGATGTGAGCAGAAGCAGATGTGGCAAAACAAATAGCACTAGCACTGTCCTCCTGTTGTTCATTGATTTGCTCCAGCGGGCACCAGTAATGTCTCACAACAAATTGTGAGACTTGTTGCTACTGTTTTTGGCATATCAAGTACATCACGGGTAGATTGCCAGGCTTTGCCATGCGGGCAAGATACTCTCGGTAGCTTGCCGGGCTCTCGAAACGGGTAAAGGAATCGAACCCAGTTCAGCCACGTGCAAAACAAACACCTTACCCGCTGTGCTATCAGTCCAGTCTGGCAAAACAAATACAAAAATATATATACATAAATGATTGAGTATACTTATTAAGTTTTCTTCTTTATGAACCAAGGCATTCCCTGCATTTGTGTACATATACTCATATACACATTTGTAATAAGACATTGGTTTAATTGAAATTCTGAATTGTAAAGCAAAGTTTAGAACACATGTGATGTCACTAGTAACCCAGCTGCTTGCTTTATCTGGTTGGGTTGAATGATTTTGGAAGAAAAGCAACTACTCAAAGATTAAGTATTGTCCACTGCCAAAATTCTAGCAGAACACATTATTACTGACTTGTCTAGTCATTTCACATTCTTTGTTTGAGATCTGTAATCAACATATTTTTGTTGCTATTATTAGCACACTTCTTAGGAAAGAATATTTAAGAAAACCCGTACCCTTGAGCTAGATTTTTTATGCTCTGATAGGAAAACTTAAACATTATACAATGAATAATACTGAGAGTAGTCAACAGAACATTAAAATCAAAAACACATTATTAAAATATTAAAAAAGAAGGAACTGTGTGAGAATCTGATTAAAGTAGGAAAGAAAGATGAGACTAGATCCCATTCAGGAAATAAATGGATCAATGAAAAAAATAAGGCTTTCTTTTAAATTTCTTAAGTTACTGGCAAAAGAAACATAGTGTAGACATTGACATGAATTGAATTTATGTCTGACTCTGTTTTTTGGTCACAGGATGACTCCTTCAAAAAATTGGTTATTTTTCACCTATGTTACTCCATCGAGAAAAGGCAAGTTACTGTCATTCTTTAATTTGGATGCTTTTTGCAGATGCCTCGTCTTCCTTCCCATTCTGATTTTAATGCTTCCATGATTGGCTATTTCAGGGAGGCAGCTTTTGTAAGATATTTCACATCATAGCTCTATTAAATCAATTCTATTTGACTCTTCCTGCTCACCACTTCACGGAAAATAACCTCCTGAGAATTGGAAGGTTTGAAAAGGGCAAAAAGCTTTAGTTATTGCTCTGAAAAAACTTTGTGTACAAAGGAAATATCAGCCCCAACTACTTGTATTCACACATCGTGTTTACATGTTCTTCTAGGACTACTTTCAGAGGTCATGTGGTTGAACACAGAGCTAACTTGAATGGAAAACAATGGAAGTGTGCTCTATAAAGAGAAAGATAATACAAAAGTTTGATGATCACAGCAATAAACTGTTAAGTAAAATATGAAACTCACTAAACTCAGGATTCAAAATAAGAAATATGACCACAAGTCCTATAGATATTTATCACAGACTCTGTACTCATTAACTAAAGCAACTATTTCTTCTTTTTACCATGCCTTTTTCATAACTTTCCCTGTAAAACAAAAGATTTATAAGAATCACTAATATATTCACTTAACTGAAAATAAAGCTTCCCAGATTTGACTAACACAGGTACCCCCCTAATTTTAACCAAGACTCCCCCTTCCAAGGAAAGCAAGTTGAACTCAACAACCAGAACTTCCACATATATTGTTTAATAAAAATCTGTACAATTGTAAAGCATATTTGTAATTTACAGAGTACTCTGCAACATGTTTTTGAATAGTGCCAACAATAAATTATTAATGTCCAATCTATCAAAATCTGGTGCTGCATAGTGAAAAAAAAAGCCCTCTGTATTTTTATAAACAATACACTATAAGCTAAACTCCACACTTCTTTTAGCAAAAATGACTGTTGGTAAAACCACTTTTCTAAATCTTAATCATCCTAACCCCATGTTTTTTCCATCAATTAGTGTCTTTTCCCACCCATCTCATTGTACTTCCTTTACATTCAATAATCTATCATAATAGAGTTCCTAAAGTACCTAATATAATTATTTATGTTTCAAATTTATTCTGTCTTGTTGTGCAAGGATATGCTCCCATATTATCCTCTTAACTTCAGGAGCTAGGCAGTTCTGGAACAAACTTTATTTTCGCGACTGAATAAGATGTCTCAGAAGGAGAATTGTTTAAGAATGTAGGTGCAACACATTGGATGCCATCATTTGACTACTACCTAAGAATTCTAGCTGTGCATATGTTCCAGATTAAGTTATCACAGAC
This sequence comes from Sorex palustris, assembly GCA_028565675.1. Classification (NCBI taxonomy): domain Eukaryota; kingdom Metazoa; phylum Chordata; class Mammalia; order Eulipotyphla; family Soricidae; genus Sorex; species Sorex palustris. The sequence goes on along the minus strand of JAOXYA010000009.1, from coordinate 11,654,700 downwards.
TTTCTCATTACAACACTCCACTTAGGATATCTACCGTGATAAATTTTTAGTGTAGAGCAATATCTAGTTATCAGAGAATTTGTGGCAGCAAATATAACCTGGTAAAACTCCAAGAGTTTCTCTCAAGAAAACACTTGAGAGATACAGCTAATTGGAGAAAAGTTTGAACAGTTAAAAGCAAAATAGATATACATAGAACTCTTGAAATAGTAGAGTTTATTTTGATTTTCTGAAGCTTATTAGGCATAGCAGTCCCTTTTCAGGGGGAACAAAAGTCTGCTTCACAAGTGAACAAGCAAAATGCTTCCCTTCACCCCCAAAGACAAATAGTGCTAGAGGCTAATAGAGCCTCACTGGATCATTCCAGTAACCCCATCCCTAATCCCCAAGTGCATACCTCTTAATTTGGGAAACACTGATAAACTTTATAATTATTTATACTTTATAAATTAATAATGCATTACAAACTATATTTTAGTATAAATTATGCTATATACTACTTTATATTTATTCAAATTCTACTTTAAATACTGCTACTACATCAGAATCCATCAAATCAATTAAATAGTATTCAGCTTTGTAAATTTGAATGTTAAAATTCAACTAAAACTTGGAGCCCTGTATTAATGTTCTGAACTAGAACTGTTTTTTATGACCAAGAATTTGTCTTTGTTTTTAGAAACTCTACATGAGACTTATTAAATACCATGTACACAACTACTACAACTTATGCTACCACTATTGAACCATTGCTACTGGTGTCTAAGAAGACAGTTTTCAATAAAACTGGCCTTCAACTTTTGATTCAATGTTTTTAGAAGAATATTATTTTAAAATATATAATGTAGTATTTTCAGGTAATTTATAGTAGAAAAGGTTGATTTAGAAGAAAATAAATTATATTTTATTTCAAAGGACTCTGTTCTCTGACTCTTGACTATTCCTCATCTGTTAAATTAGGAGACCTTCTTAGCTCTTGAGTTTTAGAATTTAAGTTATATACATCTCTGTTGCAGTAAATGGAGATCAAAAAAGATATTAAAAGTAAAAAAATAAATATTTTAAATATAAAGAATAAAATATTTTTCTATCTTAATATTGTTAATGGAACCAGAAGTCCAGTAAAGAATAGTAGATTTTTTAAAAAAGCCTATATTATGATAATTTTACTTTTATATTCTACTATAGTAGTTGCCTATAACCAGCTATTTTTTAAAACAAATTATATTATTACAAAAGAGAAGCTAGAAATATTATTTAATTATTCAAGTCAAAACATTTTAAATCATGTAATTAATTTTATACAAGTTCTACGATAAAACTTTAAAATTATTTAAAAGAGATTCACAAGGAAAAAATAAAAATAATTTTACCAGATATAATAGTCAAGAGATACAAAAAATAGGCTCAAAAACCTCTAATGCTCTGGAAACTCAACTGATTCAAGACAGTTGACTAATCTCCAACCTTGAAAACAACCTCAAGAAAAATTATTTTTACTGTTGAGAGTGAACACAATACTAAATAAAAGTTCTAATAGTGAGTGATTTTATTTCAAAGTATATAAGTTGATCATCATTGATAATAGAAACGATTCAGAAGGTTGATTAGAGAAAGACTAAAAGATATTGAATGTGGCTAGAAACTACAGCAGGTAGGGCACTTGCAATGTATGTATCTGGCCCAGCTTTGGTACCTGGCACCATCTGTAGTACCCAGAGACCCCTCCTAAGTGATCGCCTAGCTCAGAAATAGGAGCAAACCCTGAGCATCTCTGGCATGACCCTAAAACAAAGTAAAATGAATTTTTTAAAAATCAAATGGGATCCCTTTGTGCAATTTAAAATTTTGTATTAACCCCATCTAATAAAGTAAAAGTAGCACTGTCTGTAGCACTGTTCTCCCATTGTTCATCAATTTGCTCGAGTGGGCCCAATAATGTCTCCATTGTGAGACTTGTTGTTACTGTGTTTGGCATATTGAATACATCACGGGTAGCTTGCCAGGCTTTGCTATACGAGATATAGCCATACCACCCTGAATGCGCCCAATCTCGTCTGATCTTGGAAGCTAAGCAGGGTCGGGCCTGGTTAGTACTTGGAGATATAAGTACTTAATTAAAAATCTGTCTCATGAAGTCAATAAAACAAGTGTCCCGAAGACATGATCAGCTAAAGATTTATCTTTCTTATCATTTAAATCAATACATGTGTACTCTATATCATTATTTTTATTAACACTAGATTTGCCATTAAAATCTTTGCCCTTCTCTGTGAAATAATATCTGATCTCTTTGGCTCAGAATATTAAACTTTTTCAATATATATATATAATTCTTTTTTTTTCTCTTTGGGTCACACCTGGAGATGCCTAGGAGTTATTCCTGGCTTTGCACTCAAGAATTACTTCTAACGGTGCACGGGGGACCATATAGGATACTAGGAATCGAACCCAGGTCGGCCACATGTAAGGCAAATGCCCTACCTGCTGTACTATTATTCCAGCCCCCAATATCTATAACTCTTGCTTGGAGATATTTGAAGTTACACTGAGGCAGTCTTAAATCCTATCTTTGTGAGCTTTGAACATTTATTTTCATTTCTTTAAAATTGGATTTAATAATAACCATAATCTAAGCATAGTGACCATAAAATTCTTAAAATATTTGATTTAAGAAAAAATATTTTAAATGTTTTCTATTTTAGTTAGCTAAAACACTTGTTTCATAATCATCATTTTATATGATTGTTATTAGACCTATGTCATTAATGAATATATAACCATGTGATTCACTAGCTAAGATCAAGTTCTTTGCTTCTCTTTGAGTCTTTAGTAGCCAAAACTCTTTGCTCACAGTATTTGTGGACTGAGATCTTTACTGTGCCAAAGTTATTAGAAACAAATACCACATCCAGCATGCACTAAAAATGTTCTCAAGAGTCAGAAAGATAATTCAGTGGTTAGTTAGGGCACTTGCCTTGCACACAGCCAAAGTTGCTTTTATCCCTAGCACCCTATAGAATCCCTCATGCACCACAAGAAATAATTTCTGAGTGCAGAACCATGGTTAACCCCTAAGTATAGACAAGTTTGGCCCCAAATCTAAAACTAGTAGGCTGAAAAAATGTTTTTATATGTTTCCCATAAAATGAAATTTCTTAGTTATCACCTCAAAAATATCAGTGAAATGAAAGGCATATATTCAAGGAAAGAAATTGATATTTTCATCCAAATGCTCCCATGTGAAAGTTGAGGCATTTAAAATAGCTGAATAAATACAGAACTATCTTTAGAACTCGTTTTATTATCTCATCTTGTCTATCAAAAATATATTCGCCAAATGTTATTTCATATGCAGGTTTTATGTAATAAGTCACACCATATTGCTGAATATGTAATATCAACAAATAGGACTATTCTATAATATGAAATAATACTAATAACAGAGTGTTGCAAATTGTAATTTCATCACGCATGTAATAAGTCTCACTTGGGGTCTAGAGGTCAAAATACATAGTAATATGCTAGATAAATTAGGAAGAAATAATAAAGTCTGTGGACAAGAAAACGTTGCCATGGAAACTTTGTGTTCACAAGCCTGTTTCTGAGGGTTCTGCTGCACCAGCTCTCCTTCCTACTTCTTATTTTAGAAAGAAATCAAAGTATAAAGACCTTGAATGCCGATGCCTAACAAGTGACAATGACTATCACTCAGCCATCTAAAGGCCTTGCAAATGACTTGCCCATAGTATAAAAACTTCACTGAGGTTGAAAATTGAAAACAAAGTAAAGAAATGTGTTCACACTGGATTTGAATTTCCTTCCACATGACGCTGTGGAAGTGGTTGGAACAATTTTTTGTGGGTCACAGAGTTAATGGAGTTGACAATGGTGGCTTGCTAGGCACAAGTTGAGAGGCTTTTGGAAATGTCACTTTGGTACAAAACTACCTGAAGCTCAGTGTGTAATTTGGGGTGATGAAAATAGTGCCTTCATGGATTTGACTAATGAAACTAAAGTGTCAGAACCAAGACTAGAAATATTTGACTTAAAACTTTATAAATTTTATTTATCTTATTCTCTAGTCAACTCAAATGTAACACCACCACCTACGTGTCTGGTGAGCTGAGATTTAATGATGCTTAATTGGCTTCGGCACTGAACGTTTTATCTGGCTTCTTCAGTGTGAGCGTTTGGTCCTCTTATATGCTGCCCACGCACCCAGCAGCAATTCTGTGTTGGGAATTATACTTATTCACTTTGGACCACCATGTTCAAACTTCAGGATGAACAGTACAAACTCTGAGCAAGCAGCTGGTTTTTGAACAAGAATCCTGAAGAACAGAAAATCTAACCGTAGATGAGCCCTCAGACCTCACTGTAGCTGTTGGTGACAGTTTTCTGGAATCACTGAAAAAGGCCAAAGGCTGCATGTACCCTTTCCCAGAGCTGAGAACTAGAACCCTAACTGAGATAAATGAACATAAATAAAAGAGAAGAATTTTGAAATTCCAAATTTTCCCCCTTTTAATCAATGTTCCTTTCTGATAAATATTTGCATGTGCAGTGTGTTTTAGTTAGTAAGATCTAGATATTATTTATGGGAAAATACATAGGGGGAAGGTAGATAGTTCCTATGTCATTTTTAAATATATAGATCTTACATCTAAATGTGATAAAGATAAACAGCTTGATTTCTTTCTATACTACCAACAGGAAACAAAAGGAAAATGAGAAAACATAAAAGGCTACAGCTTTCTATTGGATTTGTAGTTTTAAGTCTTACTCCAAATCTCCTAAAACATGTTTCTTAAAAGTTCCCTCGAGAAAATTCTCTGACTTCTTAACACTAATGACTGTCTACTTCCAGAAAGCAAAGTAGAAAATCTACAATAAATTATATAGACTCTAGTTACAGTGATTGATAATCATATTGTCATATCACGTGCATTGTTTTTTTTTTTGAAGAACTGTACTGACTATTTTGCTGTACCCACTAAGGTTCTTGTCATCATTTATTTGAACCAGGGTAGTTCCTTAATTTCTACAGTTCTCCCCAGTATTTTGAAAAATATTCTTCCAAAGTTGAATAGAGATTTGTACTGGAGAACTTAGATGTCCACCACTTGATGTGAAATCTACTGGGAAGTACACAAAGCATCTCTAAACTGCTGAGGCTTGCAGAGAATACCCTTGGAAAAGGGAAGGTTAAACCCAAAATCCAACACCCCACTCATGATACCACTCTTATAAAGCTAACGAGGATAGATCAGTGCATGCAAGATATGAAGCACCCTAGATCCATTGCAAGATGGACCTCTTGCAACCTTTTTAGGAGGTTGTATTTTTTATTTTGACATGAGCTATTTTTTAAATTAAGTTTTATTGTATCACCGTGTGATACAGTTACAAACTTGTATGATTGCATTTAAGCCACATAATGCTTGATGACCCAACCCTT
>JAOXYA010000009.1:11583644-11594630 GCA_028565675.1 Sorex palustris | reverse complement strand
ACCTAATGGTATACTGAATGTATTAAATGTCAAAAAACTACCGTTGCATCCAGTCAAGAAACATTTAGACAAAAGTATTTGTGGTTCTAATAAATTATCTTCTATTGACAATTAAATCATGTTGACGTGGATTGATTCTTCTACTCTTCCTCACTCACCAACCCCAGCATCTTCAGATAACAACTTCCAACTCCTTCAAAAAGAATATCACCCCTTGTTTCTGTCTGTTGGTTATCTTCCTTCTCCTCTAAGTAAACTTTTTGAGATCCTTTCTAAGTAGAGTACTCCAACACTTGAGTGAGAGAATGGGTTGATTTTTCATATAATGTATGGCCTATAACTATTCCAAAGTTACCACAAGGAGCTCTGGAACTATTTTTACAATAGTTTCTAAATGAAAAATGCTGATCTTTCATGTTGTCATTCAACATATTTTTAGTTTATCTCTAGACCTTGTTTTATCTTCTTTTAAGTTCATCCACTACTTAGAAGCACATTCTTGAAATGTACAGTTATAAAAATTCTTAAACTTCCCAAAATCACGTTATACTTGTTGCCAAGGTAACAAGATATGAGGTAGATGAAGGAAAGAAAGGCCAGTTATTGTTTACTATTTTCCAGTTACATGAAGGATTAGGGCAATTAAAGCACATAAGGGTCATAACCAATTTCTAAGGTAACTCAAATGTTTCCCCAGACATTAAAATATTTATATGTCTCTAGAGATTATTTTTGGTACTGACTAAAAGTAATATTTCTTTCTTATACCTACTTATCAAAATAACCCTTATGTAAGATCTTCATGACATAATTTTAGCTTCATTGTGGTTGAATGATTCTATGCTAGATATATTTATCACCGAGAGTAACAACAAAATTATCTCTTTAATAGAACATAGCAAAGGTTGACACAAATATCCAGAAGCCTCAGTTAATCATAGAAACAAACATGAATGTGGCATTCATTTTTATCAAAATAGAAGAGGAATAAAATAAGATATATTAGTTTCAAAGTTTTATATGTTCTTCCAAAAGATTATAAAGATGAAATGGTATAACATTTACAAATTTGAATATTTTCTATCATTATATTATAGAATTGGAACATAATGCTCTATTCTCGTATACTTCAGAATTGAGGATAAACCATTGGAGTTTGAGAGAGAGATATTTTAATTTTAATGGTAAATTATAAATTTAATCAACTGAGTTTCAACTTGTATAGTATGTTTATAAAGAAATAGACAATTTAGTAGTATTGTGATACTCATGGGCCGGAGCAATAGCACAGCAGAAGGGTGTTTGCCTTGCATGCAACCATCATGGCCAACCCGAGTTGATTCCTCTGCCCCTTTCGGAGAGCCTGGAAAGCTACCAAGAGTATTGCGTCCGCATGGCAAAGCCTGGCAAGTTCCCCATGACATATTTGATATGCCAAACACAGTAACAACAAGTCTCACAATGGAGACATTACTGGGCTGGCTCAAGCAAATCGATGAAAAATGGGAGGACAGTGAAGTGCTACAGTAATATTCATACTTTATAAAAATAGTGCTATCAAGTAACTCCACTATCCTCTTACAAAAAGTAAAATCTCTTTCCACTCTAATTTCAAAGAAAATACAAAACCATGAATTTGAGGTTTGTAAGGAATTAATTCAAACTAGTGTATAATAGTTATGACATATGTTGACATCATATGGTACCAGATAGTTGATATAATGGTAACAAGTATACTGAAAAAACATATAAAAACCTATAACTTGATATAATATGAAAATTATGGTGTGAAAATTCACCTTTTCCAGTGTCACAAAGATAGTAAGTCTTGGTCAGGTTAGTTGCCTTGCATGTGGCTGACCCCATTTTAATCCTCGGCTCTGTATACAGTCTCCTGCGTGGTACTAGGAGTAATCCCTCAGCCCAGAATCAGAAGTAATCCCTGAGCAATACTGTGTATGGCATTTCCCCAACCCATGTGCCAATTTCCAGATTGATTCAATCAGGTCAAGGTTCTGGGCACTGGGGTCCTAAAATAGGAAATATTTTTTATTGAATGCCAATGTCTCAGGTGTATTCCCCAAGGAGCATTCAGCAGGAACGCTCACAGAGATTCACTGGGTCAAAGAACCTTCTGGTTAACACAAGAAGCCATTGAAGCAATATAGAAAGAGCTCTATCCTAAACATTTATGATCTTTAAAACTCCCTCCAAATAAATAGAGACGCTAGAGTTTCTCCCAAGAGATTGGAGCTCTGAGATTTGTTTCAAGGAAGCACCTTAAATAGTAGTACTGTAAAATTCTGTTTGGAGGATGAAAGTGATGAAAGGTACTGAGGAGGTTGTAGAATTTATTGTTCTTCACACCTCAGCATAAAATAAAAAATAACATGTCAGGGAATTAAATAACAATTATTCACACCCAAGAATGTAAACTAAGTTGTGGAATAAAAAGAATAGTGAACTATAGGTTATAAGAATCTTATTTGGGAACTACTAGGCTTGCTAAAATTATGTACAGATTCTACCAACAGGGTATTAAGAGATAGAGCTCTTCCTTTGCACGTAGTGAATTCTTCTCTGATCCCCAGGATTGCATAAAGCAGCTTGAGTACCGCCAGTAGTGACCCTAGACTTCAGAGCCATTAATAAACCCTAAGCACCACAAGATATGACCCAATACTCCACTTCCTTCCCCCCAAAAATCTCATAATTTCCCTGTAGTTCAGTAATATCAACTAGGTCTGGGAAATAAAGAGGTCTGATATTTGTTCTCTAGGATTGCTTTTGGTCCGACTATTCTTGGACACTAAAAATCAGCAAGAAAAAAAATCTTTGAAAGCAACTTTTATCTTTGTTCCTATCATTACTTTTTCATTAACAGCTGCTGGCAAGTGAGTGAAAGGGGACACAAGACTCAGACCTCTTTACAAAGTCACTCACATTTTAATGTTTGGTTCTTGAATGTTCTTCCGCTAACTGTCCCACCAAGATTGCAGATTATTTACTTTCACTTTCTCATTTACATTTCATATTTCCCAACTTTACTTCCTGAATGATCTCATGATTTCATTTTCCCAAAGAGAATGCCATTACAATTGTTTTTTAAAAAAGTGCAATCTGTGTACGTCTAAGGTACAAATGGTTAGTACTTATGTAACTCTGGGAATCTCTTTAGATAAATCTGAGTTTTGTTAACAATGCCTTCAGTAAAGCACCAGGTGAGTTGTTCTCACCAACTAACTTCATAGGTGAAAACCTTCTATTAGGACCAAAAGGGCAAGATGTTAAGAACTTGAAATTTGTAAATGAAAGAGCAAATTTAAGATACCAGAGTTAATTGATTTCAGAAGCCTCTTTAGGGTTCTTATATTATTGGTATACTGATAAAACATTTGAATAAACTTAGAGTATTAGCAAAAATATCACATTTATCTCTAGTTTGAAATAGGTAAATCCTAAACTTTCAAGTATATATTCATGTATTAATCACTAAGCATACAGTTATTCATATAGGTTGGGAACTTTTTGCTTTGTTATTGTGTGCCAACAGTAGAGGTTTATTGCAAGAACTAGTCACCATGTTCCTTTCCTGGTTAGAAGTTAGAACTAATTCTCAGATTCTATGACCTTCTATTATCTTCAATCTGCCTATCTCACCAAGGATAAAACATTACTGGTACTGGTGAGGAGTATTTCGCTTATACCCCGTAACCAGTGCGACATTGATTTTGACATTACTTGAGTGTGCACAAACTCCCATTGAGTATCCACTTCCACCCATTGTTCTCTCAAAGAAACAATCTTTAAACTTTGATCACAGGAAATCAGGACATTTAAATCCAGTGGTTTTCCTTGTCTGCAATTTTCTACTTTTCTATGCTAAAGCTAGTAATTAATGGAAGTTCTTATTTGAGGGATATTCCTGTCCTTCCCTCAATATTGTCTTCTTTGGCTTTGAGATTCATGATTCTTCTTGTGAGGGAAGAAAACTATACTACAAGGTGCCATGGCTTAAAAGGAAAGAAAAACAAGAGGAGAAGGAACAGGCAAGAAAAAAGTAAATTTATTTTACATTTTGATTATACGATACTTTAGTTTCTTGATCTGAGTTCATTTCTTCATCTCAAGTAATTTTAGTAAATTATTTTCCTCTGAAAATATGCATTATTTCCACTGAATCCAAGCACACATTTTAAAAAGGACCTTGGGAGGTGGCTATGTGTAAATTTTGAGGAAAAAAAACTTCCAATGAGTTCTCATGATAAAATAGCAAAAACAATCTATATGCACACGTTTTATTCATCAAACCTTGTTGAGATGACCCTAAGCTCTATAATGAAAAATTCAAATATTAACGACAACACTATGATGAGATGCTATTATTGCCAATATTTTCCAGAAAATGGAATTGGAGACACAAAGAGACGCTCTAGCAATTGCCTGTTTATGTAACAGAGTTAGAATACTCCAGTCTGAGAGTAAGTAGACAGTTCAATGGGCTGTAATAGTTGCTTCATGGGCAGGAATAATGGCTGAGTATAGAGACAGAGGTAGCCCCTCAGCACCAAGTGGTTATAGAGCAAAAGAAAAGTCTTAATCTGGGTCTCTCCTGAAAACCAGTGAATTTTTTAAAAAGATTCAAAAAAAGATTGGGCACACATCTGGTAATGCTCGGGGATTATTTCTGGCTCAACACAAAAATTTCTCCTAGTGGTGATCAGTGGTACCATATGATATTCTAGGATTGAACCTGAGTCAGCTGCATGAAATGTGAACATCCTATCTGCTATACCATTGCTCCAGCCTAAGTGATATTTTTTAAGAAAAATAATTTACTTGGAACGTGAAAGGAAAGAAAAATGAGGCACAATGTGCTCAAGATAAAAACCTGGTTTCTCCAGAAAAAGGAAAATAAACTTCCAAAAAAGATATGTAGTGAATTCCCACATGGAGAATACGGGTTGTGAAGAAAATACAGATCACAGGCAGAGATATGGGCCATTCTCTCAGTACAGGGAAATGTACCCACACAAAGAACATGCATAGCTCTGTGAGAGATGTGAGCAAACGCATTCCGTTGCTCTTGCCAAGTTAGTTTATATACAGTAAACAAAACTGTCCCCCAAAATCTGTCGCTAGGGTGGTTTCCAAGAAAGGGAACTTGGAGTTGTCTCTGGTTTTATTTTGAAATTTGGCATGATTTCTGTTCCAGAAGTGCCTCCTATCTTCCCATGGGGTCCAGCCATGATAGGGCCTGGAGTTCTCCATCTCAGTGGTTTGCTAGTTTACTTAGCAGTTTTCACGCCTTTGACATGGTTAAGTTCCAGACAATGTTTTGTTTTCTCCCCCAATACATCTCCAACTCCCTTTTCCCATCTCTCTATCATATTTTTACATTAGAAATGTTCACCCCAGTGATTTAAAGAATGCTTTGTATTATGCAATAGAGGCCCGGAATTGTTATGTGCAGGTTACGGTCCCAAGATGTGAGTTCTGGGTGTGAAGTCAAAAAGTAAGAACATATGTATAGGTTCCAATCAACAATTATTTTATAGCTTTCACTATGTCATTATTTCCTTATCTTGAAATGTACATCATTGTTTTACTGACTTTATTTCTGAGTGTTCTAAATGTCAAATAAGTTAGACAGTTATGTACTAGTACTTCAGGAGGTCCATAATCTATAAAAAAATATATTTTAGTAACCTCAATAAGCTTCCCAACAATTCCAAATGCCGAAGTTCCACAAACTTCCAAAATATTTTCAAAATATCCTGATTTGAAACTCAAAAGTCTTTTTAGAAGGGAATCAGATAGATTTCACTCTGTTGAGGCTAAGCCCAGAGCCTGCCATCCTCAGCCTCTTCTGCCATTTAATTTGGAACAGTTCCATGGTTCCTGAAGCACAAAGTTCTATATACTACAACAATACATCCTCCAAATTTCACAGTCCTAACAGCCCAATAGGAGCACAGCAATCTGATGTGGAAGATGCTTGGAAGTCTACCGTGCTTAATGAGTAAAAGTGATAACACAGAGAACCTACCCAGCACCAACTATATCAGTAAATCCTCAAAGACCGTAGTAACACCATTTTAGTAACACCTTAGTAGCACAGTGCACTCAATCATCACCAATTGACTTTTATTGATTATCTAATAATATTATTTGCCATATTTTGTAGCAAGAAATATGAATAAAATTTTTACATGCTCGCTAAAATACTTGTGAGGTGAAAGGGAAATTAGGAACATTGGTGGAGGAAAGGTTACACCTGTGGTGGAATTGATGTTGGAACACTGTATACCTGAAACAACTAGATTAGTAACAATTATGTAAATCAAGTCTTAAAATAAAAAACACTGTAATTATTTAAAATATTACTAAAAGATATATTTATATTCTAGTTTCTAATATGAGATGATTTGATATGCTGGTCTGAGTAGAACAAAGATTTTCAGACATGAAGAAAAATAAAGGAGAGTAAGAATACCAAAAACCATGAAGGGAAAATTAAGAGAAATCTAGGTGAGCTTCAGATGACTGATGGAACTCAGGGAAACCAGCACATCCCAGAGGCAGAGTTTCTCTCACAGAAAGAAATCAAGCCTCCAAAAATCAGAGAGGAAAGCAAATTTACTGGGGCATAAAATTATTTGAGACCTGCTGGCCTCATTTTGTTTCCTGAAAAATAGAAAAATATAAATTTGATTGTCTGTCAAATCTTAAACAAGAAGTACTGCATATAAATGAAAGAGTAAACATGGGATTATATTTTAAAAAAAGAAACCAGGCCAAGTTTCATTCCAAACAGGAATCTATTAATGCATCATTGTAGATGGAATTGATTTACTGCTCTGAAACATTCGTCTATAATTGTGGCCTCCATTTTCACCCCTATTTTCTCCTTCACCCCCTATATTTCAGAACCTTTACTCAGCAGAATGAGACTGATGTTCTTCCCATTTTCAAAACTATTCAATTTTTTGAAATTTTCCATTTTTCTTCTTGACTCTGGAGGGAGGGTTAGCACTGTAGCACTGTCCTCCTGTTGTTCATTGATTTGCTCGAGCGGGCACCAGTAATGTCTCACAACAAATTGTGAGACTTGTTGTTACTGGTTTTGGCATATTGAATACGTCATGGGTAGCTTGCCAGGCTTTGCTGTGCAGGCAAGATACTCTTGGTAGCTTGCTGGGCTCTCCGAGAGGGGTAGAGGAACTGAACCCTGGTCGGCCATGTTGGCCACATGCAAGGCAAATGCCTTACCTGGTGTGCTATTGCTCCAGCCTGAAAGGCGGGTTAATGTAGATTAATTTCTTGGCCCTCTGCTCTGTTCTTTCTGCCCACTTTTAACTTTCAATATATCATCTCTGCTCATAACTTAAACTTACATCAAAAGTCATGAGTCTTGATCCTCTGCCTTTTCTCAGCACCTATCCTATCATTCCTAGTCTTTCTATTCATATTCAGATATTATGTACTGCATGTGTACATATTCTCTCTTTATATTACCTATGCTTTTTTAGTTATATCATTTTACTCATCAGCCAAAGACAATGAGTAAATCATGTAAAATAAAGTGCCTTTTTAAATATTTTTACAAAATATGTTAGTTTGATCACCCCCCCCCCCAAACTCTTTCTCCTTGGGCCTATAAAGTAAATTTATCACTAATCATATTTGATTATTTACATGTAACATTTTTCTTCCATCTTTATTTCATCTTTTCTTCCTCTTATCCACTATTCACCCATCCCTTCATCCTGCCATACCTTTTCACCATAATTTGGAGAACTTTTCATTATTTGGGGCTGGAGCGATAGCACGGAGGTAGGGCATTTGCCTTGCACACAGCCAACATGGCCGACCCGAGTTCGATTCCTCCGCCCCTCTCGGGGAGCCTGGCAAGCTACCGAGAGTATCTTGCCCTCACGGCAGAGCCCGGCAAGCTCCCCGTGATGTATTCGATATGCCAAACACAGTAACAACAAAAGTCTCCAGTGGAGACGTTACTGGGCCCGCTCGAGCAAATTGACGAACAATGGGAGGGCCTTTACCTTTACCTTTACCTTCATAATTTGAAGATCTGATGTCTCCTATAGACTCTCTAATTTAGATGTTCTAACTACTACTACTGAGGACAACTGGTAATAGAATTTTCTTTTGAACTTGTTTCCTCTCACCTTTATTTTTTCCATTATTTATTGCTATTATCTTTATTCTTTGTAATTCGCCACTTACATACTTTCATGTTAATATTGCCATATGCATTAATAAAAATATTTTGTTGATAATTGTTAGTTTTCAATTAGCAATAATCATGCCTCAATAAACCTCTTTGGCTACGATACTGCTACTGCACAAAGTTTGGGCTGGGGCAATAGCCAGCGAGTAGGGTATTTGCCTTGCATGCAAATACCTGGGTTCGATTCTTTCGCCTCTCTCAGAGAGCCTGACAAGCTACCAAGAGTATTTCACCCTCACATCAAAGCCTGACAAACTACACATGATGTATTCAATATGACAAAAACAGTAACAACAAATCTCACAATTTGTTGCGAAATATTACTGGTGCCCGTTCAAGCAAATTGATGAACAATGGGAGGACAGTGCTACAATTACTAGATTATGGATTCACCAGATAGACCCCGGTCCCCATGTATAACAGTATTATTTGACTACTATCAAAGTTGTCAGGTTTTCTAATATGTTTTACATAGCCACTTTATTTCTTGGAATTGAGTTATTTTTCTTGGAGTAAGTTATACATTCACTTTTGTGTGTATGTATCTATGAACTTTTCATAATTTGAAGATCTGATGTCTCCTATAGACTTAATGTCCTGTTTGTATTGTTTATCATTTGCTCTTTATTAAAACAGTCACAGGCGTTCTACACATGTCCAACTTAAACTTGCAATGTAACAAAGCAAATGCACCAAATTATTAAGCAAGAATTATTTTTTTCTCAGATAGATCTAAATTGATATATGTTCAGGTCCTCTTAGCCACATCTTATAGTTAAATCTCAACTAAAAACAAATAAACAAACAAAAATAAACAGACATTTCACCATGACCTGAAGGTCAACCCACTCAGGTTCATGGACAATGATCCTATGTAAACACACTCAAATGTCTTCTCTAATCGTCTTACCCATCCATCATGTTAAGACTCTTTAAGCTGATGCAGATGTTTCTTATGGCTACCTCCTATGTCTAGTGTTGCTAACCTTGGCAAATGTAGCTTCAATTGCTTACACCTGGTGAGAGAAATGCTGGTGGTAGATCATAACCTTAAATAGGTAGATAGACAGTGTGGGCTTTAACTTACCTCCTCTGAGACAAAGCTACAGAGCCATTCGCAAAGCAAGGCACCTGCTGTTGGACCAATGCCCAGTGTCAAAGGAGAACTCATCAGCATGCAAAGCAGAACTTTGCCAGAAATCAGTGAGCTTCTATGTTTCCATCCATAAGTTAGCTTGCAAATATAGCATAAATCGGAACAAATATAGGACTAGCTCTGCTTGTGGTTGGGAAATGTGTAAAGCAGGAACAATAAAGACAAAGGACATTTGAGACTATTTGGGAGGGTAGCCCCTGGTACTACAGTGGAAATCCAAAATACTGATATGAGTTCTATGGAAACAACTTTTCCTTTAGTATGCACTGTAGCACTGTCCTCCTGCTGTTCATCGATTTGCTCGAGGGGGCCCAGTAACATCTCCATTTTGAGACTTGTTGTTACTGTGTTTGGCATATTGAATAGATCACAGGGAGCTTGCCAGGTTCTGCCATGTGGACAAGATACTCTCAGTACCTTGCCCGGCTCTCTGAGGGGGCGGAGGAATCCAAACCAGTTTGCCTGGGTGGCCACTTACAAGACAAATGCCCTACTGCTGTGCTATTGCTCCAGCCCCTACCAATATCAAGGAAACATTTTTTAAGAGAAGAATGCAAATTATCAAAGTAAAAGATTTTGCAACTAACACTGTAAAATAATTGATTCAGTTAAGAGATGATGGGGGTGGGATATGCTATTTCGGCTACACCCACAGAAGTGCTCAGTTAAATAATGCAAACCATGTTGGGGATCTCTGTAACCCATGCATGATTCCCCTAGCCCCTACAGAGATTTTAAAGAGTGTAACATCCGAAAAAAGAAGGAAGCTGACTTATAAATGGCCTCGGTTAGGGGTATCTTTACAATGGGGAAAGCTGGTGGTCATGACTTTACACCAGAAATTACTTTGCATCTTCAACAAAGAGTAAACAGATTACTACATGCACTTGCTATGGAAAGAAGTTTTATTTTTCTTTTTGTTTAGGGTTTGTTTAGAGTTTGTTTTTTTCTTGTTGTTTAGGGTTATGTATTCCCTTCCCCCAAGAAAATAAAATTTTTAAAATTAATATCATGGAGCATTTATTTCTATTATCTGCTATTTACTTCATGGTTTCATATCTTACATATTTTTTTAATTGAACCACTGTGAGATAGACTATTACAAAGCTGATCATGATTGAGTTTCACTCATACAATGTTCCAACACCCATCCCTCCACTACCTCCACCACTGTCCATTTCCCTACATAAATGTCCCCAATTTCCCTCCAACCTCCCTCCCCCTCCCAAACCCCCACCCCCAGCCTGCTTCTATGGCAGGCACTTTTCTTCATTTTCTCTCTCTCTCCTTTTGAGCATTACAGTTTGTAATAAAGGTACTGAGAGGTCATCATGTTTGTTTTTTTCCTTTACTTACTTTCAGAGCACAGATTTTAACCAGAGTGATCATTTCTGAACATCATTGTCCTGGTGGTCCCTTCTCTATCCCAACTGCCTTCTCCTCCAGTACTTGAGTCAGGTCTCCAACCATGTAAATTGTTGTATCTCATTATGAAGACATTAAGTCCTTTTATGAGAGAGATTGCTAAAATGTTACAGGTTAGGCCTTCTGTGTTTATGCTTTGTTACTCCAGATTGGT
>JAOXYA010000009.1:11506773-11522227 GCA_028565675.1 Sorex palustris | reverse complement strand
CAACAAAGTCTCCAATGGAGACGTTACTGGGCCCGCTCGAGCAAATTGATGATCAACGGGAGGGCCTTTACTTTACTTTAATTCTAGACTCAAAGAAGGGCTAGGGGCAAGAAAGGGTTAGAGGAAGTCAATAAAATGAGATCCTGGCAGTACATACTAAATCTGTGAAAAAAATGGCAGAATCACAATAATATAAATTAATTTTAATGCGTTCTTTTAAAGAGGATGGTGTTCTTGAGAAAGACAGAGTGAAATAAACATTAGTCAGAGGGAAATGCAGCACAAAATGGGTGAAAGAAGTGGAAAAAATATATCCAATTGCTTTAAATGATGTTGAGTGTTCCTGCTGAGACAAATTACAACCTTGGGGTACTGATAAACCTCTCAATTGAAGTAATTAATTAGAGTGTTTTAAAAGAAATAATGGAGAAGCGCAAGTGTGATGTAGACTGAGGATAGGCAAAGTACTTAATTTTTAAAAGAGAAAATGTGAATCAAACAAAATAATTTTGATGTTGATTCTTGAAAAATAATGCAATACTTACTTGAAGATATGAATAAGAACAGATCAATTTAGGGTTTTTTCCCCCACAAATCTGTTTTCCTAAGACAATTAAAATTTTATTTGAAGAATGCAGTAAATATGAATTATCAGGATTATTTTCATAAGATGTTTCTCATTTTTGTGCACTTATTAGTTTTTAAAGTCAAGGAATAGTAAATGTAACATTAGCTGCCTTTGTAATTGATCAGAGACAACTATGTGGTTTTTGTGATTAATCGTGAAACTCTTCTAAGAAACTTGGTATTGGGCACCATACTAACCCTGATGTAGTAATATTTAAAACATAATTTCATTAAGTGATGATCATATTTGTAAATAAAATTATGATAGCAGGAATAGTGAATTACTGGTATGATAGTACTGGTAGATAAAATAATATGGTAGAGCAGTGTTTCTCTAAGATGCAATCTGCAAGATGGGGGTAGGGGCATGTAGTAATGGCCTCTAGTGTTACTGAGGAGTGGTTTCTGTTTTCATAAAAACATAGATTACACTTCATTTTTAAAATATTTACTATAATGCATTACTGTCCTTCTTAATGTTCATTTTTTTTTACTTCCCCAGTTTTATTTTATTAAATAACTTGAATTACAGAATGGTTGCCATGTAACTACTATGAATTAGAGAATTGTTCACAGTTGGGTTTTTCACATACAATATTCCCTCAACAATCCCATCACCAGAATCAATTCCCCTCCACCAGTGTTCCCAGGTTCCCTCTCTTACCACACCCCTCCAGACACCTTTTAAATTTGATTATTAAAGTTTGGGTCTCACGATTTCAGTGTTGATTACTTCATGGTTTGGATATTTGGCTTTATCATCCCTTAACATATACTCAATGGAATACTACACAGCTGTAAGGAAATGAAAAAAATCATGCAATTTGCTGCAACATGAATAGAATTGGAAGACATCATGCTAAATGAAGCTAAGCCAGCAGAAGAAAGAGACACAGGATGATCCTACATATATGTGGTATGTAGAATAACAGGTTGATAAGATGCAATGACTTAAAGGAGGAATGTGCAGATCACCCTCGATCCTCAAATTCTACTTCCTGGTATCTGCTCCCAAGACACAAAGATTTTAATTCAAAAAGACAAATTCACACCTCTGTCCACTGTAGCACCAGTAGAATAGCTACAACATAGAGTTAGCATGAATGCCCAATGACTAATGAAAGGACAATGAAGGTGTTTTACATATAGAAAATGGAATATTATGAAGCCACTAGGTATGATGGAATCATGTAATTTTCTGCAACTTGGAAAAACGGGAGGATATTAAATTAAATTAAGCAAGTGAAAAGCATTACTGCCAGATGTTCTTACTTAACTGTGGTATAAAAACATGACAAGGAAATAGAAGGTATGAAGATGGCTCAACTCTTGGTGCAAGACTACAAAATAAAAATGCCAGAAAATAAAACGAAAGGAGAGAGGACTTGAGAAGAGGTGGTCTAGAGGTGGCACCAGGGGCAAGGTCAGCGCATTGAACATTTGTGGAACAGAAACGAGGTTTCTGTATACATCTGGGTCACTAGAGTCAATATGACTACATGTTTGGGACCCAAACTTAAATAATTAAACATAAAAGCTTACATAATGAGGAGGTAGTTTGGGGATGGGAGAATCCTGAAAACTCTGCATTGGTAAAAGGATGATGACAGTGGTGGTGGTATTGAGTCGAAATATTGTATGCCTAAAACTCTTACTAGTTTGAGATTTGTGAATGAGAATGTTTAAATGAAAAAAAAAAGGGGCTGGAGCAATAGCACAGTGGGTAGGGAATTTGCCTTGCATGCGCCAACCTGGGTTTGATTCTCAGCATCCCATATGGTCCCCCAGCACCGCCAGGAGTAATTCCTGAGTGCAAAGCCAGGAGGAACCCCTGTGCATCGCCAGGTGTGACCCCAAAAGCAAATAAGTAAATAAATAATAATCAAATAAGGAAATATCATGGTCACATTTTCACAATTGATGAATAATGTTAAACCCAGGTGAAAGTTGAAATAGAAGGGAGAACATTTACATGCATAAATGTGTTGCAAATTTAGGCAATGTTGCCCATCTATGAGTTATATAAGAAGTAGAAGATCATTCTACTTCAATTTGTGTTTTATGCATCACTCCTGGACAATTATACACAATACCAAGCACTGAAGAGATGTAAATAAACTGAAATGCACTCCAAAGAGAAGACTCAGAACTATCATGTGCTACACAGTAGAAGAATCAATTCACAAGACTTCGAGAACAGGTGTTAGTGTTGCACTCTCTGAAAACCTGAGTGAATTTCAGAATACTATTCTTCACTTATGAGAAATAACTTTTCTCTCTAAATCTTAGTTTTTGGATAACAGTAACTTTACTCTGAACACAGAATATAGGTTTACTATAGAAAGTTGTGGAAATATTTGTCAAAGTGAAAAAAAATAGTATTTTGTGTACGATTGTTTTGAATTATATTGTAAATGCTATTTTGTGCAAATGTTATCTTCTCACTATAATCTGAATATTTTATGGGCTTATCCACATATTTTTGCTTTTAGTTTAGCATTCAAATTCAAGCATCTTCACGTATCAGATTTTCAGGCAATGTCCCAGAAGAAGAGAAAAAAAAAACTTCACCCTTTGGGAGCTTATATTTTAGGATGCATTTATTGAGAGAGGGCATAGAAAATGCATGCACAGGCAAGCAAATAAAATTTTAAAAAGATCATTGCTGATAATGTGTACCACATAAAGCAATCTGACTTGAAAAATATATCTCTAAAAATATGTGTCATTTGTTCCAAACCCTGAATGAGGAAAAGGAAGAACAATGCAAAAACCTCACAGCAGATGATTTCAGGCAGTGGGCAGCAAGTATGAAAAGCTTAAAGGGCGAGAATGGATTTGATGTGGTAAAGAAAAAGAAAGGCAGCTAATGTGGCTTCAGTTTGTGAGAGTGGATGGGGATGGTGGAAGATGATGTCATAGTGATAATCAAGCTGAGATTAGAGGCGGCTTCTGGATTTGCTGCATGTTAAGGGAAACTTTTTGAAGATCACTATGCAGAATGATTTTATTTTAACAGAAATTTTTACAGGGATGGAGAAAAGGTATTACAGTTAGAGTGCTTGACTTGCATGCAGTCAACTTTGGTTGAATCCTAGGCACCCCTTATGGTACTCTAAGCAATGTCATGAATGATCCCTGAGCACTGATCCCTGAGTAACTCTAAGTACTTCTGAGTGTGACCCCCCAAAAAACCACAAAACAATTATCTTTCAAGGTAGTGCAAGAGGATGGATTCCTTAGCAAGAAAGGTAGAATTAGAAAATCAACATACTATGGAATTATAACGAATAGCATCCAGTTTCATCTGGCATCTGGCAAATGTAAAAGAATGAATTAACTCCTCTGACATTTTATTTCCAATTGCTGAAAATGGAAAATATTATCTTTTTATTATAAAACATACCTTTGCATATTGTCTTATTACCTGTTTTGTTCTATATGGTGAAAATCCCAAATGACTAAATAACAAGTTAATCTTTTCTGTGTATACAGTAAGAAGCTAAAAGATTTATAGGCGCCTCTGAAATCCTCTAAGTTAATCATAGGATAATTTAAACTTGGCCACACAGTTCGTGATTGAACTATTTTGCATTCAGTTCACATACCTCCAAGGTCCTCAGTGAAAGTAAATAAAGTATTGGTTTCAAGACTGATGACTAAAATACAGGGATATAGTGGGGGGTGGGGGCGAATAGAAAATTAGAATTCAGAGTGATTAAAAAAATCCTTCAGTAAGCACAACTCACATAAATAAATTATAGAGGTTAAATTCTTTTAAATGAACTCCAAGGAACTACCCTACCTATTTAATTATCCCTAAATATTGTTCTTTAGTCAGCCACGTGACTAGAGTACAGACATCCTTTTGGTTGTATTGTGATTGATGTTTGTTGCCATTGAGATTATCCTCTGGTTTTAATTCAATGTTTTAATGTGGCTTTTTCATATGAAAAGTGACAGACTTTGCCAGGGAAAATGTAGGTGGTCAAAGAAGACCCTAAGTCTATTCTGTTTGTCTTCAAAAGCAAACAGGAGTAACAGGGCTGTCAGAGAAGATATAGACTATGTATCAAGCACATTCAATATATAAAAATGCTCTATAGCAGTTGATGCAGGTAAGAAGTCATGATCACAACAGTCCTACTTTCAGATTAAATCTCCTATTTTCAGGTCTCCTGAAGAAATGTCATGCCCCAAGGCAACACTGATGGATTTTCCCAGTGCCCTTTATGGGCTATTAGATTTTGACTAGAGAGAGCTCAACAGTCTGATTATATTCGCTGCTTGTAGAAGACCCAAGTTGCATTCTTTATTTTTATTTTATCTTATTTTTTACTTAAAACCATGAGATACACAGTTCCAAAGTAGTCCATGGTTGGGTTTCAGACATACAAAGTTCCATCACCCTTCTCTCCATCAGTGTGCATTTCCTACCACCAGTGTCCCCCATTTTTCTCTTACTCCTCTCACCCCAGCCTGCGTCTACAGCAGGCACTTTTCTTCTCTCTTCTCTCCTTTCTCCTCCCTCTATTCCTCTATCTCCCTCTCTTTCTTTGCATACTACAAATGAGTTCAAAGGAAAGAGAGAAAAAAAGAGACTAAGGACAGTAGAAAAGAACCAGGAAGAATGCCCAGGGTTGGAAGCTTGCCACAGTGGTGTGGAGAGAGGGCAGCTAGAACAGAGAAGGGACTACTATGACCATGGCAGCCCAGTTACATTCTTGCTGCTCCATGGTTCCCTGAGCAATCCCAGAAAAGAAGAAAACTGTCTCACAGTCCAGGAATAATCTCTGAGCACCTGTAGGTAGAGCCAAAAACCAAAACCAAAAATAGAGTCCTCTCAAAGATCCTTAAAACTAGTTATTTAGTCAAGAAGGCCAACAAATGGCTGATAATCACACAGTCACAGGACTCAGGTTTCTCCTGGTAAACCTGAAGAAAATGATTCAGATACACAATTAGATGAATCTCAGGAATAATCTAATTCCCAGATAATACTTTTTCTTTGGGTTTTTTGGGATGCGCAGTATTACCTCAGCCACCACACTTCAGTGATTTTCTCTTTGGATATATCTTTCCTAGTTAACAGTATGTCCCCTCTTTGTCCTAAACACTTCTAATTTTTTTTTGAACGGTCATGGAGTAAAAGAGGCAATTTTGCCTCCTCTCACAAGATCTCCTACAAAGGTAGATTTAACTGTCTCAGAAGAAAGTATTTTCCCACTTTGCCACTTATCTTGGAGAGAATCATTACTGGAAGATTCTAAACAGTTTTGGGAATGACTGAGTAGTACATTGTAGAAGTAAAGCCTTTGTTGCTGGCTACACACCAGAATAAGGCTGAGAGCATGTCCTTTAGTCTTTACCAAAGTAACCGGAGAAAGTCCCATCCCAACACAAGGGGGCGCTGTGATTCTCCACCCAAAGGCCTGAGTGTATTTTTCCACAGACTTCCCTCAAGCTTCTCCCTGGTTTATAGTGCTTAGCCAAAAATGTCAGTGTGTATGTGTCTCTTTGTGTATGCATGGCATATTGAACATCTCATACCCCAATTCAGAAATATTCAATTCTATTTTTAAAAAAGATTGTAATTATTTAAACATGAC
This sequence comes from Sorex palustris, assembly GCA_028565675.1. Lineage (NCBI taxonomy): Eukaryota > Metazoa > Chordata > Mammalia > Eulipotyphla > Soricidae > Sorex > Sorex palustris. Next base: position 11,515,991 of record JAOXYA010000009.1, on the reverse strand, counting down.
AACACACAGAAATTCTACCCTTCTTTGTGCTTTTGGCTCAAGAACCAGCAATGCAGCTGGATGTCTGCTAGGACAATTAGCAGAAACCAGCCTGTAATCTAGCACCTACTGACTGGAGAATGGCTTTCCTACCTTGTTACTTGCAAAAATAGGGGTAATACGCATCCAGTGAAGCTCTTTTCACATATTAAAAAAACTATGAACACAGCTATCTTCCAGGAAATATGTATATATTAGGGGATCAAAAGTGAAAATTAAAATCTGTTTACTATAAACACATTAGAGTGCATAGAAAGCTGATTTTAGTTACTTAAAATAATTTTGTACATCACAAGGAGATTTAAGCAAAACTTAGATGCAACAATATCCCAAAATATTATGGAATTAAGTAGAAACCCTCAATCATCTCCATACAAACAAAAATAACTGTTCATGCTGCTCTTCTAAATGCTGAAGCCAAGAGTAGCCTGGCCTTCCTGGGAGCTGGGATGCAGTCTTAAACTTTGACTTGGCTTAAATCCCAGGAATCGGACTCCTTAAAATCTCACAGTACAATATTATGCTCCCGAAGCCAAAGGAACAAACAAGGCTTTTTCATAGATTTTGAGACTCCTGCAAATCCAAAATGGTTGGAGTAGATGTGTGCGTGTGTATGTGTGTGTGTGTGTGTGTTCCTACTGCAATTAAGATCTACTATATCGCAATAGGAAATAGATGCAGTGCATGCTGTTTAAAAGCAACTCGTTGTTTGTTGTGCCTAATACAATGCCCGTTCCAGAGGGAGACAGGTGTAAATTTGGCTCAATTGCAAGTGATCATAGCCAACTCACATAGTGGCAGAGGGAATGTAACTTCTTTACCTCAAAATAGAAACAAAAATTTATAAGATATCTATAGTGCTATGTAGGTTATGTTGTATACATGATAACCTGACAGTATCTGCATTGCAAACTATAATTCCCAAAGGGGGGGGGCAGGGGGGGAAAGGAGGGTGGGAGAGAGAGACAGACAGACAGAGATAGAAGAAAAGTGTCTGCCATAGAGGCAGGCCAGAGGAGAGTGGTGACGGAAACTGGGGACATTAGTGATTCACTGGTGAAGGGATGGGTGTTGGAACATTGAGTATAACTCAAACCCAGTCATGAACAACTTTGTAATTGTGGATCACACTGTGGTTCAAATGAATAAATAAACAGGCATCTGTAGTGCTTTATTCTAGGCATCAGCACTGTGAAGTTCATGGAAGAGGAAGTATAATAATCCCTGAAGATCTGCTTCCAAAGAATATGCTGCAGTGAAGCCATGTTGTCTGAGAATCTCCAGTTACAGGATTTGGAAAATCTACTGGTGTTTGTATTGAGCTCATGTCTCAACCGTGTTTGTTCACACACAGTGACAAGGTACAGTTTCTTCCCATACAATGAGTACTGATGTTGAGATACTTCTACCCAGTTCAAGTCTCCTCTGAGAGGCAACTTTTTGGGTACATTACCTTTCTCAGAATTGAACTACAGTCTTAAACTCTTCCAATCCAACCCTCCTCTGGTCTGTTGCCAACGTGTCAAAACTTTACAGCAATCTGAACTCTGTACTTGTTATTCTCCACATTCCTTTTTTTTTGTTCACAAGTTTCTCCCCTAATACAAACTTGCCTGCTTCTCAGGGACCCAAACTAAAAACACATTAAGCCACTAACACAACCTCATTTCTTTTTTCTAATAACGCTATGAAATTAGTATTTTTCTACTTCTACTTTTTTACTTCACAGCATGGAAACAATGGTTAAAAAAAGATCAAAAATAAACTAGTTTCACATGAGAAAATAGAGAATCTAAAAGTTGGGAGAAAACCATAGATGGACAAGTCTCATCATACACATCTTTGACTTTCTCTGGATTCTATTGCCAGCAAGTTGGTTGGTGGATCAAAGTTCCAGCACCGTTTTTTTTTTTTTGAGGACAAGAATGATTTGAGGGAAACTCTAAGTCATATTTCTGTTCAACTCCAATCTGAAGTGAGAGAGTTGATGGAAATACAAGCTATATCAAAACTGCTCTAACCCTTGTGTGACATCAAAAAAGGGAATTCTCAACTCAATTGTTTCAAACATAGATGTACAGACTAACCAGATTGTTTCAAATAACAATCCAGAATTTCTACAGAGAAAAAAGAACCTTCTATAAAGATTCCATTTTAGTAATTTTAGTTACTTTTCTAGCAGTTGTGGAAGTAAGGTGGAAAAGTTTTTTTTTTCTCTTGATTCACTAAGCTTTACAACCTTCTGATGGAAAATCCTGGTTAACTAGAGTTAAAGGGTTTTAGAAAAGTAACACTTTATTATGACTTTTGCAATCTTTGTCCTCCAAGTGTGTTTTTCTCTTTAGGAGTTGAGGACAAAGGAAAGTGGAAATTGGGTATATGGGTAAGTGGGACTCTGAGAAACAGTGACATGACATTATGATCTTTAAAACTGAAGCTGTATTATCTTATTCTTTATAAATTTGTCAACAAGCAATTTACTAGCCTCTGATAGAGGGAAAATACAAGAAAAGAGGGACTTTGTTCTTTTATTAATCTCATTCCTAAATTTGCAGACCCATAATATATGTCCTATCACCCAACAAGGTTGTGCTTGGTGTAGCATGAAGAAATGTATCCCAATCAATGAGCCTGAAGTTCTAAATGGCTTTTGTTTTGTTCCTTTGATTATACAGGGACTAAATTAATTTCTTTTTTACTTTATACACACAAACACACATTATCACAAGAATTATTTATTCATCACACTTTACAGTACCCTTGTATTATCTAGGCTTCATTGGCGTAAATATCCTAAGTATAATTTTATTTGTATGTTTTAGTTTTGGGGTCACACCTGGAAGTGCTCAGGGCTTACTCCTGAGTCTGTGCTCTCAGGTCACTCCTAGTAGGCTAAGAGGACCATATGTGGCGCCAAAGATTGGTCCCAGATTTATCTTCAGGCAAGTGCCCTATGCAGTCAAATGAAGAGACAAGCACCCTACCAAGGTGAGTGGCCAAGGCAAGAGCCCTATCTAATATACCTTAGGCACAGTGGCTCTGGACTCACAAGTTAAGTCTTAAAAACTTAAAGTCAATGAAACTGTTAGCAGAGTAGTAAGAAGAAACATTGTAGCCTGACTTTCTTCTCAAGTTTAGATGGTAAGAAGAAAACCCAGACAACTCCACACAGACAACACCCAATGATCCCTTTCTCTGTGAGATGGGAAATAAGGAGCAGATAAAGGTGAAGGGGGGAAGATACAGATCTGTGGCTGGACAGTCCTCAGCACTCTTCCAGGGTGCAGAAGAGGAGGAACTAACTCCTGGAGGAACTAACTCAGCAGGTAATGCTTCGTCTGCCCCTTGCATGGTGAGAGAAACTGACAAGAAGCAAACGATCTTATCAATGGAACACTTTAAGGGAAATCAATGGTATTCTTTAAGGAGATCACCAGATTCGACTGATTGGTAAGTGTGGGATCCTTTGGAAGTCAGCTTCTCAAGCTGCCTGAACGACCTAGAACAGATTCAGCAATATCACAGAATCCCAAAGGGCTCCGAAAACAATCAGGGAACAACACCTCCTCCTCCCTGCTAATTCTGACAACTCCTGCCCCTGACTGAGATGCCTTTCCCTCAGTGGAAGTGCCAGCTTGCCTCTCCCACGGGGAATGGAGGCAGCAGGAAACCTGGTCCCCTGTGTGGGTCTCACTGGCTTCTCCGTTTATTTTCTTTTTGCCACCAGACATGTCTATTTAAAACACTTGGAAGGATATCTCAATAACTTCTCTTTGCTGAGCTCCAAAAGATAGGAGATGTGAATACCTCTGCCGTCTGTGCTCCCTGCTTCCCATGCTGGCTTGTCATATGGAGTCTACATGGATGGAAGAACTTTGGCAGACCACACTTGCAGGTTCTTATCAAGCTGACAAATAGGACAGACAACTGTCCATTAGTGCAGATTTTTTTCTGTGATCATGTGATCGGTAAACATATTTTTAGATAAGTATTCATGTCAAAAGAATGCCTGGCCGCCCACCTGTGGTCGGACTTCTTCGTTAAGACCCTGAACAAACGGGTTGAGGCTCTTCATGTTCTTGGAGAGAGCAGACTCCACTGGGCTACACTGGCACGTGACAGGGACAAATGGAAATGTAACTGGTACCCACTCGAGCAAATCGATGAACAACAGGATGACAAGTGATAAAAGTGATTTGTTTTCTAAGTTTGTCCTAAGAGCCTGCAGACTTTTTTGCATCCTTTTGCTTGTTGCCTCTCAGTAGACTGTGTTTGTCATGTGCTGCTTAGTCTATAAGGAATAACACAGAACTGAATCTGTGTCACTCTCCTCCCTGTAAAAGGGTCCTATCTCTGAGTGCTACAGACTCCTTGAGCTTCTTGTTATTGTTAGTTTTCAAGGAAACGAACTCTAAAGCAGGCTGCTGGGCCAAACCCTGCTAAGCTCACCAGGGCGTGCATGTTTTAAAGCAGGGACTCACCATTAGCATCTCCAAGCAGCTAACAGATGCGTGGCCTCAGAGACTAACATAGCAATGATCAGAAGGAAGATGAAATTCTGGCATTTGCTTTCACTTTGTTTTCTTTATAACTTTGCTAAACCAGGTGAAGAGAAATCCGATTGACTAGTAGTCCTTTGGAGACAAATAATTACAGTACCAACGGTCTTGTGGTCATGTTTGATATCTTCTGGATAAGGGGAAAATGGTATTTAGCCCTTAGAGATAAATCCTTTAATATTATGAGGAAAACTGTGTCTTGCCAACACAGGAGTAAGGATGCCAGAAAGACAATCCTTAGGTCAATTCATACACAAAACTGAAATAAAGAAATATAGGGGAGTTTTAGTTTTGGGGCCATTCCAGGCCATGCTCAGGAGATATTCCCAACTCTGAGCTCCAGGGACATTCCTAGCAGCACTTAGAGAACTATGCAGTAGGATGTAGTACTAGAAATTGAACTCTAGGTTTCACACATGAATGACAAGTTTACTTCTATTGAGCCATATCTCTGGCCAAAAAGGGAGTTGTTCAAACAACAGATGAAACAATGCAGTATATAAAACTCACAACTCTATGACTAGAAAGAATTTATATAAATCTAATGCATTCATACCAGAATATTAACACATGCATACATATTTACATATTAAGATATTTGAAGGAATTCACTGCTGTCTTCCAAATGTGCCCCAAAAAAGGAGCTATAGTGGTAGTGCTGTCCACTTTTGGATTATACCAACATGTTATATAGAACATATCTAAACCCCAGTCTTCTCTTTCAGCTAATGATCAGGAACTCCCTAGGAGGGCATAAATTCATAGTCACAGCTGAGAGAGAGAAGGAAATGTACTGTGGTGGGTATTATGAGCATTAAGGCCAATACTTTATGTAGTTGACTACGGTTTTCAGAGCCTACTCAAGCCGAATCAATCATACATATTCCACTTCCACTCGATGAGTAGAGCTGCTGTATACACCCAACATTATAGCTTGAAAGGTCAGATCACCAGTTTATTATGGGTAACAAATCACTTGTGACTTGGTGACCCAACTTACTCTCTACAAAGGCCCAATTCCCAGAAAAGGGCTATTAATCATGCAATGGATAGTCAAGCCTTGCTCCAAAGTCATGAACTTGCACTGTGGTTCAGCCATGGGCTTACCAAAGACTCATACACGTCTATCTGCCACTACCCCTTCCATTAGATTTGCTGAACCAGGTCACCCAAGCCACAGCTGAGCTTGCCCAGCAATCTGGACCAGTGGTCAAGTGCCACTCTAAGTGCCAATCTTGCATCTTCTAAAGCCACTCAGTAAATGGGTCAGAGTAACACCAAAGGAGAACTTATGTTTCCTTGGTTGTAAAAGTGATCAGTTGAAGGAATTCATTCTTTATTTCAAAAGAGATACCCTGGAGACAGTAGTAGAGGGAAACTGACACCCAGATTTTGGGTGTGATGTAGCAACATTGTATTCGTGAACATTAACACTATAGTAAATCATGGCTCCTAAATTCAGAAGATTAAATAAGAAAACAAATCAGTGCATACAGAAATAAAAGAGATATCTGAACATGCTCTTCACTACTGGACCCCTGGACAAGTCCCCAAGATAGAAGACCAGAATTTTTATTGCATTTGTTTTTTTATCCCCCTGATGTAAAAGTATTAAATCTAAAATCTATTAAATCACTCTTTATAGGTGCTATCTACTATTATTATCTCCCAGTTCACAAATAAGGAAAAAGAGAGATATAGTACCACATGGTATTATGCTGGAATCCCAACCCATTTTGAGATACCAACAAAAAAAGCATTCCAAGCAGCATGGGCACAGGGAGGAGTCCAAACAGGAAAAACACCATGGCACTCTTTGTGTGCTGCACTTACCTAATTAGAGGAGGGATGTATTTGTTAGAACACTTGATAGTGTCTGAATCAAGAGGCAAACAAAAGAGATTAGTCTCTAATGTTTAGCTTGGCTCAGAGAAGTTGTCAGTAAGGATAATTGACCTGCCAATAAAAAAACTGTTAAGGGTAAAAGAGAAATGAAATAATTTTTCTAATCTCCATGTTTAAGAGAAACACCGTCACTGTCACTGTCCTCCCGTTGTTCATTGATTTGCTCGAGCAGGCCCAGTAACATTTTGAGACTTGTTACCGTGTTTGGCATATGGAATACCTCACCAGTAGTTTTGCTGTGTGGGCGAGATATTCTCGGAAGCTTGCCTGGCTCTCCGAGAGGGCCGGAGGAATCAAACTCGGGTCAGCCGTGTAGGCTGCATGCAAGGCAAATGCCCTATCCACTGTGCCATCGCTCCGGCAGCACCTATACTAAAATTGGAACGATACAGAGAAGATTAGCATGGCCCCTGCGCAAGGATGACATGCAAAGAGAAACACAGCATTCCAATATTCCTATTTCCAAGATTGAAATTGACAGTATTTAAATAACAGAACCTCAATCAACAAAAAAAATTTTGAGTTATTATTTTTATAGTAATAGTTTTTTTAAAAAAAATTGTTCATTGGGACGTTTTACTATTTACAATAAAGTCAATGATTTTACATGTACATAATTTCAAAACCACACCATCGCCAGTGTACCCACCTCCCTTCCCCAAAGATCCCAGTTCAGAACTGCCCACTCCCACCAACCTCAGTTCTGTTTGGTCCTCGTTGCTATTTGCTGTGTATTTTTAGAGACAGATATGAGGCAGATCATTTTGTACTGAACCCTTTCTTCTGTCTGACTTTATTTGACATGATATCCTTTAGTTCCATCTATGTCATGGCAACTTGCATATTTTTTTCTTAGACCTGCATAGTATTTATTATGTATACATACCACAACTTCTTCATTCATTCATCTGTGCTTGGGCATTTGGGTTCTTTTCATATATTGGCTATTATACTACATGAAGTGACGAACATAAATGTGCACATATTTTGGTAAAAACAGTTGTGATCTTGGAAATAGGAATATTGGAATGCTGTGTTTCTCTTTGCATGTTTTTTTTTTTTGTTTGGGGGACCATACCTGGAAGAGCTTAGAATTTACCTCTGGCTCTATGCTTAGGGATCACTTCTGGTGGTACTTAAGGGACCATATGTGATACCAGGGATTGAATTCTGATTATCTGTCTTCAGGGTAAGTGCCCTGCCCAGTGTACTATCTCTTTGGCCCCATCAAAATAGGTTTTTATTTCCAGTTTCTTCACCCATGATCTTCAGAATTTTTAATTCCTCTGAGTCTTAGTTAACACATTTGTAAGCTAGTGTTTATAGCAGCAGCTTAGGCTGTTATCCTTATAATGTAATAGAATGTGTCTAGTATTACCCTGATGCTTGAATAAAGGGTATAATGAATATGCATGAAGATGGATGGATAGATGAAAGAAAGGAAAACAAAATAAAATAGTGAATGTTCCAAATTCAGAAAGGATATCACCTCTCCAAAAGCTACTAGTGGTTTGGAAGTATTTTAATGCCTATATGATATGTTTGGACTCTGAAGATTTACTATAAAAATATGTGTTTACCTCCCAGTGGTTCTCAGGAAGTCCATAGAGCCCTACAATTGATTTTCATCAAACCACATCATCGGGTTAGTGGAAGGACCCAAGGATGCAATACTGCTTTGACCATACAGTACCAGGGATACCCCAGATATCATGGTGATGTTTGGGGCCTCCAAGGCTGATTCCAGCAATGATCAGGGCTTTATATACTACCAGGAATCAAACCGAGGTTGGGTTCATGCCAGGCATGTACCCTAACTGCTATGCTATCTCCTAGCCCTGAGATAATTTCTTCCTTTGGGGGGGTGGAGGGGCATGGGGGGAGGGAGTTGGACCATATCTGGTAGTGCTCAGGAATCATTCCAGAAGGCATTTAGAGGATCATATGTGGTGGTGGACACTGAACCAGGATCGACCGCATGCAAAGCAAGCACTGTGCTCCTGTATTATTCCCTTGATATTAAATTTTAGAGCCTAAGAGCTCTTGAGTAAAGTTGTACAGACCCCCGTGCTTATATCTAAACCTTCACACCTTGTAACTGATAGATCATATAATTGTGGGCCAATACAGGAAGGAGGAGTGTTGTGATGTATGGTGATATTCCTTTGCTTAGAGAGATTGACATATCATTTTTGTAACTACCATTTCAAATTATTCTTTCTCCTCCTCCATAGACTATTTTTGAGAATCCAAATATTGTAAATTAACTTGCAATATTAAACATAGTTTTCTTGTTCCATAATTTTTATATCAGTGTTTTCTCATGCTGCACTCAACTCTCATGTTGATTGATTGAGATCAATGATTGAGAGGTAGAATTGGAATAATTCATTTGGAAACAAATATGCAAAGAATTTTTATATCATTTCTAATAAAATTTCTTTACTTTTACATAGAATCTGAAAAATTAAACTCATAACAGAATGGTAGGGTGAGTATCGGGTCTGGGAGAGGGGGGAAAATGGGATGAGAAATGGTTAAAAGATACAGATTTTTTTATTTAGATGAATAAATGCCAGAGACATAATATACAGCTGGTGACTATTGTTAATTATTAACATGCCGTAAATTCTAAGGAAATAGATCTCGAGGGCTTTCAACAACACACACACACACACACACACACATACAGGCCACCACAACCACACTACCAAC
>JAOXYA010000009.1:11455142-11465871 GCA_028565675.1 Sorex palustris | reverse complement strand
CCGGCAAGCTACCGAGAGTATTTGATATGCCAGACACAGTAACAACAAAATCTCCAATGGAGATGTTACTGGGCCCGTTCGAGCAATCACCCAATATATCTGCTCACTTATTGAAACTTTGTAGCACTTTAATGCTAACTATTTATGTTAACCATCACTGAACTCCAAATGATTGGATAACTCATTATCATATATCTTTGAGACATAACACATTGAACACCATATGTCATATATCAGAAACTTAATAAATGTATGTTTAAGGAAAGAATGACTCAATCTTTTAAATTGCTCTACATAGATGATATCAGCCAGGTGTCTCATTATCCCATCTATGCATATTTAATCACTCTATACTTCAAAGTTCTTACCTGTGAAAAGAGTGCACCAATCTCCTCTTATTTACTAGGAAGTTATGAGCCTCGCGTCTAATAACAACTACTAAAAGCCACTCTATAAAATGTCAAGAGGAACAATTGTGTTGATGAAATTATAACAATTTATATAATTTGAGTAAATACATATTCACTTGTCTCCCTGGGAATCTTAAGAAAAGGAAAAAATAGTCAGTATAAATCCATAACAATCTTATTTCTCCAATAAAGCAAGAACAACATCGTTAGGGAAGACCACATTCAATCTCTTGCTTAATATCATTTCCGTCTTCTTGTTCGCTAGATCTTCAGAAAGCCACTTAATCTCCTATGTAAAGGTTGAAGCAAATGAGGCAAAAAAGAGTAATGCCTTCACTTGCTGGAACATGAAGGTAACTTTGAGCAAAGGAAAGCTTTCCACCCTGCGACTCCTATCCTGAGCATATGAGCGTGACATTCTTTATAATAGTGTGGGTCAAATTTCTATAGTCACACATGAGAAACTTTCAAATATGGAGTGTTTTCCTGATCAAGGTTGCAGTTAGTCCAGTGCACTTGCATGGGGCATCATCTAGATTTCAGTTAAATACCAGCCCTAGAAGCAGGACGATGATTTCCCAGAAAGATTGGCCTTGACGAAACATGGGACCCAAATCAAACAGCACAAACTCAGACTGCGCTTTGTTGCCTCTCTCTCTAGTCTTTGAGGATTTGGGCTGCACGACTGTACCATCCACAGGTTGTCAATTTTCTAATCTCAAGAAGGTACAGCCAGGAAGTAGAAAGGGCTCCCAGAAGGTACCTGCCCTCTGTGACTACTAAAACACACCTGGGAGTACTAATTTTAGGCTCTTGTCAGCTGTGACAGCAAAGCTGCACAGTTAATTCATAATCAGTGAAGATAAGTGTGTTGATAGCTCGTATGTTAGGAAGTGAAGGGGAATCTTGTATGGCTTTTCACTTAAGTGCCCTCATGGGTGGGTGGATAACTTAGGGGGAAGTAATGTTTTGTATACAATTGTTGTAGAAAGCAACAGAGTATCTCAGCAGGTACTGGAGAAATAAAGTAATCTCCTCGTGTCTATCTGAGGACTTCTGTTACAGACACATAAAAATTCTATGACATTTCCTTTCATATAATCATGTAATCCAGATATATCTAAAGAAATAAACTTGAATGCGTTTAAAGTATGCAATATAATAAAGAACAAACGAAAATGTATTGAATATTTCCATTTGTGGGAACTTTAACACATTACTTGGCTCTTCCGAACTAATTGCTTCATCTTTTAAAGATAGAAAATAACTACCTTGCATGATGATTTTGCCAGGCACATAGTAGGCATTAAAAGGGAGACAAAAATAACTTCTTTACTGTCAAATCTAATAAAGTATTCATTTGAAACCAAAACCCACTGCCTTTACTTTCATAATCCATGACTTTCAATAGGGTATTTGACTTTTATAAATTCACAAACATTCCACATAATTTACATTTCAACGACTAGATCTGAGGTGCAGTGAATGTATTCAATACCTAACACTGCAATCAAGCCAAGGCTCCTTACTTAAGCTAACAAATGATTACCCTTCACCACAGACCTATAATTCATCAATTTGTTCCTTACAAAATCGGAAAGGCGCAGACTAAATCATGTAGAAGGACTTAGGAAAGGCTCTGTATACACTCCTCCAATACTCTCAGTGAGACAAGTTGAGTTTGCTAGTTCACTAATAATTGTGTATGTGTGTGTATATGGAGTGTATGTGGGGTGGGGATGGGGGGGGTCCAGGGAGGTAGGTCATCCATGGATTTGAGTCATTCACACATAGATTTCCTGCTAAATGTTGAAGATATCAAATAATTTTGGTGTTCATACTTGTCATTATTTGTGAGAAGAGTGGCAAGAGACTCAGGAGCAGGCTTGGCATTTATCTCAGGGGTTCTCTGACTGTCTGTGTGGGTCTATCTATTCAGTACTTGACCCTGATGGATGATGGGTACCTCTCGGGCTATACCTGATGCCATGTGATGCCAGGATTAAGTACAAATCCTTGTGCATTCTAATACATTTAACGCATCCATGTAAGGCATTCTAACAGCTTGCAAATATTGGATGGAATATTAACACATTTATTATTCTCTCATTGGTAAGAAAATAAAACACTGACAGCAGTGGTATAAAAAGATCACAATTAGTTGAACCCTAAGGATATTGTCAATATGGAATGTCAAAAAATATCAAAGAAAAGATCAAATTTCTAGAATAATTTTATGATAGTTCAAACCAAGAACCTTGTTTATATCCCCATATTAAGTAATATCTACTTGCAATATTTCACTTATATCTGAAGTCAGAAAAGTTTTCAACCAAAGTTGAAAACTTAAATTGAGCTATTTACCCCTCAAATTTAAAGAATTTTCTGGAGAATGAAAAAAGAAAAGACACTGAGCTTTATTTACTAAACTCTAGAAGAATTTCCGGTCAGACTTTTGAAAGCAGATTGTGTTCATATGCACACAATACCTAACACTGTAATTTCTTCTTTCAATATTTACTTGTTTCTTAAAATTTTATCTCTGCATCTATTAATGATAAAATATTTTGTTCTTATTTTACAATAAAGAATGACACTGTTCATTAAGTATCTTACCCTGACTCTTAAATCCCTTTTTTCAATTCACATCTACTATAGATAGTAGAAAAACTGATAAATATACTTTAAACTTTTGAGGAGTCACTTGGCAGTGCTGAGAGCAATTTCCAGTGCAACGATCAGAGCTCATTGTTAGTGGTGCTCAGTGAGACACTGAGATCCCAGGGTTGCTACCCAGTGCTTCTGAATTCAATGGTTGTGCTCCAGTCATTTGAACTTCCAAACCACCCAATTACTTAGATTTAAGCATCTTCTGCAGAAAGGGCTGCCATGCATTATGGATACCAACCAATAATGATTAAGGAAACACAAGTAGTCTACTGAGTATCTGAGGAGGCTTTTTTTTTTATGAAAATGACAAGCATAGTGAATTCTTACCTCCTTCTACTTGTTTTGCCATTTTTATGAAAATCATACACACAGAGTCAACACAGTTTCCTAGTGGGCAGTATTCAAAACAAAAAGGCTTGCAGCTGAAAAGATAGCATAGCAGGTCGGGCACTTATCTTGCATGTTGCCCAACTGGGCTTGATCCCTGGCACCACATATGGACCCATTTTCTCCATCAGGGCTGAATCCTGAAAGCAGAACCAGGGGTAAGCCCTGGACACTACTAAGTATAACCCTCCCTACCAAAAAATAAAAATCAAAGCAATTTATACAGATATGATTGAGCTTCTCATTGCAGATGACTATATTAGTCTTATTGTGTTAGGAAAATAAACATATATTTAAGACAGTTAACTCTAGTTTTACGTTGCTAGTGAACATATATGACAGTGAACATATATGCACAGTGATTTTGAATGCCTTTTACTTTATTGTGAACATTTTAAAAAGTTTGTGAAAAAATAAGTTTATGTAATCCCAACTATATTTTCTATCATTTAAAGAACCTGAGACATATTAAAAGGTAAAGAGATATCAAGATTATGGGAACTTACTAATTATGGATGGCTTAAATATAGATATTTAAACTGGACCTATATTTAAATTGGGAAAATATGGAGGAAAGTCTAAAATAGTAAATGGGCTAAGCAAAAGAGAGACAGAAAGATGAATCAAACTGATGGAAACCAAGACCCTAAAATTAAATTCTAAATTTCAACCTTGAAGGACTATAAAAAGGCTAAGACATCTGTCATTGATTCCATTTCCAGGGGATTCCTCTCTAGTCCTGACCTGATGGGTTACTGTTTTCCTTCTGTCCCCTTGTCCCTAATACCCTTTCAAATTTTCTCCTGCAGAGTCTGTTTACAATTCTAGATCACAGAATAATGTGCTCAGGATATCAAAAGGAAGCAACAATGATGCATGAAATGTAAGAAGCAAAATGTAAACTGCATCAGAGTAAGAAAGGTGATTTCTTATTTAAGTATGAATGAAGGGAAGACAGTAGTATTAATCACAATTCAAAACCTGGTATTAGCTGGGCAATCTATAGAACTGATCAATTGGATTAAAAAGTAAAATAACTGTGTCTGGATTTCAGATGGTGAAGAGTAGATTGCTTCTCTATTTCTAGCCATCTTCAAAAGAAAACTCAACAGCATAAAGAACTACTTAGTAAAATAAACTTATATTCATATTTATGGAATTAAGTAGCAACTAAAATTGCTGTGAAGAATGGCAAAAAATTCAACTTCTGATTTAAAATTATTTAATGACTGTGGTTGTGTATTCCATATAAAAGAGTTCGCAGCTTTTCTAATTCATAGAAACTCCATTTAAAATCATCCAGTTTTCAAAACTATACAGTGAACTACAAAGGATAATAAAAGGCCGGAATTAATTTTAACTGAGGTTTTATTTTAGAGAAGAAAAAACACATAGAAAAGAATGTTCTTTTACATCAGGGAGTACTACATGCAAACAAAAATTCTAAATGTAAAAACACAAAAAGGAATCAAATAGGTAACAAAGGCAAGGCATGTTTTTGTGAAAGGGTTTTGTTTAAAGAGCATCATGCACCATATTCCTCCTTTTCTTACCAAACACTGTTCTTTTTCTAAAGCTCAGAAATAAATGAGGGAAAATCAGAGAATTCCCAAACCTAACATGGACTTTATGCTACAAATTAACATTGCCGTCATAAGAATAACATTTACAAAGCTAATTAATACATTGCTCTTTGATGGCAGAACAGGAAAATCAGGCACAGAGCTTACTAAAATCCCATTCTTTGATGTGTGAAGCACAAGTTGTACAGTCTGAAGCTGTGATATCAGCATATGCTATCTCCATACCCCATGGGAAGGAGAAAAGTAATGTGGAATAAAGAAACCTCAGTAGAAATTATGTATAAGAAATGAGCAGAATTAATTTGCTAAAGTTTTAAATAGCTCACTAGCATGCTCTTTGTATAAAGGGAAATACATAATAAATTATTTTTGAAAGATACTTAATTTGGGGGCCAAAGCAAGAGTGCAGCTCTTGCATTGCACACAGCCGACCCAGGTTTGAGCCCCGGCACACCATCTAAATTCCCGAGTCCCACTGAGAATGATTTTGGAGCACAGAGCAGGGAGTAAATTCTGAGCACCACTTAGTGAGGCCAAAAAGATAAAACAGCAATGGATTAAGAATTGTGTTTGGGGGCCAGAGCTATTAGTAGTACAACAGATAGGGTTTTGCATTGTTCGACCTGGGTTTGATACCGGTGCATCTCATACAGTTCTCCAAGCCCTGCAGTCCTCCAAGCCCTGCCAGTAGTGAACCCTCAGTGCAGATCTAACATTAAGAGGAAAAGAGGAAAGTCTTGTCTCTGTTTTACTTAATAATAAGACAGAGCGTGGAGCAGGAGAAATACCACATATTTGAAAATTGAGTTAACTAAGCTTTAGACCTGGCTAGATTAATATTTACATTGGCAAGGTTATATGATTAGCCTAAAGTTCTTTGAAGAAATATTTATATTACACATATATGCATGCACAATTGTACCGCTGCATCTCCAACAAAGTGGTGGGAAAAGCCACCTTTAAAATCAGTCATACCTGAAAATATCTATGGCCCAGAAAATGTTAATCAATACTATTATGCAAATCATTAATCTCTCTTTACATTGGTTTGCTAGTGTTTATAATACGAATTCCAATATCCACCTACTTTAACCATTGTGAGGATTTTAACAGCATACTGAGGAGAAAAAAAAATAAAGCTGAAATTATTTCAATGTTAATTTTATTCCTTTCAGATATTTGCTAGGCAATTTTCTTCAGTATCATCATGCATTTTTCTTTTTTTCCCTTAGATTTTGGTATTCAAACATTAATCCTGGCTCTGTGCTCAGAATCACTCTTCGGGGGGACTCAATGTACTATATGGGTGCCAGAGATCAAACATGGATCAACTGTGAGTGAGGCAAGTGCCTTACCTACTGTACTACCATTTGACCCCTGGTTATGGACTTTTCTATTCACCAAAAGACATTAGTTTGCTTCTTTCTTCCAATGAAACAAATATAAGATTTTGGAACGTTATTTAGCAGTGAAGAAAGTACATATGCTTCAGAATATACTTCTTGTTATTCTGTTGTGTTTTTACTGAAAATAATTAAAAAAAAAAGACAAACTGGCAGGCTACCGAATGTAACCTGCCCACACGGCAGTGTCTGGCAAACACCCCGTGGCGTACCCAATATGCCAAATACCAATAACAATGAAGGGTCTCATTCTCCTAACTCTGAAAGAGCCTTGAATAGGGCCCTTTTAAAAAAAAAAAAAACTCAGGGCTAAGACAAAGGAGACGTTACTGGGGCCTGCTCGAGGCAATCGGCGAATAACAGGATGGTTGTGATTGTGATTGTGATTATTGGCACTATATTCCCACGTTGCAGTTTGGTGTCTTTCACATATCTGGGTTCAGCTGCAGTGGGATTGCATAGAGAGATCAGGTGTTCAGAGAGACCAGGAATGGGCTCTGGGCCAGACGGCGGACGTTGGACCTAGATACTCCTCTGAACCCACCTGCCTGAAGCCATGCAACCCTGGGCATCACTAGCAGAGTGCACTGCCAACACCCCGAGAAAAAGCATTGTGACAAACCCAGTGAATTTACCAAACCAACTGACATTTAAAAATCTAGCAGTTTCATTTGCTATAATGCCCAAATGCTTGTGAACACCCATGAATTTTTGTACGTATTCGACTCCACAACTTCTGACATTTATCCCTGAAAGAGAGGGGCTCGGACTCTCCAAATCACCGTCTTCCTTTGTTTCTGCTCCTGGTCACATTCTCCCATGGGCATTTCTGCTTTGAGCCTTGGCGTATAAAAGAACTCAAGGGTCTGCCTCAGAATTTTGTTCCTGCCTTAGGACTAGAGAAATCATAAGGAAGAGAGGCACAGCGTGCTAAAGAAACTTGAAGAGGCGTTGCGGGGATAGCTCATTGCTAGAGCAACGACCTGGCAAGATTGAGACCAAGAATCAGTCCCAGAACCATCCCTTAGAGTCTCTGGGTCTTGGCCATTGATGGGATTACACGGCGCCAAGGGGCCAGTTGGTGGGTGTGACCCCTGCCGACTGGAATTTAGAGGATCTGGGTGGAGGATGCTTAGCCCCGATCGGAGCAGGCTTGGAGATCTCAGCCCCAGGACCCGCATGCCTTTGTTCCTCATTAGAAACCATAGTTAGAAACCATAGTTCCACAATAAAAATTGGAGTAGAAATATGGGGATTAAAAAAAAATACAAGGAACCCTGCAAAAAAAAAAGAAGAAGAAGAAGAACAGTATGAGAGAGCTCCTAGAAATCAGTATCACCAGTTACTGCCCACCAGGCTCAACTCCACTTATTCACCAAGGAAACCTTGCCAGCAAATGGAAAAGAAATTGCCCTGCTTTGTTGGATTTTTTTCTTTCCCCTTGATAGGCCTCCAGTCCTGCAGGGTGTATCCTGAGGCAATAGACAATGATCCCAGTCTCATCTGGGCCACTTAGATTTAATAGCTTAATCCAGAGAGAATAGAAAGAAAAGGTACTGAATACTAATGCTATCAAAATCACATTAGATTTGACTCTTTAAAAATCATTTTCCTCTTGAAAATAGGTCTCTTTTCCCCGTTTTTGTTATGCTATACATATCGGCACTAAAATAAGCTGTAAATACTTCAACTTCTGCTTGTCATTCTGTCAGTCTTTTTAGAATCCTTAACTTTGAAAGGTTTCGATTAGTGCGTGGGTGTCTCTGCGTCTAAATAATATACTGCAGAGGGTGATTGCTGTCTCTTAGAATTATTCCTTTTGGCGGAGGATTATTCTTTTTAGCTTCAAAAACCCCACCAGCGAGTCATTCTTTTCCTTTTAGAAATGTACTGTAAAAAAAATGAGCAGGAAGCAATGGAAAAAAATAGTATCATTTTAAAAGTATATATTTAGCTCAATGCTTGGGAGTTTTCATTTCTAAGTTCCACTTGGAAGTATAGACTTATATCAGAGTATGTAATTCCTGGGAATAAAAAGAAACAATTATGGGCACATTCTTTCCAGTCCAATAGGGGACTTATTCTGAATTTTTGAGGATGAAATTTTTCTTTCCTTGTCAGAAGTCTGTTCTATTAAAGGGCATTTACACTGATCACTAAGCAGTACACAGCAAATGTGCTTGTTCTCAAAGTTAAGAACAATTTGATTCAATGTTGTATAAACAGGTTATAGTCATAAATAGTACTTCTCATGATTTCCTGCACAATTAGTAACAAAGCTAAAGCTCTAATGATACCTAAGGACTGAAGTCCTCGGTGTCTTCCCGGAGAACTCTGCTCACCCCATCGTAGATGTCTCCACCAACATCTCCACTACTTTGTCTCATGCTGTGCTATTCCTAATCAGTTTTCCTTACCACAAGAGTTATTTGGATAATTGTGAAAAGGGGCAAAAGGTTAGAACAACAAAAAAAACTCTTTATTTGCATGAAAGAGTCCACTGGAAAAGGCTTCCACAGGACACATCCAACATATTATAGGTCTTTGGGCCTGATTCAGTAGATTGGGTCACAGTTCTGACTTCCTTTTAGCATATCCTAAACTTCGGAGTGGGGTGGACTGTTGCCTGCAGACAACGATCACCATTCAAGTTGAGAAACAGTGAAGTAGAAACGCTCCCAAAAAGGTTAGAGACCGATTTGTCTAAATGATCTGAAAAGAGACTCTGCAGTGGCATGTTCAAGGCTGCACAGCTCATGTTCCGTGTTCATGGAACCTGGCTCTCGAACCCAGGTCTCTGAGCTCCAGGTTTCATGTTCTTCCTACTTTGCCACATTTCATCCTGGCTTCCCACTCTGCCTCAGTGCTCATCCTGTCTGTGTGCTCGTCAGCAGAGCAAGTGGCTGATTTTGTCCTCACATGAATTCAAGTGTGTGTCGGAGCCTTATTTTGTGTGTGTGGTGGTGATTTAATAACTTTGCTATTAATAGGCATTGGGGTGGCCTTGTGTTGATAGGTTTTTCCTTTTTTCCTGGAAGCTATGGCTATTTTTCGCCTCTTCAAATCAGTGTGGCAGGAAGCAGAGAAATAGTATAGAGGGTAGGCCACCAGCCTTGCACGCAGCTGACCCAGGATCAATCCCAGGAGCTTCATGTGATCCCCTGAACTGTGTCAAGACTGATGTCTGAATGTAGAGCCAGGAGTAATCCCTGAACACAGTTGAGTGTGCCCTCCCACCTCAAAAAAAGAACAAAAACAACATGGTGGGCCAAAGAGATAGTACATTGGACATGGCCCTTGCCTTGCACACAACCAACTTAGGTTCCAGAGCCCTGTCAGGAGTGTTCCCTGAGTGCAGAGGCAGGAGTAAGTGCTGAGCATGTGGGTGTGGCAAAAAAAAAAAAAAAACTATGGTTGTGGGCCCTGTTCTGTCATAATAACAGCCATACTCCAAAACATCCATTGTAACCCAGTAGACTTCATCTATCAGTAGACATCAATACAGACCCAGTGTTATCCAGGGTCAGTGGTCAGTTCTCCTTTTGTTTTGTGGTTCTCAAGCGAGGAGCTGCACTGCGGCTGGGACCCTGCAGCTCCCGACCAGCCATCCCATCTCCACAGCCTCTCCCTGATGCAGATATTGAATCTCATCTCTCCAGACTCACTGTGCATTTGCGGTCCTTTTTGTTAGGGGGTGGGGGGGGTTGTTGTTGAAGGGGAGATGTGCTAAGATCATGCCCAGGGCCTCACACGTTCAGGATGTGCTCGCTCTACCACTGGGCCATATCCCCAGCCCTGCATCATTGCTGCTGAAACTGGTCACTGCTAGCCTACGGGAAGATGTTCTTTCCTTGGCAGGGTGTTGTTTGGGGACACACCAAGCAGTCTTCAGGGACTATTCCTGGCTCTGCTCTCAGGGGTCATTCCTAGTGATGCTTAGAGGAACGTGTGATTCTGGGTATCAAACCAAGTGGTAAGTAAGTCCTCAACCAGAAGTATCCAACGGTATTTGGAAAAGCAAAATAATTTTTTTTTATTAGCAAAGCACCATGAGGTACAGTTATAGACTTACAAATTTTGTGCTTGGGTTTCAGTTATACAATGATCAGGTACTCATCCCTCCACCAGCACCCATCCTCCACCACCATGGGTCCCAGCATCCCTCCACCCCCTTCCCCCCATCCCCCATCCCACCCTACCACTGTGGCAGGGCATTCCCTTTTGTTCTCTCTCTCTCTCTCTCTCTCTCTCTCTCTCTCTCTCTCTCTCTCTTTTT
>JAOXYA010000009.1:11284523-11303165 GCA_028565675.1 Sorex palustris | reverse complement strand
TCTAACAGCTACATAGTACTCCATTGTGTAGATGTACCAAAGTTTCTTTAACCAGTCATCTGTTCTTGGGCATTCAGTTTTCTTCAAGATTCTAGCTATTGTAAAAGTGCACTGGTGGAGGGCTGGGTATTCGATCATTGTATAACTGAAACCCAAGCACAAACATTTGTAAATATACAACTGTACCCCGTGGTGTTTCACTAAAAAAATCCAAAAAAAAAAAGAGGGAGAAAAATTCTATAGCTTTCCTTAAACTTTTCTAATGTGCTTCAAATATGTCAGGCATTCTCACCTAGTTATTTTAGGCCTTTGATAATATTTTCTCACAATAATTTGCTTTAGGGGCATGACAATTTTCCTAATATAAGATAGATACTATAAGGATACTGGAAAAGATGAAAGAGGCATGTGAAATTATCAAATAGTCATCAAATTCAGTGTTTCTCGGACATCATTGGAAAATAATTGATGCCTAGATTACCTATAACATCAATAGACACATCTAAATATACTGGTTTAAAATATCACGCATGGGAACTGATAACTTGTATTTTTAACATATATGTCTTTATTTCTCTTTCATTAGAGAATCTTGGAAAAGAACTTTATTATTAATTTGCAAATCAACAATTGGAATTAGAATAATAATCAAGTGAAAAAACAAAATTTACCATTTTAATATTTCAATCATCTTTCTTTTTAAAATGTGAGGTGGCTCTAAAGACATTACCAAGTTCTAGATAAATTCTTTTTGTTTGTTTCATAAAAGGATCTGACAATTGAAGGGATGTTTTGATATATGATATGTGAGGCCTGATTTTTCTGTTCCTAGCTCATGTATAATGTGGATACAAATATGTTAGCCTCAAGCTCTGATGTTTTAGTTGAAACAATCTGGCAGTCTTTACTAGCATTCAATAATATTTGCTCCCAGGAAAAGAATTTCACATACAATCTAAATCTTTAATATGGCAATTTAGCTCCTTTTGAAAGTGTTGCTAGATTTCTGATACTGATGTTTACTGCCTCAAATTATTTTTTAATAGATACAGTATAAAGTTAGGATGGAAAAACTGCATGGAAAACCAGATGGGCAAGGCACAGGAATCTATGCTGTTGATCAGTCTGTTCAGTGATGAGGATTTATAGAGCTAGAATGGAACTGATTCAACGTATAGGCATTGAGTGAGAACATATGCAATGTGAAATTGCAGCATATGTGGATTACAGAAGTTGTCAGAGAAGAAACTGGTGATAACATAACAATTTAGAAGTAATATAAGGGAATTAAGGACTAAATAAATCATGGTGATATAATTTAGTTAGGGTGAATTTAGTAAGAAGAGGTAGTAAGAACAAAATGCACAGCGGTAATACTAATATCATTAGTATTAGAATAAATATAACATTATTCATCACTTACAACATGTCACAAACTATTCTGAGCACTTTACATGAAATACCTGTCTTGAAATAAATAATACTGTTACCTTTATTTTGTGGATAAAGAAATTAAGATAGGTAGAACTCAATAAAGTGACTCAAGTCAAAGGACTTCTAGGTGACAGGCTACTGGATTCCTGGAAAATTATAATCATTGACAAATAATATGTGATTTAAAATATCACCTGAAAGGAAGTTCAATTAAGATAAAACATATCCACTCAAATAATAAACAATGTATCCTTGTGTCATATCCTAGTTCTCACAGCCTCAATCCTTGCTATTTTGGTAGAAAACTTTTTTTTTTTCACTGAATTCTTCAGTTCCATCACATGATCACATTATGATTCCCAATAAGGCCTCTCTTTTTACCCAGCCTATCATTCTGGAGTTGAATTCAGTCCACTAAAGACTGGTAGGATGAAATGATAAAAACTTCAAGTCATACAAACACATGCAAAATGCTATCATGAGTTAAAATTTCTGACAATTGTATTTAGTATAACTAGTTTTTATAAGTTTTCATAAGGCACAAAAAGACCAGGCCCATGTCCTTTTTAAAATATGGTGATTAACTTTAAACAAGAGTAATGATTACATAATCCCAGGCATTGTTTATCTACTTATTTTATGTGTTAAAGCCTTGTGAAGGGAGAGTTTTGAGCCCTGTAGAAATTACTCTTCATATATGAATGCTGCTTAAAAATTAATACAGGCTTGTTCAGGGTTAGCTTATCCATGGCAAAAAATATATATCCTACCTTATATAGAGTGGGGAAAAAACTGCAATTTGTGAGACCTATTTTGGTTTTCTACTCTCTTCTCTTACTCTGGTTTGATAATGAGTCTAAGATTTCTGATAAATAAGTTGCCTTCCTTACTAATTACAAAAATCTCCCTGCAACCAAAAAGAAGTCCCCATGGAAATTGTTGTAATGGGATCTGAGCTATAAGATATGCATGTTTATGTGGAATAAAGATTGATTGACTCTTTTACTCTATGAAGAGAACAAGGTTATTTATCGATTAGATGTTTTATAGCCTCTTTCCTCTGAAAGGTTGAACTTATGCACAGTTGGGGAAAAGTTTGTCCAAGAGATATAATTTATGGGAGGTGAGGAAGGCAGGTGAGAGAAATAGTAAAAAATCATTAGGAAATATACAACCCTCTGTAAGACCAAGTGTAGGAAAATGCATGTGTCAGGGAATATGCTGTTATATATAGGGGGAAAAAAGCTGAACCCTTGTTTTGAGAAAAAGATTAAGATTCACTATAAATACATGCATACACAAAGGCGCACACATAGACACTCACTTGTATTGACCCATAGGAATTTAGAAATAATTATATAATCAGCTTTCATCAAAGGAATAAAAGTATGTGCTGCCTGTATTCTTCAACCAATTCAGCCTAGGAGTAAGCAGATCTCCAGCGCTCCATAAATTCACATTATCATCATCTCCTCAGCATGGAGGGATCTCTTTACAAATAAGAAGAGGACTGTCAAGTATTGATCCATCTTTCTCTTATGCTTCTCCCAGACATGCTGAACTACCAAAATTTTTTCTCATTTTGAACCTTTGACTTTGGAAATAAAAAGGCAGGAGAACTTTAGGGTCTAAGCGCAATTTACTTTTTGTCAGAAAAGAACATCAGTTATTCTTTTGGATGGGGAGAGGGAGGTTGAGAATATAAAGGGGGCAAGAAATAAAAATAATAATAGGTTCAAGTATTATCCAGCAATACATAACCCATTAAAATAATGGAAAACACAATTAGTAGATCGATATCAAAGCAAGAAGCTCAAGTTCCAAAGAAGGAGCAACTAGTTTTAATGGAAGGTTGTTTTATTTTCCTTCTCAACATATCACAAATGTATTAGGATCATCAAAAGTCTCTCAAGAGTTTATTCATCTTTACATTCAAAGAAAGAATAAATCATCTATAACAAAAATGTCACTCGGGGTTTAGCAACATGTTTAAAGTATTTTAGTGTTTTCCAAAGTAATTAATTGACTGCAACAGCAAGATAATTAACATTGTTGGCTTAACTATCTATGTTAGGGAAAATATGAACTAAATATGACCCTTTTGTAATTATACCCTAGATCTTTCTCATAGATAAAATGGGCAAAATACAACCCAGTTATCAAGGTTTCCATTAGGATTAGATACTAAACCACACTTGAAGTTACTTTGTAAATTGTAAACTCCTACAAAAGATATTATGCTGATTTCCTTTGCAATCTCTCCCTAACTTATTAGCCACACACCTATATTTCTCCCCCACTAGCTGCTGTTTGTTTTTTAACCCACCTGCAATTCATGGCAGCTCATCTACTGACTTATCAGGTGAATTGTTGCTTCGTGATGCAAGCCTATCATTGCCATTGCTTCCCTCAGTCCACCTGACAGCTCCATCCCTTAGCTGCTGATTGGCTGCTGTTACAGGTGATGGGGACTGATGCAGATGGATGCCAGCAGTCCTCATGAGTATTTTATGTGCTTTTGCTGATTTACAGCCGGTTCAGCATTCCTTTAAATGGCCATAAATTGGATTGATGTCATAAATCATATCTAGAGAAAGTGCCTGTATCCCAGCTCAGGCAGCTATGCTAATGTCTGTGAAAATAACAAAGAAACATCCTCATCCAGGCCCAACTCTACAGCATTAAAAGGCCAAATTGTAAGGAGCTGTCAGTTACTGAGAAGGGAAAAAGGTAAAAGGGAGAGAAAGGTCTTTGTAGAGATTATTAATAACATAGCCAGGAAGAATGTATAGATGTGAGCCAGGAAGAGTAAACAGGAGGGAGAGGGGCCTCTGGGAGAGTGATAAAGGAGACTGCTGTATATGGAAAAGATAAATGCAAATGAAATATACTGTATGGCAATGGATTATATCAGTGCTTGATATATGGGATTGAGTATCAAATAGTTGAGCTGGAAGCCATTAATATGATCTAGTGGCTGTGATACGCTGGGTGACGGCAGTCCTGGAGCAGGAAAAATAAGAGCACACTGCCGTTTTTCAAAACAATAGTTCAAGGAAAAGACACAGACCGGTTCCCCCTGGGGCGGGGCTTCTCAAGGACTCCACTAGGCCTGGGTGCCTCCATTCCACTGACTACTTGCCGTGGCCACTGGGTGCCACCAAAACTGCCCAGGAGCCGGGGGATAGGGAAGATGGCGTGCCCATCCCCTACCCCCAGGAGGTCCCCCTGGGTCCCACACCCTCTGTCCAGCCAGAGGGGCATGGCAGGGAGCATCCACACCTGGACCCCACCCCCGGCACTGTACCCTGAATTCTTGCTCAGCCCTTACTCCCCCCAGCATGGGGGGCGCGGGCATTAACTCAGCTGGGCGTTGGTAAGTGCTGGGATGAACGACTTCACTGATTTTCACTGGTGTGTGCAGAAGAGATATTTTCACAGTGACCGTGAGAACTTTTTTTTTTTCTTTTTGGGTCACACCCAGCGATGCTCAGGGTTCCTCCTGGCTCTGCACTCAGGAATCTCTCCTGGCAGTGCTTGGAGGACCCTATGGGATGCCGGGGATTGAACCCGGGTCAGTCGTGTACAAGGCAAACACCCTCCCCGCTGTGCTATCGCTCCGGCCCTTCTTTTTAAAAGCCAGTATGTGGTGCTAGAAGGAAGAGAGGGGCCGCCTCGGTTGTACTAAGTACCCCCTGCTCTTGCCTTTGGACTCAAGTTCAGAGTCTTTGGTTTGGTTTTGTTTGGGGTCACACCCAGCGATGCTCAGGGTTCCTCCTGGCTCTGCACTCAAGAATCACTCCTGGCAGTGCTCAGGGGGCCATATGGGATGCTGGGGATTGAACCCAGGTCAGCCATGTGCAAGGCAAGCACCCTCCTCGCCTGACACCTCCTGCACATTTGGGTGTGTAATTTTATTTGGGGGCCGCACCCGGCGGTGCTCGGGGCTTACTCCTGGCTCTGTGCTCAGGGGTCACTACTGCCAGCACTAAAAGACCCTATGGGGTGCCAGGAATGGAACATGAGTGGGCCACCTGCCCCTTCCACATCCTCTCTCCAGCTCTGCCCTGGGAACTCCTCCTCCATCAAAAACACCCCCTGGTGTCAGGACAGCCCCGGCTGCACCATCACTGCCGGCAGTCTTAACCTGCACTCTCCTTTCTTCACTCGGGTTTAGTTTTGTACTTTGTTCAGGGGCCACATACCTTGGGATGCTCAGGGTTGACTCCTGGCTCTGCACTCAGGAATTACACCTGGCGGTGCTCAGGGGACCCTATGGGGTGCCGGGGATCACACCTGGGTTGGCTGCTTGCAAAGCAAACGCCCTCCCTGCTGCACTGTGGTAGTTGAGAAATTTCTGTCAGTTTGTCTTGTGCGCAGGGCCAGGATGTACCACCCTGGGACTCACACGTGCAAGGCAAGTGCTCTTGTGCTTGGATGTGAGAAAGGGCAGCTCAGCCCAAGGAGAAGGGAGGGTGGGGCATTGGGTGGCTCCATTTGGAAGGGGGTGTGAGGGGGGTATCTACCGTGCTTGAGGAGGGTCCTGAAGGAGAAGACAAAGGAAATGCAGCCAATGGGAGCCACCGAGCCCAAGGAGAACGGGACTGGAATGAGCCCAGTCAGGAATCTAAGTCCCCCCACCCCGTCTGAGTGTGCCCCACAGAGGGACAGGGCTGGAGCTCTGCAGGCTCCAAACTGTGCAGGGCACATGCTGGCTGGCAGAGATTAGAGAAAGCCCCGAGCACCGCCATGTGCCAAGGGCAGCAGGCTGGAGTGACCAGCATGGAGTGCCGGGGCAGGAGGGACATGATGCCCAAATGCTGACTTTTGAAGGGTGTCAGCTCATGTCATACCACACCTCTAGTTCTCTTGGATTCAACTCATTTTCTTTTCATTAATGTTTTTCATGTTTTTTGTTTGTTCGTGTTTTTTTTTGGGGGGGGCGCACCTGGCAGTGCTCAAGGCTAAATCCAGGCCTTGAGTTCAGAGATCATTCCTGGCAAGCTCAGGGGTGCTGGGGATGGAACCTGAGTCAGCTGTGTGCAAAGTGTGTGCTCTGCCAACCCCTTTTCCAAGTCTGATTTACCTAGAGAGCTAGGGAGCTCCCCCAGAGTCTCCCTTCAATAGTTCTCATTCACGTTCTGCTATGGGGATGGTGGTGGTCATGGTCATGGTGGTAGTGATGGTCATGGTCGTGGTGATGGGGATGGTTATGGTGATGATGTTCATGGTCAAGGTGATGGTCATAGTGATGGGGATGGTCAAGGTGATGGTGGGGGTCATGGTTGTGGTGATGGTCATGGTGATGGTCGTGGTGATGGTTGTGGTGATGGCCATGGTCAACGTGATGGTTGTGGTGATGGCCATGGTCAACGTGATGGTTGTGGTGATGGCTGTGGTGATGTTCATGGTCAAAGTGATGGTCATGGTGATGGTCAGGGTGCTGTCCTGTAACTAGCCCTGCTTCCCTGGCCTCTCTTCTGACTGACATGGTACAGGCCAGGGACCTGGACCTTTGATGACCAGTCCCAGAAAGGCGGAGCTTTGAGAAAGACCCCAGGGGACGCAGAGTGCCCACAATATACCCTTTATTGATCACAGTCATGAGGTCTCGTCCATTGGAAAGAGGTCTGCAGCGTGTCGAGGGACAGAGACACACCCACACCCAGCCCGCCACCAGCCACACCACCGCATCCATCAAGCCTGGTCTATGCCTTCGGCCAACAGAGCTTGGGAAGAGGGGACAGGGACCCTGCGGAAGGCGGGCAGGGGTGGGGGTTCCCCCGCAGTCACAGAGCAGGTCTCTGTCCTGGGAAGCAGATCAGTGTCTGAACTAGGGGCACCAGCGTGGCTCACACAGCGCCCAGAGGCCTGGCTCGTGGGCAGCCTGCCTGGCAAATGATGCCCAGGGCCGGCCCAGATGGCTCTCTGAAGGAGGAGGATGGCAGGCTTGTGCCATATTTGTCATTAATGGGCTATGCTCCCCCTGCCAGGGGAACCGCACGACGAATGAGGGCTCCCAGAAAGCATGGAGTGCCCCCCACACCCCTTTTCAGCTCATTTCCAGAGGTCACAGCATCTACAATTCCCTTGAACCAGCTCCTTGCCCTGCCCCACCCCTGCTCCCTGGCAGACTCTCACAGAGTCTGCTTCGGAGAAGAGTAATTCACAAATTACCAAGTGGAACCCCAGCCACGGCCCCCACACCTCGGGAAGCCCCAGCTAGCGAATCTCGGTTAAACCCGTGTACCAGGATGGAAGGAGGCTGAGATTCCAGCTGCTGGTTGGTGAACCCAAGCCTCTTGACAAAACGAAGACAATGAACTTCTCCAAGGACACATCTCGAGAGGTTGGGAGGCGGGAATGACCACCGTGCTCATGGTGAGCAGGGGGTGCTGACCAGAACCCCCCCTTTTCCCAGGATGCTCTAGCTCTGGGTGCAGACATCCTCCCGCCCTGCGTCTCGGCCTGGGCATTCAGCACAAGAGGGATGCTGCTTTTCCACCCTGGCTCTGGGTCTTGGGGTGCGTGGGGAATAAAGGCGGCCTGGGAGAGGAAGTGGAGCACTGGGGCAGGAGCACCAAGGCCAACCTTGGGGTGACGTGCTGGTCCTTCTGCTCAAGACCCTCACCCAAAAAGCTCCGAAGGTTGCTCGTGTCCACCAGGGGCCTGTAGGAGTGGCCGCTGTGTCCAGCAAGGGAGGAGGCGGCTACCCTGGGAAGGGTCCCCTACCCAGAGTCCAGTCATCACACCGGGAGCATGTCCGTTTGGGGGCCAAGGCCATTGACATCGAGAGCAAGCCGCATCCTCCCTCCACGGCCGGGTCAGACGGCACCGGGGTCAGAGCCCACCGGGTAGAGGTGGAAAGGCGAGAGAAAGGAAAACGGGGTTGGGACGCGAAGGAAGAGGCTTGTGGCCGGAGATGCTTTCCACACGGTTTCCTCGGGCTGCCCTGTCGGGCTCCACAGGTCCCCAGCATTAGCCCAGGCCGACGTCCAGCGACATCATTATCACGAAGCCCAGGATGGAGGCCCAGGACGCCAGCTTCCCATTTCCGCTAGAGGGAAGGAAAGAGAGGAGGCACCGTCAGACCAGAGACGCCCGGGGACCCCCGCATCTGCCGAGAAAACACCAGCCCTGTGTCTAGCCCTGGGTGCAGGTGGAGGTTCCAACCAGGCACATTTCCCGGACTCACTCCAGGCCAGGAACTCTGATCTCTGCCTGCCAGCCCAGAGGATCAGCCTCAGGGAGTGACACTAGCACCCTTCCCAGTTACCAGGAGGGAAACCGAGGCCCCGAGAAGCCACTTGCTCAAGGTTATTCCCACGGTTCTGTGGGTCTGAGTCTCAAACAGTGTTTGCTGTCTCCTGCGGCCAGGATTTAATCTGACCCAGCAAACTGGCCTCAAAAGCCATCTGCTGGGAGGAGCAAAACACGCAGCCGACTCCAGCTCGATCCCCGGTGCCTCCTGCCCCCAACCGGAGCACTGTTCTGAGATCCCCGAGCACAGAGTCCGAGCAGACAGGCCCTGA
Organism: Sorex palustris; assembly: GCA_028565675.1. NCBI lineage: Eukaryota > Metazoa > Chordata > Mammalia > Eulipotyphla > Soricidae > Sorex > Sorex palustris. Next base: position 11,294,199 of record JAOXYA010000009.1, on the reverse strand, counting down.
GCAGCACCTGGTGTGTAGCTGCACAAGTGGGTGTGAAACTTGGGCTAACAGCTCAGTGGCAACAGGCACATACACAAATACAGAATGTGAACAGGTGCCTGTGAAACATCTGTCATCAGCCAATCAGCTCTTTACCTTGCATCCCAAGCGATGTATGTTTGCGTGGATCTGCCTGCCCATCATCCATCCACCCATCCAACATCTAGGTATCTACGTGGTTATCTGCCACCCGTACATAAATAGACATGTCCACCCACATATTTATCCATCCATCCATCCATCCATCCATCCATCCAGTCATACACATTATCTATGTAGTTATCTACCCACCCACCCATTCATCCACCCATCCATCACATAAGTATCTATGTAGCAAGTTACCTACCTATCCATGTGTGCATGCATCCACCACCCACTCATGCATCCATCCGCCCATCAACGCATGCATGCACTCATCTATGGATCCATCCATCCATCCATCCATCCATCCATCCATCCATCCATCCATGCATTCATCCATATCCATCATGTATGGATCTATGCAGCAAGTTGCCAACCTGTCTATCCCTTTGCCCATCCATCCACGCTTTCACCCTGCATCTAGGCATCCACCCACCCATGCACCCATCCATCCACCCATATACCCATCCATCCACTCATACATCCATCCATGCATCCATCCATGCATCCATCCATCCATCCACCCACCCATCCATCCACCCATCCAACCATTCGTATCAAATTCACATTCATTTTTCATCAACTTATCCACCCACCCGCCATCCCTATGATCTGTCTGTCTGTCTGTCTGTCCATCCATCCCCATCTGTCAGCTCCACATTCATCCATCACCCATCAGCCCACCCAGCTTTTCTCTACCTGTCGACAGAGAACATGTAAGAGAAAATGGGTGAAAATAAACAAAATCACCTTGGTACTGCCGAGGGTCATCCGCCACCTTCCCTGCCCACCCCCTCAACCCGTTAGTCCCTGTCCCTTTCATTCTAGAAGTTCCTGAGAGGATAGTGTTATGCGGGAAGTGGGGGACAGCGTTTGGGAGGGCCAGAGACAGGGACGGCCAGTGGGGCAGGGAGCTCGCCCACCTGATCTGGGCCTCGGGGATGATGTCGTCCATGACCACGTAGACCATGGCGCCCGCGGCGAAGGCCAGTGCATAGGGGAGCAGCGGCTCGGCCAGCACCACGGCGAAGGCTCCGAAGAGGCCTGCCAGGGGCTCCACCATGCCGCTCAGCTGCCCGTACCTGCGGGAGGACAGACAAGTGCCAGCCCAGTGAGCAGGTAGACACTGCCCCGAGGACCGGGCTCGCCGATCCCAGCCACCTGGGAGCACGTATCGGACCCCTGCCTCCTGCCCCCTCTCATTCCAGCACCTTCTCCTCCAACTCACCATCCAACCACAGCTGTCCCCACAGCCCTCCCCTTCCTCCCTCCCCCAACGGGCCTTTTGAGTTTCTTCGAGTCTTTCTGTTTGCAGCTACAGCCCGGATGAGCTGGACTGCACGCAGCCCCCTGGCATGCCCTCTAGGCCTCCAGGCCCCGGGTGGAGCCCATTCAGGGGTGACGCAACCGTCCCCCCAGATTCCCGACATCCTCGTCACCCCGAAGCCCCATACCCAGCAGCCTCTCCCCCGTCTCCCCTCCTTCCCACGCTGCCAACCCCTTGCCGGCTCTGTGGATGGGTCACGCCCACCAAACCCAACCCCCCCACTCCCCCGCCTGGCTCTCCGAGCAGGAAGTTCCTAGGGTGGGGACCTCAGTGTTGAAACTTGCACAGTCACTCCCTCCTTCCACAACCCAGTGCTCCCCGCGGGAGGGCCCCCCGGGTCGGGACTCTGGATCGGGGCTCCTGACGCTGTTCTTTTTCTTCTTGGTTTGGGGTCACACCTGGTAATGCTTGGGGTGGGGAGGGCTCTTGGCCACACTTGGGGTACCCACGTAGTGCCAGGGATGGAACCTGGGCGAGCTGTGTGCAAGGCTAGCCTCCCTCCGGCTCCTGTTCTGTCTCGAACAATCGGGCGCTGGTGAGGGGTACCAGGGACGCTTCCCAACGACTGTGGCTCTGGGTAGGTTTGAGGGTTCAGGCAGCATCTAATTCCCTTTGGAAGGGGTTCCCTTCTGCCAAGGCTGGGGCCCACTTGGCCCCCACGAACAGCAACGGGGGGCCGAGTTCCACTTCCCTCATCTGGGACCCAAGCGGAAACTCTCCTGAAGGGGCCGAGGGGGGAAGGAGGTTCAGGCACATTTCTGCCAGCACTTGGGGGCCGGAGTGAGAGCACAGCAGGGTGGTGCATTGCACACAGCCAACCCAAGGATTCCCAGCATCCCATGTGTTCTCCCAGGCACCGCCAGGAGTAATTCCTGAGTGCAGAGCCAGGAGTAATGCCTGTGCATTGCCAGGTGTGACCCAAAGGGGGAAAAAAAAAGCCAGCACTGGGCGCGCACTGCCTTGGGGGTGTGAGGGGGATCACTGGGGCCCCAAGGCGGATCTCCAGAAACGGGGACTTTGATTTTTCACTCTTTCTCCACGCTGGAGGCTCAGGATAGAGGATGGGACAGGGGCACAGAGAGCTGCCTGAGAGATTCCCCCTCGCCCCCCCCCACTCTTTTCTTGGTATCGAACCCAGGCCTCACGCGTGCTGGGCAGGCACTTGACAGTTAAGCCTGGCCAGAGAAGCTGTGCTCCTCCCCGCCCCATGCAAGCCCCCAGAGCCTGTACATTTGACTGTCACTTTGTCCAGCGCAAGCTGGGGGACACGACAAGGGGACAGTACAGCCACCTCACAGGCAGCAGGACAGGACTTTTAACCCAGCCTCATTCCCAGGGCCCGGATGGGCCTCCGGGCAGGGCCTCTGTCCAGCTGGGGCGAGGCTTGAGCTGGACCCCGCTGCAAGGATCCACAGAGTGGGCACCTGGGAACAGCAACGGGGGGCCGAGTTCCACTTCCCTCATCTGGGACCCAAGCGGAAACTCTCCTTGAAGGGGCCAAGGGGGAAAGGAGGTTCAGGCACCCGCCCTGCCCCCACCCCTGGGGGTGGCCCCTGACTACTGCTAGGCTGAGCACCCAACTCTCAAACCCATACATCGGCCTGAGCATCAACGGGGTGACCCTGGACCTCTGGAGCCCATTAGGGGATGATCCCCATGAAAAAAAAATCCTTCTGCCAAAGGCTAGAGAGAAGACCCAGAGGGGTTAAGAAGCTTGGCTGGGCCCAAGGTCACCCTGGTTCAGTTGCCCTGAGCACCAGCAGAGGTTGATCCTGAGCACAGAGCCAGGAGCACCACTGGGTATGGTCCAACAAACCCTCCCTCCCCCCCGCCGTCCCCCTCCTGATAAACCAAATTCTCATCCCAGACTGGATTTGGGGTGACCAGGCCAAGGTACAGGCTGCACCCAAAAGAAAGCTGCCTGGCCTGTTGGCCCGGGTTGGGGCACCCAGGAGCACTCAGGGGGTCCTGCAGGCAAAGGAGTGAGGGGGGAGGCTTTGTGATCCCACCTTGTCGGGGGCAGGGGGGTGGGGAATGGCAGGAAAGACGTCCAGGAGGGGTGACACAGGCTGAGGGTGATGCCAGGTGCCCACTGCCGGGGGCAGAGGCCCTGCAGTCCCGCTCCTATGTGGGGACCGGGCGGGGGTGGGGGCAGGGGCTGATATCCCCCCGAGTCCGGACCCCCAACCCCCACCCCGGCATGAACAGCATCACGGAGGCACGTACCAGAAGGCTCTCCAGGTGGAGAAGCCGGCTCCTCGTAGCGGGAGGCTGACGGCCAGGCCCTCGGGGAAGTTCTGGATGCCCATCCCCAGCGCCAGGTTCCTGGAAGAGAAAAGGCAGTTGAGGCAAGGAGGCGGAGCGGGAGGCGGCCTGGGTTCGAGACCCGGCCGTCCTGAGTCCCCCGAGGAGGGCTCCCTGAGCACAGAACCAGGAGTAACCTCTGAGCGTCGCTGGGTGTGGCCCCCAAACCAAAAATAAAGAAAAATGAAAGGCGAGGGACCAGAGTGACAGAGAGTACTGCGGGGAGGAGGGTGTTTGCCTTGCACGTGGTCAATGGGGGCTCCATCCCCGGCATTCCACAGGGTCCCCCGAGCACCGCCTGGAGTGATTCCTGAATGCAGAGCCAGGAGCACCCCCGAGCATCACTGGGTTGTGACCCCAAAACCCAAAAGTAAGTAAATAAAACTGAAAGGTGGCAGCCGAAGAGTGCCAGAGGTCCTGGGGCAGTCAGGGTGCGGAAGGGATGGGGAGGGGGAGGAGGAGGAGGAGGATAGGCCTCTCCACTGAGGACAGCCCACCCCTCCCCCAGGGTCCCCTCTCATAGCTGGGGAGGGACGTTCATGCATCCTTTTAAAGTGCCCTCAGAAACGGAACAAGAAGAGCCAAGGCGCTGGACACTTCAGAGTGACTACAGCACCCTCTGGACACTCAGGCGCTCACCGTGATCCCCCCTCCTGCCTTCTTGGAACACAAGGGGCTGCATGACTTGGCCACTGCCCAGTGCCAGGCCAGGAGAGAGTACAGAGGTGATCACTTCCGATGCCCCAAGAAATTGGAGCCTTGCGCATGCCCGCTGCCGCAAGAAATATCTCAGCTCACTCTGGAATGCAGTGACAGCCCTATGCTGCACAGGCCAATTTGCCAGTGGCCCAGAATCCTAAGGGCCCCAGCTATAACTGGCGGACTCTGTCAACAAGTGAATATGCCAATAAAACTTTATTGACAATGGCAGGTGAAGGGCCGGATGAGGTGGCTGTTGGCTGACTTGCCCGGACACTTTAGCAGCTACAGAAATAATTGCTGTGGGGGAACCAGAGGCCCAAAGATGACCCCCCTCTGGGTCCTCCCCATCATGGTAGCAGGAGTAGAGCCTTGAGACCAGATTTCCAATGGTCAGAGGCAGCAGTGGGCCCTGCCCAGTGTTGGGGCACTTGGTGGACTGGGATAAGTGGGCAGGGGGCTGAGACACACTGGGGGTGGGGGGGGCAAGGAGAGCAGAAAGGAAGCAGCTTATTCTAGAAGCTTCCGCTCTGGGGTTCGAAGTTGCACCTGATCCTGAGTCCCCCCCCCCACTCCTGGTGCAGGGACAGAGCCCTGGCCGCCTTCTCAGACCCCCGTGACCCTCCAGCCCGAGCCCCCAGCCCCAGCTCTCCCACAGAGTAGGCCCAGGTGCCTGACTAGCTATCAGTGTTGGACAGGGACCTTGGTGGCCGGACCACTGGCCCCAGCACCGCCTGCCACGGGGCCCGGACACAGGACTGAGCCTGGCGCCATGGCACTGACTGTGGCATCCCAGGCCCCGCCGAGGCGCCCCCACGTCCTGCCCGGGCCGCCGTCCTGATAAGCAGCACAGAAACCCCATTCTTCTTGCCCTGGCAAGCCCGCCCCGCTGCCCGCCTTGGGCATGGCGCTGCCAGCCCAACCATGGCCACACCCGTGGGATCCGCCAGCCCTTCCCGGCAGGGCGCAGCCCCACTGGGTGAGTGCTGACTCTCTCTAGGGCCTCCTGGGCGCCTCTGGCCACAGCCACTGACATGCCCCGCCAGCCTTCACACACGCTGCCCTGACTCTGCACACGTGCACATACACAGAATACACGGAACACACACAGACAAGCACACGCGGTCACACACGGTCACATACAGGAACACACGCAGACAAGCACATGTGGTCACACATGGTCACACACAGGAACACACGCAGACAAGCACAAGCAGTCACAGATACACAGGAACACACACATGCAAACACACAATTTCACTCATGGTCATGCACAGGAACACACGCAGATAAGCACACACATTCACACATGGTATTACACAGGAATACATGCAGACAAGCACACACGGTCACACACAGGAACACACACATACAAGCACACAAGGTCACACACGGTCATACACAGGAACACACACACACAAGCACACGCGGTCACACACAGTCATACACAGAAACACACACACACAAGCACACATGTTCACACATGGTTATACATAGAAATGCACTCATATAAACCTCTGTGTTCACGCAAGAAACATGTACCACATAAGGTTATAACAGGAATGCATGTGTCCAAGCATACACAGGAACATGCACCTGCATATTCACACACAGGAACACACAGGGATGCTGAGTTGCATGCGAGAACACAGATACATGCTCACAAACGGGATTATGCACACATGTTCATACAGGAGTATATCCATGCATAGACTGAGAAGCATACAAGCATGCATGTTCATATGTAGATGGTGTATGCAGAAGAACTCATGTATACACAGACACATACAAGTACACACATGTTCACACACAGGAGCATGCGTCCATATGTTCACATGGGAACACAGATGCACACACATACAGAAAACAGCATACAAACACACACATTCACACACAGAAATATGCACCTGTATGTTAACACAGGAACACACATGCACACACATGTTCACGTATCAGAACATGCAGCTATATGTTCACACAGGGACACACATGCACATGCATGTTCAAACATAACCCAAAAAAAAATTTTTTTTTGTGCTTTCTAAGTATCTCCAGGGTTCTGAGGGAAATCAGATATTTGTTTTCATCCATTCATTCATTTGCCAGCTCCTTCTCTGAGGCACGGTGGGAGTGACGTATGCTCCCCTGGGCAGCTGCTGGCTCAGGGCAGACACCAACCAGGAACAGCAGAGACCAAGGCGGCCAGCCCTGAAGCTTGTGTGCAGGGTTGGGGGGGTGGAGACCTGGGGGCAGGGGGTGGTATTCCCCAAAGGGACACTTAGAAGGGGCTGGAATGACAGGACAGTGTGGAGGGCGCTGCTGTGGGGTGGGGCCAAACCAGGCCAAACCAGGCTCAATCTCTGATGCCACATATGGTTGGTTCCCCGAGCCTATTAGAAGGGATCCCTGAGCACAGAGCCAGGAATCAGCCCTGAGCACTGCTGAGTGTGGCCCAAACATAAAAAGAAAAAGAAAAATGCCTTGGAAGGAACGGAGGTTTGCTGGAGAGAAGCAGCAGAGGGCGTGCACGGGACCCTCCAAGTCGCTCACTAAGGGGCCTGTCAGACTCCCATGAATCTGGGGATGGAACTAGACCCCTGCTTGCACAGGATGGAGAAGATTCTAGAAGGTGGTGAAGATTCTAGAAGATTCTAGAAGTGCAAAGACTCCAGGAACACCCCTGGCTGACTGGGAAGAGTCCTCAGCTATGGAAGCACCCAGAAACCCAGCAGATGGCAGGGGCAGGATTGAGGGAGGAGGCACTTGGCGTCTGTCACCAGGAGAGAGAGCCAGGGTGGCGGGAAAGGCCTGCCCAGGAGGCTCTGCCCAGGCACTCGGCTCACGCCCCACCCCACAGCAGCTGCCCCTGGAACCCCAGCCCGGTGGGGTCGGCCTGGGGCTTATCTCCAGCCCGAAAGAGGGGGCACCTGGGGATCAAGGCAGACTCCAGACAGGCAGCCCTGCCCAGGGCACGTGGGGCGGCTGGGACTGCAGAGACTGGGGTGGGGCAGGGGTGCGGCTCCCTCCCTCCCAGACCCGCCCCTGCACCACAGCCAGGCCCCTGAGGCGTGTGAGGAGGCACGAGCAGAGCTAGGGTGCTTCTGCACTCATGGCTTTCACCTGAGTCTGGGGGGGGTGACCCAGGGAGCTTGACAGCCCCCCGGGACACGCCCCTGGGAGCTGGGAGCTGGGAGCTGAGTGCAGAGTGCTGAGTCAGGGTGCAGAGAGAGAGGCCAGGGGGTTGGATTGGAGCCCAGCAAGGGGAGGCCCTGGGACCCCTCCAGCACCCATGGCTCCCCCCACCCCACCAGGAGCACACCCAACATGCTGCAGAGGGACCCCAAGTACCTCGAGGTGCCCCCAAAACAGGAACAGAGACAGTGCAAGGGTGAGTGCTCGCTGGTTCAATCCCCTCTAGGATCCTCTGAACACTGCCAGGAGTGAGCCGCGAGCACAGAGCTAGGAGGGACCTCTGAGCACAGAGCTGGGAGTAAGTCCGTAGCACAGAGCCAGGAGCCAGCCCACAAGCACAGAGCCAGGAGTGAGCCCGGAGCAGTGCTGAGAATGGCTTGGGAAAAAAAAAAAAGAAGAAAAGAACAGAAAAAGGGGAAAAAATGAAGGAAAGAAAACCAAAGGAAAGAAAAAAAGAGCCCCCCCCCCAAAAAAAAAGAGGAATGTGTCTCTGCAATGCCCCTCTCTGTCCCTGCGCCTTTTCTGGGTCAGCGGGACAAAGTGCTGATGGCCCCACTGGTCATCCAGGCCCAGGCTGAGGGTCCTGTCTGGGTAGCGCAAGAGAGCCGTGGTCCCGGGGAAACGCCTGGTTCTCTGTGGGGAGGAGCGTGTTCAGGGGCCCGGGACCACCCCTGTTGATTCTTGGACACTTTCGGCAGGGGGTGGGGGGGGCACCCTTTGTCCTTGGGGAAAGTGCAGGGCCAGGGGTGGGACTTGGGGCCACTTCCCCCCACCCCCACCCCCCGCCGTCAACTACAGGGCCTCTAACCTGCGTGCAGGCCAGACTAGCGATGCTGAGTCTCCAGGGAACCCCGGAGTCCGGGAGAAGTGGAGGAGCTGCTGGCAGTCATGCACCCCAAGTTTCTTCTGGGGGAGCCGCTGAGGCGGGGAGATGCCCCCCTCAGACAGGCGCTGCTTGGAGGCACCCCTCCCTTGCCCGTGCCCGCTGTGGGGGCCGCTCCCCTCTCCAGTGGGTGGCAAGCGGGCTGCCAGGCCCCAGGGCAGGGGCAGGGAGACTGCCTTGCGTGCTAAGCCGGCTCCACGGAGGGTGGGTGGGGTGCGCAGCCCTGGGGAAGCCCCAGCCCTTCCCACCTGCGGGCGCCTCAAACACCTCTACAGGCCCGAGGGTGCAGGGCAACAGGGCTGGGAAGTGGCTGATGTCATGGGCCACCCTGAACAATCACGCTTTTCAGGGTGACTCCGACAACGATAACATCAAAACCGACTGCAAGAGCCTGGGTCTCAGGAACGCACACGCTCAGCACTCCGGGAGGACCCCGGGGCCAGGGTGCAGCAGCTGCGCTGGGCTGGACTATGCCACCTGCTCGCCTTTCAAGCAGCCGGCCAGACCCGGAGCATCTCGGGCAGAGCCCCGCTACTGCAGCTGCAAAGATGCTTTGCTTTCCAGTTTGCAGGGAAATCCTCTTTCTCAACCCTGCTTCTCTCCTGCCGGGCCTCCAGCCCCAGAAAGAAACGCTGCCCGGAGCCAGAACCTGGGGCCCCAGCTTCCTGCAGGACAATCCCGCCGCACAACTCCAGGGGGCGCCACTCAGAGGCACCAAAGCATACGACGGGGGGTAGGGGAGACTGGAGTCATGACCTCCAAAATGCTTCTAGGGCCAGGCCAACTTCACCACGGTGCTTCAGATGGGGGCAGGCAGGCATCATCCCTCCACCTGCCCCCTAAAAACCCTAAAAATGAGCCGGTCCTTCTCATTTCCCCAGCCCCATGGGACCCTGGAGGTCATGCCCAAAAACTGCCTCTGGCTTCTACTTAAGCTCCTTAATGGCCATGATCCAGAGACACACAGAAGAATCTCCCAAACCAAGCAGTTTGCTGCAGAGATTTCTCTAGACCCTAAAGGTAAAGGTAAAGGCCCTCCCGTTGATCGTCGATTTGCTCGAGCGGGCCCAGTAACGTCTCCATTGGAGACT
>JAOXYA010000009.1:11225256-11236498 GCA_028565675.1 Sorex palustris | reverse complement strand
CTTTTGGGCATTATGGTTTGCAATACAGACCCTGAGAGGTTATCATGTTTGGTCCTTTATCTACTTTCTGCACACATTTCACATCCCGACCAATTCCTCCAGCCATCTTTTTCTTAGTGATCCCTTCTCTATTCCAGCTGCCTTCTCCCCTTTACTCATGAGACAGGCTTCCAAGCTTTTGTTCAATCTATCTGTCCCATGTATCTACTATCCTTAGGAGTCAGCCTCATGTTATGTTGCTTTATACTCCACAAATGAGCATAGTCCTTCTATGTCTGTCCTTCTCTTTCTGACCAATTTCACTTAGCATGATACTCTCCATGTCTATCCATTTATAAGCAAAGTTCATGACTTCATCTCTCCTCATAGCTGAATAGTATTTCGTTGTGTAGATGTACCAAAATTTCTTTAACCAGTCATCTGTTCTAGGGCACTTGGGTTGTTTCCAGATTTTGGCTATTGTTAACAGTGCTGCAATGAACATATAGGTACAGATGCCATTTCTACTGTGCTTTTTTTGCATCCTCTGAATATATTCCCAGAAGTGGTATTGTGGGGTCATTTGGAAGCTCAATTTCTAGTTTTTGAAGGGCTGTCCTAAATGATTATTCTTTTCTCTGATATTCTGTTTGTTGTCTGAGTATACTCACTTTCATATCCAGTTTAATGAACTGATTCCACAGCATCAATAAAAGAATTACCCAGACCCTCATATGGGGCTTAGTACAAAATTCAACAATAATGACAATAATTAGAGCAATAATTATACAACTAAAAACAAAGCAAAGCAAAAATACACAATTGGAAAATAGCATTTGGTGTATTATTTAGAAAATTATATGAAGTATATAACAGATTTAAAATATAAAGTTGAAAAGTACAGGTGTCTGATATTGAGGGCTTAAGTAAAAATTCAGATGCTGACTATCATATTCTGATTTTAATTTCAGATTATAGATAAATAATTGAAGACATTTATTTGGTTTAGACACTCTACCTTCTGTCTTTATATCATATTTTGTCTATGGAACATGTGAAAAATGCTCATTCTCTTCAAAGAGGGAAAAATTACACATCTCACAATGAGGGCAGCCCTTCATGTGCTCTGTGCCTGTTCAAAGGGAAGGATCCTTGTGTTGTATCATGGAGATGTCTGGTGAAAGGAGGCCAGTGAGGGAAAGAAGGAGGAGTGTGGGGGAGACAGGTGGCTCTGAGTATATTCTGATCGAGTGAGTTGGATATGAACTGCTCTTGTCACACCCTGCTAAACACTTGGCCAGTGGCTTCAAAATAAGTTATCACCGCCCTTCAAAGTTCTCATTACCTCAGCAATGTCAAGGTGAAGAGGTCTGGGACCTTCTGGCTGATGCTCAGGGCTTGACTAATTTGCCTGAGCTAAGACACATTCAGTGGTCAGATTATCAGACTGATGAGAGGTCAAAAGTGCCAACAGATGAATCTAAGACACAGTGGACACAGTCAGAAAGCAGTGAGATCAGAAGAGATTGTAAATTCAGCATCTGGAACTTGGAAGAGTTACTCTGTGGTCAGCGTCAGAAAGAATCATAAAATCTGCTTAGTAACACAATGGATAAAAAGCAGAAGAAGACACACTAATCATATACAGTGGATTCTAAGCTAGGCTTCATCCCACATTAAGTACACATTTTATCTTCTATAGTTTACTTAAGCATAAACTCCTATTTTACCAAGTTCCTCAACTTCTCCAGACAAAAATGCCTGCACTAGCAACGTGAGTTAAACAAGAGTCTTTCTTTTAGGAATATTTTTTTAAATTAATAGGATCATTTGCTTAAAGACCCTAGTACATAACAGATACACAAAAAATATCAATTTCATTTTCCATTGTTGGGCCATAGCGATAGCACAGCAGGTAGTGCATTTGCTTTGCATGCGGCTGACTTAGGTTCGATGATTCCACCTCTCTTAGAGAGCCTCGCAATGTACTGAGAGTATCCCACTCGCACTGCAGATCCCGGCAAGCTCCCTGTGACGTAGTCGATATGCCAAAAACAGTAACAAGTTTCACATTGGAGATGTTAATGGTGCCTTCTCAAGCAAATCGATGAACAATGGGAGGACAGTGCAGTGCTATTCCCATTGTTACCCTTATTTTTTTGTATCTCATAGGGACTCTATGCAAGTGAGAGTATGTATAAGTCTGGGGCCCTGTATTGGTTCTCAGATCACAAGCATTGCCACCTGACCTATTCTAGTACCTTTGCTCCCACTCATCTTATGTCCAAGGAAACATCAATATGAAACCATGAAACAAGCTGCTGATATACCCAGACACCAATGTCAGCCACAGTGAATTGTACAGACAAGAAGATGAGAAAGTGTGGGGAACAGGAGGACCACAAGAGCTCCCTTACATGGAAGATTGGTAATAATGTTTCTAAGGTCCCAACTAGGATCAGATCTACATGACCAAGAGCAAACTCTGCTAATTCAAATGAAATCAAATAGACAACCCCTACAAGCAGGCATAAGGGAAATTTGACTGATCACATCTGGCCAGAGGGAAAAGGTGGGGTTTTTTTTTGCTTTTATTGGGGGGGTCACATCCGGCGATGCTCAGGGGTTACTCCTGGCTCGTGCATTCAGGAATTACTCCTGGCAGTGCTCAGGGGACCATATGGAATGCTTAGAATCGAACCCGGGTCAGCCACATGAAAAGTAAATGCCTTACCCACTGTACTATTGCTCCAGCCCCACGTTTATTTTAAAATGCTTTTCTAGTTTACAAATTGTCAGCCATGTGCAGGTATTAATAATATAATTTTTAAGTCATAAAATTAAGCACTGAGCCTGCTGTGATAGACTCCGATAAAATAGAGAGAAGACAAAGCCAGAGAAATAGTACAGTGGGACCCCATATGGCCCACCCAATCCTGCCAGGAGTCATCCCTGAGTGCATACGAGAGTAAGCACTCAGCTATACTGGATGAGACCCAAAAAACAAAAAATAAAGTAGAGAACAGACAAAAGTCCACACTACTAAATAGGAACAGGGGGATATGGAATTGGGTAATATGCCCAAGGAATTTTTTAATTTTTTACTCCTTCCAAATTGAACTTCTGCCACAGATGACTTCCTAATTTTGACCCTGATAGTGTCCTGACCATAGTAAAAGGTACGACTCTTCATCAGGGAACTGAGAACACCCCTAGCCAGTAGTTAGCAAAGGTAAAGGAGGCCACCTGGTTAACGACCTGGATAACTACTAAAAATTAAATTAAAGAAGCTTAATTTTTTATTCTGCTTCCAAGGTCACATAAATTCCTGTTCTGGATCTGTGTCACTAGGTCATTGTTAAACTCTTGCATTTTCAATCTACCTGAGGCTGTCCCTCCTTCACCAAAAGAACGCATCCTGCCACAAATACCTCCTTTGCCATCCTGTTCAGTTACTTATAATGATGTCCTGTCACACTGGAATTTCCTCAGCAGTTGAACAGTGTCTTTCCACATCAATTTCTCACTACAACTTGAGGATTCCAGGTGTCATTTAAACCAGGGTCCTCAGAGTGTGTGCCTGGACCAGCAGTGTCAGTGTCACTTGTGAACTTGAAATACCCTTCTCAGGTTCCAACCCAGATCAGGATCAGAAACTTTCCAGGCTCTCTCGCACATTCGAATTTGAGAAGCAAACTTTACTGCTACACTGACCTGCTAGCTCTCTTCAGACCTTGCTTGTTCATTCACAGCTGACTGCCTTTATACCCTTTATACATGGTGTGGCGACTCTGTAATGAATCAGCCTGAGTAAGATGAACTATATCGCTCAGTACTTTCTTACTTGTGGGTTTCTGCTTAAGCTGAACCTCCAGAGATTCTGACGCACCACTTGAAGCTGGGAAGCAAAGCAGCTGCCACTTCGAAGGTCACACATGTTGTCACTCTCCTGCTTACTCATTTTTTGGATTTGGACTACACCTGGGACTCCGAGAGGTGGGGCCTCCTTAAGCTTTTCTAACTACTGGCCAGGTAGTTAACCATGTGGCCTCCTTAACCTTTGCTAACTACTGGCCAGGTGGGTGTTCAGTTCCCTGATGAAGCATCTTACTTTCTCCTATGATCAGAACACTATTAGGGTCTAAATTAGGAAGTCTACTGTGGCAGAAGTTCAATTTGTAGGTTCTGATTTGTCTTTGTTTTACCCATCCTCCCCACTATAGCACTGTAACAATCTCCTCCCGTTTTTCGTCGATTTTCTCAAGCAGGTCCAGGAACGTCTTCATTGTGGAACTTCTTGTTACTGTTTTTGGCATATCGAATACATCATGGTTAGCTTGCCAGGCTTTGCTGTGCAGGCGAGATACTCTCGGTAGTTTGCCGGGCTCTCCAAGAGGGGTGGAGGAATCAAACCCGGGTCAGCCGCGTGGCTTGCATGCAAGGCAAACACCCTACCCACTGTGCTATCACTCCAGCCCTGTTTTATACCTTCCCATTGCTCCTCCTATGGGCTCCATTCCCTGCATCAGATGTAAACTCAACAACCTTAGAAAATAAGCCAGGGCCGTGGGAGATCTGTTTTCCCCTTCAGGGAAGATGAAGATAGAGGCATAGGGAAAGAATTCCTTATCTAGCACAGGCCTCACTAAGTGCCAAGTGCCCCTCTACACTACAGACTATTGTGTGGCCATAAAAACCCATCTCAAATCTGAATATTAGGAAGACACTGAAGTTAATCCTATTGTAAATCTATTCTGTCTCTTCGAAGTCTGAAAGGCATGTCTGTGACCTTTTAAAATTGGTAAGATTCTCAAGTGTTTTTGCCTATCCCTGTTGGATATCCACAAGTAGATTATGAGCAACTTCAGGCAACAAAGATATGCTGCCTCCCTAATTCCAGCAGCTAAATAAAGTAAATTCTATTTGCTATGTTTTGTGATGATACTGTTTCTCTTTACACTTCTCAGATTATTCCTGAACATTCTTCATCATTTCCAATGTTTTATGACTTTTATCACTTCACTTGTCACTTGTCATCCTGTTTATCTTTGATTTGCTCGAGCAGGTGCCAGTAACATCTCCACTCGTCCTTGTCACGTGCTAGTGTAGTCCAATGGCATCTGCTCACTCCAGGAACACAAAGAGCCTCAAACTCTTTGTCCAGGGTTTTGATGAAGAAGTCTGACCATCTCGTAGGTGGGCAGCCACGTGTCTTTTGTTGTCCCGTGGAATCCCATTGGTAACAGCTCTAGTCCAGCGGTCATCTCTAAATCGCATTACGTGTCCGGTCCATCTGATTTTTGATGTCTTGGCAAATGAGACAGTGTTCCTAATTCTTGATCATCAAATGAGGTTGGAATCGGGAACTCTGGATTCCTTCCCTCCTTGAGTGAAATGTGATATTCCAAGCAGAGCTCATTTGATTCCTCTTTGAGAGACCCAAATAGCGTTCTCATACTGTTTTTGTAGGGCTCAGGTCTCTGAAGCCAATGTTAGTGCAGGAAGAACAGTGGAGTTGAAAAGATACGTCAAAAAGAACCAGAGGTTCTTTGTCCTCTTAACCACTTCTTAGACAGTCTTAAAGGCGATCCACGCAGCTCTCTTCCTCCTCTGCAGCTCTGGCACCAGGTTGTTCCTTTTGTTGAGTTCTCAACCCAGGTATACATAGCTGCTGCATTCAGAGATCTTCATTCCATTGAGAGCAAATAGAACATATGTCTATGTTGATGAAATTCAAATATATATTCTTTCCTGTCTTCTTTTCTGAACTTAAAGACATATCCTCATCCTTGGGTATCTCCATAAGGATATCACTCAAACACACTTTTGTTCAATAAGCTCAAAAGTTAAATTTAATCTTTAGTCTATCCCAATGTTTTTATGCTGAAAGAATTGGGTTCTCATAAGCACAGTTGGCCAAATTCAAGCAATGTCCTAGGTGTTATCTGAGATGTTTCGTCTACCTTTTTTCTCATATATCCTAATTGAGTAGTGAATATGACTGGATTCTTCCCTCTTGATCCTTTCTGCAGCCTTCCATATTCCAGGAGCAATGTACACAATGGTTAAAATGATGGGCTGCAGAAATGGTTTCACATAGATTTAATTCTAGGTTTTCCTTCATGCAACTCACTCTTAGTTTACTCATCTGTAAAATAGGAAAGTAACAATCTATTCTAAAAAATTTTTGATATGTGTAATGTAGATTATTCGTGTGAAACCATTTACAGCTATTGTCACATTGCAAGTACTCAATATTAGCTATTATGCATCCTTCTGCTGTTACATTAGCCAGGTTGCTATCTTTTTAGATGATTAGATCAGAGTTTCCTAATTAGTTTCTTGAAACTAGACTTTTCTCTCTAAATTATAGATGTAGAATTTTGTAAAATGTCATAAGCATTTTCTAAAATAACATTAATTATTCCTCCAAATACCACATATATTTTAGAGTGGTATTTTAACTATATTAATGTTGCAGATGAGCAAAAATTGTTTAACAAATTTATGTAGTCTGAGTGACAGGAAACTAATGAGTTGGGTGTAAGTCCCTAAATCCCCCTCCTGGAATCTTAACACAGAGAAATAGCACAAACTTACAGAAATATTCCCAAAGATCACCCAAATTCCATTAGAGAGAAATGCAATATTGCTACTGAATTATGAAACACCTATTTTTCTGGGGTGGTGGTTAAGTCTCTTTTTTCCCTTTCTCTCCATCATTCATTTTGGAATGTCCTAGGATTACAGTAAGAAGCTTCTCCATATCTTTGCAAAGAAATAAGCCTTCCCAGAGCAATAAATGACTCTGACCGAGACAGACAGACTTAACAGCTGCACAGCAGATGGTCCTCAGTCATGTTTTAGGTGACTGCTTCAATTGAATATTACAAAATTGGATGAAGTTCTGCCAATTTCTCTTTGCAATTATAGAAGTGTGGAGAGAGGAAATAAAAGGTTTAGTATTTATTAAAGTGAGCATCCTAAGTAAAGTTGTAATTTTCTATTTCTGAAAAGCTGCATGTTTTTCTTATAGCGCCCAAACACTTTATTTGTACTTCTAATGAGTCCTGACCTATGTTGCAGTTATTTATAAATGTCGGTGACCTTCCCCACTAGACTGTGAGCAACTTGAAGGCAATTCTATATCTGATCCATCTTTGTATTCCAACACCTTGCACACTATCTTGCCTACAGTATGTGCTCAGTGAATGCTGAATTAATGAACAACCATATGAATAAATATGCTATTGAAATTTTCATAATTAAATCATACTTTATAATGAAGTGGAACAAGTCACTATTTAAAAGTACCCTGTGGAAAATTGTTATGTATAATGCCAAACCTCCTCATTGTTTATCATATATTTCATATATCAAGTTTACTTAATTTAATACAATTTAACAATGCATAGATTGAGCATCTGCTAACTTCCATTGACTGCTAAGTCACTGAGATACAACGAAGCATGAGACCTGGTCCCTGTGGGAAATTTCATTTTCTGTTCCTTTTTACAGTGTGGTTTACTGGCACTGTTCACACAGAGTGGTGGGTCATGTATCCCTCCCCTGAACCTAAGTGGGTATTCTGACTGCTCTACCAACTAAATGGAAGTACTTGTAAGTTATCTCTAAAGCTGAGCCACATAAATCATTCATATTTCTCTTGCTTCCCACTAGGACCCTCCCTCAACTGGACATCAATGCCCATTCTGTGAGAAACCTCAAACTAGTTCACATGTTGAGTGGAGAGAACATATTAAAAGGTCCGTATGCAGAGACTCTCCATTGAACACACACTCAACTACCAGACATCTCCATCAATGAGCTCTTTATATCAGTGTCAGCTTTGGCATCACTGACTTCTTAAGATATTTCTTTATCAGGGAAAGAGATTTGGGAAAGTCAGAGGGTAGAAACATCTACGACTTTCCTGCTAGAAGCAAGTAGCAAACACAACCAAATGTCCCATGGAAAAGGGCAAAAGAACACCACATCATTCCTAGTCTAGAACCAATGTTTATATGATGGCAGCATTCAGAATGAGCTGACTGGGGGCTGGAGCAATAGAAGAGTGGGTAGGGCATTTTCCTTGCACAAGGCCAACCTGGGTTTGATTCCCAGCATCCCATAGGGTCCTCTGAGCACCACCAGGGTGAATTTCTGAGTGCAGAGCCAAGAGTAACTCCTGTGCATCGCCAGGTGTGACGCAAGGAAAAAAATCTCAGAATGAGCTTACTGGATAGCTCAAAGAAGAGATATGAGCTATGCTTGTTGAGGCCTGCCCAGATTAGAGATTTGTGAGCAGAGCAGATATTGTTGTTATTAAAAACCACTACATTTCAGCATGGTTGGATGGTTTGTTGCAAAACATTAAATAATGGGAAGAATTCCTGATCTCGGGGAACTGCTTTTTCTCTTTTACAGTAGAAATCAACCATACAACCAAACATCTACCATTCTACAAGAGACACAAACAAACAAACAAACAAAAAAAAACAACCATACCATTTAATTTGAGGGGTGCCCTTTGAATAGATAGATGCATGTAAGAGATATTGTGTGTGCACATGTACAGAAGGACAGCTTTCTGATATTGAAGTCCTGTTCCATGAATGCATTTTTAATTGGAAGTGATGAGCACCAGATTCTTGAATAACTCTGTATCATTAAGGTCACCTACAGTAACACACACTTTGTTTTCCTGTGAACTATATTAGATGATTCAGTGCCAAAGTTCTTTTAGCATTGTGAGATAATTTACTGAACAGACGTGTAGCAAATCCATATTTGATCTGCATGTCACTTATAATTCACCATCAAATATCAAGGGAAAAATTTGGATAAAAAATGTGGTTATGCAGTGGCTCAATATAGAATATATGTACTATGTTTTAAAATTTCCAAATTTTAAACTGTCACTGTCACTGTCCACCCATTGTTCATCGATTTGCTCAAGCAGGTCCACTAACGTCTCCATTGGAGACTTTGTTGTTACTATGTTTGGCATATTGAATATATCACAGATAGCTTGCCAGGCTCTGCCGTGTGGGCGAGATACTCTCGGTAGCTTGCCGGGCTCTCTGAAAGGGGCGGAGGAATCGAACTCAGGTCTGCCACATTGGCTGCGTGCAAGGCAAACACCCTACCTCTGTGCTATCGCTCCGGGCAAATTTTAAACAAATTTTAAATTATTGAATAGACATAAACCTAGGTTTTATGATTTTTACATAATTATAAGAAGTGATGTGAGTTCAAGAGTGAAAGCCGTGTTTTATTCGTAATCATGGAAATGGGTGCTTATTGAATCCTTGCTCTTGGGTCCTGAACAATGCTTGCAGCAGTGTTAATCTCCAGTACAACCAGCAACTACAATTCACAGAGGTTAAAAGACTTACCTAGAGAGCATGAGGGATTTGCAGGCTTACCCTCTTTCTCCTAACACTTGTCTTCCCACAACACCTGCTCTCTTTAGCTTATGTTCTCACAAGTCAATAGTGTGTGGGAGGAAGATAGATAGCCAAGTGAAATTGTAGTTGTTGATTAAAAATTGCTTTGAATCACAAATGTAATTGCTCTGTACAGAAGAGACAATACAGTCTATCTGGTGGATCATTATGATCATCTGTCCATGTTTTTTGACTGCCATACAGTAGAGGATTTTCCGAATAGGTGATTATTCTAGATGCTAGCCAAGTAAATTGACATAACTTGTATGTATAACTGATTACTTAGCAATCAACTTTTGACTGGCAACACTCATCCTCTATGTACATACTGCCCTAAAAGTTCCTGCTGTAACTGTCATTATTTTACTATTTTAAAAATGCAATGTTGTTTCTGGAACGGAAAATAGAAGTCTGCATAAGCTCTTTCTCATATGGAAAATGATAAACTGGTTGAGAAGCTAAAGCTGATGAATACATTCATAAAATATGTTGAATGTATAAAGCTAGCTGATAAAAAATCCTAGTCAGATTGTGGATGTTATTAGCACCGGGCATTTTCCACAAATGGTGAATGAATAAATGAATAAGTAATTAAATAAATGACATATAAACTATTAGTAAAAATACTAACTTTAACTAGTCATAGGCATTGTGAGCTGACATCCAATAAAAGAATTAAAAAAGGAGTTTGTCAAGAGGTTATGTACACAAATCCAATTGTAAATTATCACATTGGTATTTCTAATTGTTCGTTAATAATGAATTGTTTAAATTGATTTTCTTTTTTCCTCTCAGCTCCTTATTGATTCATGGGGATTACTATAAACTCTAGATTCAGTAAGTATGGATGTAAGAAAGGGGGAGAAAGAACATCAAGAGAGAGAAAGTGAGGCCAGGGAGGAAAAGGAACTAGCCGGGTGAACCTGCAGAAGTGCTTCTGCCAGATAAGCTCAATTGTCACACCCCTAAACTCTTTCTAGTTGCTTATGGCCATTATCTTGAAGTCAGTCCAAAGAAATTAGGAGTTAAAATTATATTAGAAACCAGAAAACCTGTCAGGTTAGGGATGGCTGAAAAATATTAAGAATGCCCCTTTCATCTGTTCCTTCAAGATAACAAAATAGAACCTTAAAGAGAAATCTTCATCACATCTTAAGTCACATCTTAAGCACTTTTGAGGGGAACAGTCTTACTCAATTTACAGATCATTCTGCTCGCACCCACCAGTCTGCAACCAACCCTTCATAAAAATTTGTTTTTTTTCTATTAAAAAGTCTTCTTGTGACTGAGCCACAAAGGTGATTGTTCTGAATGAGTCTGCCACCTTCCACGCTGCCAGTAAAATTCTTTCCCTGAAACTATACTTGTATCTCCCCACCAGTGGCAACGGAATGGAATCTTCACAGTTACAATCATAGTCTTCAGCCGTACAAACCACAATCTGTTCATTTGAGCAAAAAAGCAACAACTCACCCTCTTTATTCTTTCTTCAACTGAAAAAATAATTAAGGAAGTGGGAGAAAAACTAGGATTAATAGATCTCAACAAGGGAGATTAGAGTCTTCTTAGAGAATGTTTGGAAAGTTTGGGGTTTTGGAGTTGCCAGAATAACTGAAGATAACAAAGGTATTTTGAAATGAGAGACAGAGGGAAAAAAAGGAAATATAATGCATCACCTCGTTTATCGCATGATCCGAGGAACAATTCTTCTCCAGTGTTGAAAACGGCATGGTAAGGTTCGTGCCTTCTTGTTTCGGTCAGACCAATGATGTCGTACTTGATCATTCGCGCTTGTACCATCAGGTCTTCGATGG
>JAOXYA010000009.1:11190143-11201618 GCA_028565675.1 Sorex palustris | reverse complement strand
TCTGCCAGTTCTGTTATCCGTGTGGCTTATCCAAGTGTGTGGAGAGTGGTCCAGTATGGCCTTGGCTGGGGCCTGGAGGTATTCAGCTGTTGGGGCCTGGAGGTATTCAGCTGTCGGGCCCTGGCGAGGATAGTCAGGCACAGGGCAGGAGACTCTGCCTTGGTAATATAAGCACAAAAGACAAGAAAAGTAGTTATACAGCTGAAATTAAGGAATCTGCAGTTAAGGTTCCAAAGTTTGAAAGCCATAATTATAGACTAATAAAACCCCAAAGAAAGCAGATAACAAAGTAGCTGTTATTGGCTAGATATTACATCTAGCCTAATCTGATTAAAGTAATTCACACTAAGATGGTACTGGGTCCCAGGTTACCCTCCAAAGGAACATTTGCATTTTTAAAGAAAGAGCAAACAAAACAAATTGTAATTTTCTTGACAATGCTGACCTGATCTATTCTGTGGCTAAAGTCAAGTAATGAGAGTTGTTTATATCTAAATTCAAAATGAAAACTCATTTTAATGAATGCAACTTGCTCAATTTAAAATTTGGTTCATTAGAAAACCAAGGATTTCTTAAATCATTCATGACTGCAACAATTTTGCAGTTGGTGAGTTCTAGCAAATGACAATGCAAATTATTAAGTGTTGCATTAATGTTGCCAGAAAAATTGAGAATCAGATTTATAGTTTGGTGGGCCATGTGTCTGTGCAAGTGGTTTCATACTGCAGATACAGTGCAGTCATAATTTTTGCTGGTAAAGCGTTCTTCGTTTTGTAAATGAAATTAAGCACATCAATATTTCATGGAGCACTTCTCTGAATATGTCTTTCTCCAGGTGTTTTGCCACCTGAACAAGATTGAGAACCACTAATTTAAATGAATCTATCATTAGTGGAAAGCCAACGATGCTATTTTCTCACAGGTTGGGACTCTTTGCCTCACAGTCACTGAATAGCTGCCCTGCTTTCACCACAGGACAGAAAGAAAGTGATCAGCATACTGGCATCTTCAGAAAGACTTAAGACCGTAGAAGGAAGAGAGAGGCTTTCTGAAGGGAATGTTAGCCTGAAGATGCAGAAGCCTCGGGTGGTCCAAAGAGATAGGTAATTTTCTAAGATTAGATTGCACACATACAAAATGAACATTATAATCAAAGTCTAGTGATGAGGCTAGGGTGACTGACAATTAAAGGAAGTGAGCATGGACCCGGGGTGGTAAGTCTCATTTTAACACACTTAGCTGCTTTGAGAAAGTGTCTCAGTGTGAGGGGATTACATCAAAGACCTGAAGAAATGTGTCTCAAACAAAGCTACTAATAAGGCAGTCAATCATCTAGACTTTCTAAGAGTTGGCAAAAATAAAAAATAAAAGAGTTTGCCAGATTTGGAAAAAGATTTCCCTTAGTATATCTATAAGCATAATTTTCCATTTTTGTTTGGGGGTCCACACCTTGCTTTTCTCAGGGCTTACTCATACAGGGGAGCATATGATAGGATGCCAGGGATCAAATCCAGGTCAGCAGCATGGAAGGTAAGTGCCCGATCCACTGTCTACCTCTCAAATTCTAGGGAAAAAAATTTTAATAGTAATTTTTAAACATAACTCTAGACAGTGTAATATACTTAAATATAATTTCTCTGGTAGTAAAAAATTATGATGGCTGGTTTTCCGAACATTTGGGCTTCCTCATAAAAATCTAGGACCTTGTAGTTAGCAAGAGGATTCTGAGTTTACATACAATACAGTGATAATTACTTATTGATATTTTGTGGTTTATGGGACCACCCATTTCTAAAATGGATTTGAGATAGCACTACTTTTTGCATGAAAATTGACTCTCAAGCTCTCTCACTCTTCTCCCAGCCCTTCTCCCTGCCTTTCTGATGACAATCAAGGTTAATAGATCTTGACAGTTATTTTTCTTTATTGTCAAACAATGATTTTTGATTTAATGTCCTAAGGACATTAACCTCTTCTGAGATTTCTTATCTACTGTTCAATCTTATTTCAGCACATTTTCTTGCTATATCTATTATCTTTTTTTCTAACATGAATTTTCCTTAACCTCTCTTATTTCTTTCACTTATCTTTGCAAGTATAATTGGACTTACCACCACACGGGATGGAGCAATAGCACAGTGGTAGGGCGTTTGCCTTACAAGCGGCCAACATGGCCAACCCAAGTTCGATTCCTCCATCCCTCTTGGAGAGCCCCGCAAGCTACCGAGAGTATTTCGCCCGCACGGCAGAGCCTGGCAAGCTACCCGTGATGTACTCGATATGCCAAACACAGTAACAACAAGTCTCACGATGGAGACGAATACGTTACTGGGCCCGCTCGAGCAAATCGATGAACAACGGGAGGACCATGACCGTGACCACCACACAGCTTCCAAGAGCCAATTTTATTGCTTGGGTTCATCTACAAGTTGAGTCTGTTACCTACCACAATTATTTAATGAAGAAAAAGTCATGCCAGAAGCCTGAAGTTGGCTTCTGATTAGAACTTTTCTTTGCCTATCTTCCTTAGTGTCTTTATGTAATGATCACAGCAATATTCATCTTTTGAGGCTTTTTAAAATGCCTTCACTTCAAATATACCAAGAGGCCAAGAACGTTAATATATTTGATCCAATACACCAGTTCTGGAAATACAGACCAAAGGGAAAAACTCCAAAACTTGGGGGTGGCGGGGGAGTATGATATGAGATATCCACCACAGCATAATTTACAATAGCAAAAATTAAAAGTAACCTAGGTGACCCACAATTGAAAAATAATGAAATGAAATGAGGCCCATCCATAAAATACATTTTTAAAATTTTTAAAATTACATCTTTTTTTAAATTTTTTTAAAAATTACATCTACATACATTTTTAAAATTACATCTATTAAAATTAATGATAAAGGTAAAGGTAAGGTAAAGGCCCTCCCGTTGTTCATCGATTTGCTCGAGCAGGCAAATGCTAGCAATGGGTATGTATTAAAACATAATTCCAATGGGGGAAAAGCAGTGCTTAAAATCATTTTTAACCTAAGTAAATGGGAAGAAAGGAAGGACCAAGCAGGAGTTATAGAGAAAGCATTGTTTTCTTTCCCAGTCAGTTACTTAATTCCATCCAAATCAAAAGCTGGCTATAAAATTCAAGATGGAAGGAGTTTAGGACCCGCCTGTGAGCTGGCATGAAGTTGTCTTTCTGTTGGTTCCTCTGATCAGGGTAACTACCTTGGGAGAAAATAAACAACTTCAAATCAAAGCATGGGGAAGTACCTTGATTTTCCACTATCTAACTCTCTCTGTTCTGAATAAAACAAACAAAACTTCAGAATTTCCCTCTATGCCCTAACCATCTGTGGACCTGCCAGGACTTTAGTTCCAACCCCCCCCCCCCTTTCCTAGCTCTATGCCTTGCAGGATGGAGGCAAGGAGTGCCTGTAGGGAGCTGATTCCTCTAGGAGACGATTCCCTGGTCTGGTACTCACCTGCACAGATTTAAGTTTGGCTGGATGCACTCTGACCATTGCTGGAGGGGCCTCTTTATTTCTTGTCACTCACACAAGCCAGGTCAGACCTACTGCCTCTTCTGCCTTCCACTAGATGCTGAGCAATGCTGGGCCCTCCTGCCTTCCACCAGAATCTGCTTAAACTCTTTCTCATCAAGCACACTAGCCCTATTTCATTTCTCAACATGCCAGACACAGAGCAAAAAAATTTTAAGCACTGAAAAACCAAAATGGAGCCATATGACCCTGAATAAAACAAAAGCAGTATTAAGAAGCTGTTGAGGGTCAGTCCTCAGACACACACACCTCCAGGAAGAAACTGAAATAAAATCTACCGCCACAGAGCACTGAGGACTAAGTCAACCAGTCACTGCTCCACTCACCCTGACGCAATTCACACAACACTGTACCTTTTAGACTTTATAGCCTCCCTTGAGTAACTTCCCTGCGTGTGAAGTACCCTGCCATTTTGGGGGGAGCTAGAGATGGTGGGGTTTGGGTCAGGCCCTAAGGAACACTCCTGGATCTGTGTCAGGGGTCTCTGCTGACAGTGCTTGGTGTACCGCATAAAGTGCTGTGAATGGAACCGGAGCTGGCCCTATGCTAAGCATGTGCCTTGAACTCTGTACTAGCTCTCACTATTCCCTTCCTGTTCTTTGTGTATATAAAGATCTCCCATTCCTTTGCCTCTCATCCTAAGCTCCAGATAAACTCTTTTTCTTTGTTCCAGTTTGGCCAGTACTCAGTTCCTTGTTACTGGTTCCTATGGAGGATCTACACTAGAACCTATATTTGTTCATTAAAAGAAATATGAGGAGGACCTTTTATTTTTATAACAACAGAAAAAAACGAAAGCAGCCTTTGTGTTCCATTACAGAGGTAGTGTGTGTTCTGAGGCACAGTGGGCACTGCTAAACCCCCCACCCTGCCACCACACCCCAGGAGCAACTTGATGCAAGCAGTGCATTTATCCTATCATTTCTACTTCCACTATTTGTTAGTGTGGCTTTTGACTTGCTGTGTTATTTGATATGATTTGGAGGATGATTATTTAGATCTGGGAACACTCAAAAATGTTTCCACATAAATTAACAGCCTCTGCTTTCTCACTTCACACTATTTTCACTTAGGAAAGTCTTCCTAAGCTCATTCAGCTTTCCCATTAGTACTTTCAGATGGTGGGGAAAGCCAGGGAGGGCTCAGGAGAGGCAGTTCATTCCTCAGGGTTGTGTCAGAACCCAGTTAGAAGCGCAGGACCTCACTCCTTCCCCTCCTCTCAGTGTGTCAGGGAACGCAAAATCCCTATTTCAGAGACTTGCTCCTGAAAAAGAAAATCCACATTGTCATTTTTTTTAATGCTGCATAAATTTCCCAGCCATCTAGCAAGAGTCAAATACTTATTCTCTTAAAATCCCTGAGGAGCGGAAAGGCACGGCACTAAATGTATTCAGTGGTGAGCTCACCTTCATGGGGCTCTCTAGGCTCAAGTCAAGACTTTCCCAAAAACTCAAGTTGTACAGAGTCCCAGGTCACCAGGCATGCAAGTTTCATTTTCAATATTAGAAAGCAATATGTACATTTTAAAAATGAATGGGAAGAAATACATCTACGTGATTATTACAATGATTAGAATGGTAGAGCTACAGATGAATAGGTAGAATCAATTTAGATTGTTGTTCCCCAAGTTTTTATATTTGCCTTCTCAATCTAAAGCATAAAGGAAAAAGAACACCAGTCTGAAGACCATTATCATTTATCAGAACTCATTATGAAACAGAACATTTCTTCTATTTGATCTCTCCTTAATTTCTGTCTTTTTTTTAAGCCTAATTGAAGCTCTCCATGTGGTCCTACGAATCTATCCATCCATCTATCCCTTTTCCTTAGAGGAAGCAAGCAGAAGAAACACAAGCTGCCTTTAAAAAAAAAGAAAAGGAAAAAAAGAAGGAAAGAAACACTCAGCCGCAGCCACAGGCACTAATGTGAGAAGCTGTAGAAGGTGTCGTTTTTCACTCAAACTGACATTTAAGCTGTTTCATAAATATGAAATCAAACTTGAGGGTCCAGATGGGCTGCCGCCCCCTCTGCCTTTTGCTGGAATGACATGCTATTTACCAGCCTCAGAAAGAGGGACTGAGAAATGAAACTTTCAGATGATGAGTCACTTGGGCAAATGATTGATGAGTGATAAATGAACTGGCCATTTCTTCAGGTAAATACCAAGAGAGAGGCACTGTACGATAAATCTGATTTCCAGCGTGCACTGCCACCACAGCTGAACCAGGAAGAGAAGCCAGGTGGGCATGTTTTCCATGAAGGCATTTCCAAGTAAAGATCTTTTTTTTTCAATTTTAGGTCATCCCATAAGAAATGATTCGATACAACACTTGGATTAGAGGAAGAGTGTCACATGAAGCCAATATAAAGTTTGGATATTAAGGACATGGGAAGCTGCTAAGATTTGGAAAGCATAGAGTGGAGTATTTTATGGTGGTACTACCCCACCAACGCTCCTTAGAGTAACCATATTAGCATTGGTAAGCATATTAGGATTGTCTCTAGAGCTGGGAGAGGTGAGAATAGCCTCTCCAGCCACTGCACGCCCTGCAGTTACCATTTATTATTCTCCTGCAAAGCTACAATCTGCCACCAAGTGAGAAAGATTAACTGTGATCATTGTGATATTTCATCAATCTAGAGGCTGGAGTGATAGAACAGCAGGTAGGGTGTTTGTCTTGCATGTGCTGGGCTCTCCTCTGTCCCTCTCAGAGAGCCCGGCAAGCTACTGAGAGTATCCTGCCTGCATGGCAGAGCCTGACAAGCTCCCCAGGACGTATTCAATAAGCCAAAAACAGTAACAACAAGTCTCACAATGGGCATGTTACTGGTGCTCACTCGAGCAAATCGAAGAACAATGGGAGGACAGTGCTACAGTGCTACAGATTATTCTCTGAAATATCCTGGTATTCCTACTTACTCTGATTCCTACTTACAACTCTGAGAAGTCTCAGGTTCCTGAAAAGCAAAGAGATAGCCCTGGTTTATTCTAATTACTGATAACAGAAATGATGGAGACCTCTCAAAAAATCATATTTTAATTGTAGAAAATTGTTTTCAATAGTGCCCATATATTTCACACTTCCTAATCACATAAAGGACCATAATTTTAGACCATGGGAAATGTCATTTTTATCAATGAAAATAGGCTGGATACCTTGTCAGTGCTAGGTGTGACCTTGAGCAACACTTTCCTCTGAATGGACAGAAAAAGATCTTCTACAAAAGGATACATTTCAATTTTTTAGTTGATCAAATTATTTGATTTATCAGATTTGTGTGTATCTATGTACCCAAAAGAGATTTGTTTTCTTTCAGAGAGCAATTTTACTAACTTCTTCCAAGTACACATGTGCAAAATGGAGTCCCTCAAAAGGAAACTAAAAGCACAATGTTCGCAAAGCAAATGACTCACCCCTCGCCCCAGACCAGCAACACTCTGATCCTTGCCAAAGCAGCACGGTGCCTGCACCAGGTCTGAATCAACATTCCCATCACATATGCCACTTCTAAGCATAGGATCTGATCAAGGACAATACACAAGCTTTGCACTTACCTGTGAGCTAATGTTTCTCTCCAAATTAGGGAAAGAGTAGCTACAGAATCACTTGAAGGATAATCTTCTGTGAGAGAATCTATTGTAGAAGAATAAAGAAGTTGGTAGATCTTCAGTTATCAGTGGGTGGGAAATTTGGTTGCAAATATATTCCTTTCTCTTGATACAGCTTAGTGAAGAAATAAGTTTTCATACCACTATATGCGTATGCGTGCAAAACATATACAAACGTGTGAAATACATGAACACAGAACAAATCAGTGAGTCACCAAGAGCAGTCCAAAAGTAGAATGTGTGTATGCATATATATATACACTCACATATATATTTCATATAAATACATATATATATTTCATATATAAGCCCTTAATATATTATGTAAAATTTATATATAGGCATACATTAATTAAAATTTATATATTCATATATATAAAGTTAACTCAAGAGATCTTTGTTATTCAGCCTGGTTTTAAAACTTCCAATTTTTTCTAAATAAAATTTTTCAGTGAGTCGATCACTGGACTTCTAGTCTTCCAATATTACTAATTTCAGACATATCTGTCTTATACCTATATGCATATATTTGTGACAAGGATTCCTATCGGGACCCTTTGAGAGAATCAGCAGCATCTGGGCCAAGGCACAGAGGTTCCAAAACCTATTTGACCCACTTTTCCATTTTCATAAAATATGGGACCTAGTACCCCTCTGGAAATATACGTTCTTTAAGCAAAAAAAAGTGAGTGGGGAATCTATAAAGCAACTTCCCTGCACTGAAGCAACCAGTAGCCCCTTCAGGATTTGGGAACAATATATTCCACTTTGGATTTGGAAAACACTGAGCTAGAATAGCAGTAGATTCTATTTGAAAATGGGGAGATGCATTCTAAATCGGGACAAAACAAAAGTGTAAAATTTTACAGTGAAATCTATGCTCCACCCAAAGGGAACTAGTCCACCTTATTATTTATGGCCCTAATCGTTTTCTTGCAAAGCTGGACCATATGTGGGTAACTTCCACAATAGAATACATTTAATGTTCAGCAAAAAAAACCTCAATCTCAATAAATATTAAAAATGGCATTCAACTTAATTAAAAAAGCATATTTTACTTGAATATTATGTTCTTACTTTGCAGTAGACACTGAATAGGGTCTCTAAATAGTTTTTTTCCTACTCTAATTGTATATGTGTTTGCTATGAAAAAATTGAACATAGTACATGACAATAAATATGTTCTCAATTTATGAAAACATTTTGGGGGTCTTTTTTCATAGTGATTATATGATTTATGAATGACAGTGGGAAATGAAATAGGGATAAAATGGGTAAGTATTGGAGTGGAAATTGATGTTAAATATGAAATAACTATAAATTTGTGTTTTCTTCAGATAAACCTGAATGAGAAGGATCGGCTGCAGTGGAGCTTTATTGCAAAGAAACTACTTCCTCAGGTCAGTACTAAAATTCCAAACAAGATGTAATAACAGGCAACAAATGGAACCTGAGAAATTAAATGGTCCAAAGAGTCTTGTGAAAACATACATGGTATATTTGGAACAAAATGGTGGTGGACCTAGAATTTAAAAAAATAAATAAATAAGTAAATAAATAAATAATAAGATGAGTCATTAGGCAGCATTAGAAAAACCTGAAAACTAGTCACATTACCTCAACCATAAGTTCACTAAGTCTTCATGTAAGACCTGAAAAACTAAAGTCTTAACCATTAAAAAAAATGAACAAGTCAGTTTTTAAAGGAGGTTATAAGATCAGAGACAAGGAAAGAACTTTCTTCATAGTGTCCAAAGGTCTGAAAAGTCAGCACCCACAGGATACAGGATTAGAATCAGGCATGCAGGAACAGAAATATTACTTAATACTGTAGAGTACATTGTCCTAAGAACCACTCACACTGCTATGTAACTTCTCGTGTCATGCTCAATAAATTCACTGATCAAGTATGAAGAGGCTTAGCAGGAATAGAGAACTTCAAAATGAAGATACCACCCAAAGTTAAGAGGAGTATGATCAAGTGTGGAGTACTAGTGATTAAATAGAATAAAACTTAAGAACCAGAGATGCAGAACATGGGGAAAGGCATTTGCCTCACATACAGCTGATCTAGGTTCAATCACCAGCACCAGAAATAGTTCCCCAAGCCTTACTACAAAGTAATTCCTGAATGCAGATCTAGGAGTAAGCCCTGGATAGAGCTGGGTAAGGCCCGAAGACAAAAACAAAAATTAGAGCCTCTTCACCAAGAACAGGCATAAAAAACAAGTGTCTACTCTCACCACTGGTATTTAACATACTATTGGAAGTCTTAGTCACAGCTATATTATAATATAGAGAAATTAAAAAGACTCAGATTGGTAATGAAAACTGCCCAACTATCACTACTCAATGGCAACATGATATTGTATATAGAAACCTTTAAAGAATCCACAAGATAATTCATAGAAACAATTTAAATCAACACACAAGTCAGCTGCAATCTTATTAGTAAACAGCATTGTAGAAGAGAAAGGATTTTTCAAAAAGCTTTCATTCACAACCATATTTAAAAAGCTCAAGTGTATAAGAATAAACTTAACAAAGTAGAAGAATAATTAATTTAGCATGACCACAAAACCAGTACTAAAAGAAATAGAATAAGATAAAATCAAATGAATGCACACTGCTTGTTGTGGAATAAAACAATCAGTATCACTGAAATGACTTTCCTACTCAAAGTTTTATAGACTAAATGCAATAATCATCAAAATTTTCATGACATACTTCAAGAACATAGAACAAACACTTCTAAATTTTACATGAAATTGTAAATCTAGTAAAGATATCCTGGGAGAAAAAGGAAGGCATTTTTTTCCCAGACTTTAAACTATAGTCCAAAATTATAATAATAAAGCTGCATGTTACTGGAATAAAGATAGACTCACAGATCAATGGAATAGATTGAAAGTTATAAATAAATCTTCAGATGTATGGACAACTAATTTATGACAAAGGGGCTAATTGTATGAAGTGAGAGTAAGGAAAGCCACTTCAATAAATGCTGCTAGAAAAACTGTAAAAAAGTGAAAGTAGGGGCTGGAGCAATAGCAGAGAGGGTAGGGCATTTGCCTTGCACGCGGCCCAACCGGGTTTGATTCCCAGCATCCCAAATGGTCCCCTGAGCACCGCCAGGGGAAATTCCTGAGCGCAGAGCCAGGAGTAACCCCTGTGCATTGCCGGGTGTGACCCACAAAGCAAAAAAAAAAAGTGAAACGAAACAAATAGTCTCACATCATACACAAAGGTTGATTCAAAGTGGATTGAAGATCCTGATATCAGATCTGTATCAATTTACTACATTGTGAAAAACAATAGGTGAAATGTTTCATAATAATGATCCCATTGGCAGAAAAAACAAAAGCAGAAATAAACAATGGTGCTATGTTAAACTCAAAGGCTTTTGACACAGCAATAGAAATATCCAAATGAAAAGACACCCTACTGAATGGGAGAAAATATTCTCATATCATATATCAAACAAAGAGCTAATCTCCATGGCATATAAAACACTTATAAAAGTCCGATAAAGAAGAAACAAACAACTCCATCAAAAAATAGGGGAAAGAATGAAACAGACTCAATTTAAAAATACATAAAGATTGCCAAAAGTCATTCTCAAAATAATGTGAAAATAAACAATGTTGGTGGGGATAAAGTGAAAATGAGATCCTAATCCACTGCTCTGCTATTTGGTTCAGTCCTTATGGAAAATGTTTTGGATTCTCAGAAAATTCGAATTTTTGTATGATCCAGCTAGTTCTCTCATGAGCTGCTAATCCACTTAAACACTAATCCTCAGGGATATCTGCACATATATGTCCATTAAAACACCATTCAAGTCAGTGAAATCTAAAAACAACCCAAGGGCCTAACAACAGGGGAATGAATAATTTAATTGCTGTCTATAAACACAGTGGAGTACTACTCAGCTATGAGAAATGATGAAGTCATGTAGTTCACTGCAACTGGAATGGAAGGTATTGGTGCTAAATAAAGTGAGCCACAATGAAAAATACAACCACCAGATGATTATACTCATCTGTGGAATATAAAGAAACAAACAAAAAAAGGAAAATAACAGTCTCTGATGGAGCCAAGCTCTGTGATAGTCCTAAGAAAGGAGAACAAAAGAAGAAAATCTTACAGTAGTAGAGCAATATTAACACATTGGTGATGAGGGTGGTGAAATAGCAATGCAACATGGCCGACCTGAGTTTGATTTCTCCGCCCCTCTCGGAGAGCCCGGCAAGCTACCGAGAGTATCTCCCCCACACGGCAGAGCCTGGCAAGCTCCCCATGA
>JAOXYA010000009.1:11149852-11160645 GCA_028565675.1 Sorex palustris | reverse complement strand
GGTCTCATTCTCCTAACTCTGAAAGAGCCTTGAATATGGCACTTTTTTAAAAATCTCAGGGCTAGGATGAAGGAGACGTTACTGGGGCCGGCTCGAGGCAATCGAAGAATAACAGGATGGTTGTGATTGCGATTTGATCAGAACTTAAGGGACACTCAAAACAATTGTACTAAGGTGGAAGTTCATAGCATGAGAGGTGTTCATCAGGAAAGAAAGAAAGCAGATACAAAGAAGTGACCTATGGGGCTAGAGTAAGAGCACAGCGGGTAGGGCATTTGCCTTGCATGCTGCCAACCTGGGTTCAATTCCCAGCATTCCATAGGTTTCCCTGAGCACCACCAGGGATAATTTCTGAGTGCATGAGCCAGGAGTAACCCCTG
Source organism: Sorex palustris (assembly GCA_028565675.1). NCBI lineage: Eukaryota > Metazoa > Chordata > Mammalia > Eulipotyphla > Soricidae > Sorex > Sorex palustris. The sequence goes on along the minus strand of JAOXYA010000009.1, from coordinate 11,160,265 downwards.
TGCATCGCCGGGAGTAACCCAAAAAGAAAAAATAAAGAAGTGAAAAAGTGACCTTATTTCACATCTCTGATGTACTAGGAAAAGAACTAAGAGATACCAACATAGGTACAAGAATATAAATGATGAAAATCCAAACAAATATCAGTGCCATAGAAAAAATTTTAAAAAGAAAAGAACAGGAGCTGATGAATAGTAGAGCAGCCAGAGTGATTGTCTCGCTCGTGGCTGACTGGATTCTGATCTTCAGTACTCCTATGGTACCTTGAACCTCACCCGAAGCGACCCCTAAGTACAGAGCCAAGAGTAAGCCTTGAGGACCTCTAGGCATAATCCAAAAGACAAACAAGAAAATAGCCCATAAGATGTAAAGCAGATCTATCAAATGACACTTTACAGGTCAGAAGAATATGGGAAGATATAGTACAAAAACTCAATAAAAGTAACACCTCATAATCTAACCTTTTTCAGAGAAAAGAATTTGGAGATTTTCTTGTCAAGTAACATATTAAAATGGAAATCAAAGAACTTTTACCATTAAGACTATAAGTAATTTGGAATCTAATGTACACAAAGAACCCACTGATGGCTAGTAAGTACTGATCTGGAGAGAGATGGATGGTACAAAGGTTGAAATACTGGCCAGCATATGACCGCAGGTGTGACACTGGTTCAAACCCTAGAAAGGTGATATATCTTGAAGAGGTCAAAGTTCTTGTAAACAGAGAACTTTTTGAATGATCCACAAATATTTTACTTACTCTCAAAAGTTTGTGAGACTGTTTCTATAGTTTAAATAGTTTCTATAGTTCATGTACATGACAAATCATATACTAAAATCTTAACCCGTTAAAAGTGAAAGTTCAGAGCAGAGCATCTTAAACATTTTTTTCAGTGGCAACCCTTTTGCCTTAGAAATACATGGGCTAGAACTGCCATAAATACCTTGGATTCATTACGTTTGATTTTTAATTAGTTTTAGGTTGGTGCAAATTCAAAAACCTTTTTGTTGTTGCTAAATTTTTTGCCACCTCCATTTCAGCTGTATGGCTTCATGTAAGGGTCTTAAACTTAAGAATCAAAAGGGTAACCCACAGTTTAAGAAGCTAGAGTTTGGGGAGGTAGAGGATCATGGCGTTTGGGGGATACTTAGGATCAAAGGTCAGAGTCTTCATAGATAGCAGTACTAACCAGATGAAAGAGATGCTGCACAGATCTCCTTCTGTCATATCAAACACAACAGGAAGACAAACTTAAAAAAGGGATTCTTTCCCAACTATGTTGGTAGTAGGATCCTAGTCTTCCAGCTTCTATAATTGTTAGGACTAGATTTGTGTTCCTTATAAACTACCCAGTCTATGATATGTTTTTTAAAGCAGTCTGAACATAAAACAGAAAAGGCATGCAGGTATGTTAGTTGTTGTGCAAGAAGATAAAAGAGCATGGTACCGTGGTCTTTCATGCCAAGTAAACCCACTTCTAAGTCCCAATTCTACTGATTATCAACTACTAGGCCTTGGGATTTCATGTCTGAGGACATTAACTTCCTCATCTATGGAATGGAAATGTCATACTTTAAATTTTTTTTTAATTTTACAGTAGAGATAATGTAAATAGGTTATGCAATAACAATTATTCTCTTCATGATTGCTACAATTATAATCATTGTATATATTCCTTTCGTCAAGCATTAAGGTCTCCTTTAAAGGGGTCAGAGAGAGAGCTCAGGGGTTATGGCACATACCTTAAACAAGGCTGACTCCCACCACCAGTAGCGCATATGGTCCTTAGAGTATTGCCCTGAGTGATCCCTGAGTACAGAGCCTGGCGTGATTCCTGGTCACTGGTGGATTTGAACCCCCCAAACAAAACAAAAAATAAATAAATCACACTTACTAAATGTGAAATCTTTCTACCCATTCTAGATTTAGGCATCATTTTCCTCTCTCTGAAACCAGGCCAAAGAAAAACTGATTTAGAAAAGATCATCAATTGCCTAATTTTTCCCTCAAAGAATAAAGATAAGATTTTAGTTCATCCTGTTCAAAACCTAACCCTTATTTTGTTTAGTTTGCAAAAAAGAAAACTCTACCTTAGTGCTCCCTTCTTGTTCTTTCATATTCCACTTTTTCTCTATAAAAAAACTTCTTATGAGCATTCAGACAACATGTTGACTCTGAGGACATGAGTCTACCATCATCCGGCCTGCTGGCTTGTCGCCAATAGGGCTTCTTCTCAAACCATCATTAATCATGTTTCTTGATTGTTACCCTAAAGCAGTAATGGAACTGGCACTTTATAGTTACTCACTCACTTAAAATTTCTCAAACTTCAGAATCATGGAAAAAATATGAAACAAATATTTAAGAGGTAGTGACTGTGAGATAGTTGTTCAATAACATGTTCTGTGGCTGCTGTGTTTTGTGTTTTACTCCACTGGAATAGAAAGAATTAGAAGACATTTGTCTCTGGGTCTTTGTGTCTTATTTTGGTATTCAACAAGTGTGAAAGAATAATAATGGTCATCAGGATTACTGCGTACATATTCTACATAAAAGAAAAATCCAATTGGTGTTACAGAACTCCTGATCTGAGAATCTTCTTTCTGCTTCAGCTGATATAGTGTAAATCTAAAACTTATTTAAAAACCTGTCTGGGTAAGACAGCTTTTAATTAATCTTCTCTAAGTTTTTATACTATATGGTACCTGGAAGTTGCAAGATCAATCACCGCCGTATTGTAATGTGGAATTGTAAGACAGAAAGATAAATGAGCTATCAAACTTAGCATTTTGATAGCTAAGTTAATTTAACTGGCTCCAGAACATACTCTAGATTGGTAGATAAAATTGTGAGCTGGAGCATTGAATGTTATAACTGTAATGTGGTATGCTATTAAGAAAACAGGAAATTGGATGCAGGAGTGTAGAGAAAAAGAAAAGAAAATAGGAATGTGCTAGTTACTATCTGTCCTTTATGGAAATTTAAGCCCCAGATCAGAGAAGTATCACTGGATGAAGAGGTCATATTACTAGTTCTGTCAGACCAATTCAGAATTTTAATTGAGAACTGTGACAAGGTCTGCACTGGTCTGAAGTTTTTTTCTGCAGTATGCATGAAGAAAAGCTTGGCATAGCAAATTAAACTCAATTTTTATACTTAAGGATAGACCTTGAGTAGAATTTGTTTCCTTATAGGACCCTACTGGGATTTTTGTAATCAGAAACTGTATTTCAAATTGTGTTTTCTCAATTATAGGAAGTTACAACTGATTCCTGTCCCTGGGGAGAAAATACCCCATCCCTGAGATATCCATTTACACATGATGTTTCAATCAGCAAGAAGAATAAGAATATAACTTTCAACCTGGCTTCTTAATACTAACCAGCATAAACTGCAATAAAACTTCAAACAAAAGAAAAATGCTACAGAAGTCAATGAAGAAGTATTTAAATATACTAATGACATCTACTAAGGAATATCAGCTTTGGAATATCACACCTACTCGTGCAACAATAATAAATGGAGCCTTTTAGAAAGGTTCTCCCTTCCAAAATAGGTAATAAAATAAAATTTCTATAAAGCCTAAACACAATCTCTACACAACTCCCAGATATCCATATCTGTAATCCAACCTATACTAAATTACTTTCATTCATGTGTGCACTTACCCTAACAAATACACATTGAGCACCTAGTATGTTTAATTCCTAGGCTATATTATGTTAGTTATCACCAAGTCACAATTTATCTCCCCAGGAACTCAAAGAAAAACAAGCTATTCATTACACAGTGATATGTGTGATGCTTAACAAATGTGTCAAAATGACTAAGCTTGGGTGCCCAGATACTTGACTTAATATTCTGGGTGTATTTATGAGTTATTTCTAGATGAGATTAATATTTAAATTGTCAAAATGAGTAAAGAAGATTTCCCTCTCCAAGGTGGGTGAGAATCATCCCATTGAAGATCAAAATAGCGAGAAAGAGAAGAGTATTGGAAGATTTTATCTTTACATTTGACTTCTTGAACAGGAATAGGAATATCTGTCTTCTGACTTTGAATTCAAACCAAGACTGGAACTGACAGCATTGATTATTCTGGGTCTGTGTTTGCTGCGTGGAAAGCTCAACCTCCAGAGTCTTATGAGGCAACTCTTAATTACAGAGAATTTTGTAAATAGATATTAAATAGAAATGAAGATCTGTACAAAAGTATAAACATGCATGATCTAAAAACTATATATTTGTGTGTATACTTCATGTAAATAATTTAATGAAATGTACTGATAATTATTATCTATGATTCTCTGGAGAAACAAGACTAATGTTGTATGGTAGGAGATAACTAGAAAAACTGGGCTTATTATATAATTAAAACTAGAAAACAAGGGGTTAGAAATATAGTCCAGCAGATAGGGCATTTGCTTTGCATATGGCTGACATGCGTTCAATCCCTGGCACCCCATGTGATCCTCCAAGCCTCACTGGGAATTATCCCTAAGTGCAGAGAAAGGAATAATACCTGAGCACAACCAGCTATGATTCAATAAATAAATTTAAAAGATTATGGAACATCTTTTAATTCATATTCTTCTCTGAAAGCTTACCTCACTGAAGCCCCCAGTCCTCTCCTTCAAAAAGCAAACAATAAAAAGATTCACCCACTTCTGATATTTAAAAAAAAACTTCTGAATCTACACCATAAACAATAAAACCATAACATCCCTCCTGTGCTGTTGCTGTCTGTGAGGTCTTCTCCTTTTTACCAGTAAGTCAATAAACTTTATATTGCTTACATATCAATAGGTTTCTTTATTTAAAGGAAGTTCTCTTTTCCTGCACTTCATGGGGGAGATAATTACTTTTACAAATGACTGATTGCACAGAGCTTAAAATCACTCCAGAGCTAAAGAGATCTACAGTGGTGCAGGTTCTTGCCTTGCACCTGGCCAGTGAGGTTTGGTCCCTGGCACCACGTGTGGGTCTCTGAGCACAGAGTCAGAAGTGAGCTGTGAGCCCCATCCTCTCCCCACAATAAAGAATTTTTCTAATCCAACCCAAAATTGTCTATTCTATGTAAGTATAAGATAATTTATTATTTTTAAGAACCCAAATCTTAACTTTCCAACAAAAATAGGCTCCCTTGTTTCATACCAAGTATTCTTTAAATACATCTCCCTAATTTCATTTTAGCAATTAAGATGTGCCGTTTTCTGAATTTATCAGTTTTTTCTCATTCTTTTATTCTTTCTCCTCTCTCCAACTACAGTTCCTCTCTTCTCTCCTCTCTCTCTTTCCTCTCTCTCTGTCACTCTCTCTTTGCATTTTAGCAGCAATCACAAAGTAAAGGGAGACAATCTCTACATCTGACACATATATTTATGAGTATGTATATGTGTGTTCCACTATGATCATAAACTTACGCTGAGATTTACAGGGAATACATTCATATAATTCATATATTCATCACTTTTGTGTTCACTTATATTTAGGGAATAAAAGCTTCAACTTCCAATTCTGAAATCTAAGGAACCTAAAATTGTTTTCTTACTGGGATGGCAAAAAAGTACCCCAAAACCACAGGCTTCTACAGCTTATAGGTAAGTTCAAACCCCATCTTAATCACCTGCAACAGAATTCTTCACGGGCCCAAGAACTCACTCAAATGTAAAACATTACACATTTGCAAGGCCCTAGTTCTGTCTTCACCAAAAGCCCACGTACAAGAACCAATATATAGGGCCTAGTGGCCCTCTGAACATCACCAATCTGAACTCTGACAGAAACTGGGGCCCGGTTCTCAAGGACACTGGACACAATTGCTCCAAGATACTCAGTACTGATATGTGGCTCTATTTTTATAAAAATAAGTGTGACCCCAATCTGCAGATAATTTTAGGTACCCAATGCCCAGGCTGAGATCTCTGGTGTTTTTCTCTGAGTAGAGTTACCCCCTCCCAGACCCTCACACTTCGGGAAGCCCTCAAAGCCACACCGACTTCCCTATGCTGGCCGCCATGTGGACTCACTGGCCAGACCTTAGTTCCTCAAGTCTCTGGACACCTCTGAAAGCAACAAACAGCTTAATAACTTCTTAGATGGATAAATAAATGAATTTTCATGAACATTGTTATAGCTGATGACAGGGTTCAGCTATAACAATGTTCACAAAAATTTATTTTCTATATCTATTGATTTAGTATCTAATATCTATTCAATGATAATTCTAAAATTGTATCAACAAGTATGGCTTTGTAATCATAAACCTCTTGAGAGTAGAATTATTCAACTAAAGCAAATGGCCTTTTTTGGGAGGAGGGAGTTGGGGGCACACCCAGCTGTGCTCAGGAATCACTTCTGTAATGATCAGGGACCATACATGGTACTACAGTTTAAACTTAGGTTGTCCACATGCAAGGAAGGTCTTTGGTCCCAAGGCCTTTAGTGTTTGCCAAGATCATTTCTCTAGGTCTGAGTCCAGGAAGTCCATCGTGACCATAATTAAATCTATTACTTAATAGATTTAATGTTAAACCAAGTCTAACTTAATTTAAATTAAAAAATAATAATTTACAACTGTATTTAAGCGTTTGTTTCTTAAATGTAGCAAAACCAGGAGAATCAAAACTCTGTCTCCAACAAAATGGATAAAACGGTAAAGCAAACAATAATGGTCCCTACCCCTTTTATTAATATTTTGACAGAAAATAACTCCAGTGTCTAACTTCTGCTTCTCTTTAACCATCTGGCAAAAGATGAATCAGTCAGGTCCTACTCTGAGGGGATAAACAAGATCTGGGAGGTGGGATTTGGAGATGCACATGTGTGGGCTTGTCTGAGTGATTGGTCAGAAACTGATCACAGGCCCAGGCCTAAAGAACTGCCATGAAAGGCTCAGAGAGATAGTAAAGGGGTTAAGGTCCACGTGACCTACCTTAATACCACCCCTGGCACCACGGGGTCTCGCTGGCCGTGAAGGTCCCATAGCACCTGTGTAGCTTGATAATTCTTGCCCGAGCAGCAGAGTGTCACTAGGTGTTGAACCACAGCACAAGCAGCCGGGAATCACTAAGATTGACCTCTAGGTCCTTTGAGCATTGTTTGAAAGACCTCTCCGAAATAGTTTATTAGAAAAAAAATTACCCTTAACACATTTATTTTTTTTTCAGTTCGGCCAACTTCGACGACCTGAAAACTAGGGACCCAGAAATCAAACCATGTCCCAATGGACAAAAGTAGCTCTTCTGTCTGAAACTACCTCTGTCCTTAAGGAAAACATTTCTCCAGTATTTTGAGTACTTTTGTCCTCAGAATGCAAGAACCAATAGTTGGTGCCACTTCCAGAACTTCTCACAATATTCTGAGAAAAGCTGGTGATATTTTGTCTTTTTTTTTAAATGGTAGGGCAGAGTAATTATAAATCCCATTTCACATGGGCCATTCTTAACAGACTGCATTTGTCATAGCATCTAAGTCTCAGTTTCCTAATCCCTGAATTTAGGGAATAAAATTAAATTAGATAATGAATAAAACATGGCTAACATAGTGTCCAGGACATGAGTATTGAATAAACTGTCATTATTACTTATTTCCCCCAAAGACTTTTGTTTTCTGAAAAACATATCAATCTATTACAAATATAAACATAAAAATTAAAAGATAAGATGAAGGAATGAAGGGATCAGTATTTTCCCTTTGCTTACCCTATTGCTGAGTACGAATTTTTAAATCCATTGCATTTTAATTATTTGCATGCAACTAGATATCGTTAATTTAATTAAGAGTGACTCTTATTTATTCATTATGGTATTTTGTAATTCTGATTGACTTTGTAAGTGACTAATTAACTTCAACTACATTGGAGAAAAACAAAAGCTTACCTTATAAGTATGCACACATCACCCCAAGTTCCAACCCACCTTCTATACATCTGATTCTCCAGGGCGGGACTTCCTGCTCCTTTATGCAAAGGGGAGCAGAGGCAGAACAAACCCACAAATACTGATTATTTATCCTCTGATATCTGAATCCCAAATCTCCATACCCTGAGCCCAGTCATTCAACTTCAGCAAATGAAAAGGAACTCCTAGTAAGCTGTTGGGTCCAGGTGTAACCTCAGCTTCATGCCTCTCTGGTGTCACAGGCTTCACTCACTATCAATGATCACAGCCCAGGCCAGCCTGACCCACTCTTTCCATAGAATGGATCCCGTGCAGACTTTCTGTATCCATTTATTCAGAGCCCAACCCTCCCACCCTTGGTGGTGATTGGACTCATTAGCAACACTGTGACGTTAGGTCTCCAGGTACCCACCCCCAGGGAGAAAAATGTTCAAAATCACTTTGCCCAGACTGTTGAGGAAAATGCCATTCAAATGCTTAATCAAAAACACAATAAATACCAGGCCACTTTATAACTTTCACAGAAAGTTATAGAAAAAAAAGTTAGATTAGTTTGGCAAGATGAGTTCTTTAAAACTCATTTTGATTTTCCTCTGCTATTCTGTAATCCCTCTCAGACTTTGAAAATTAATCCTCCTATTTTTTTTTGCATTTCTAGAGATGAATGGTATGCTGTCTGATTTATGATATCTGGTATTATGGGTCTCTCAGTAAGTCTCTCCAGTTTTCGCAGGGTTTTGTTTCAGTTAATTCCTTAAGCATCCCAGGATTCAGTCAGTGTGTCTTTTAATCTATTTTATTAATCCTAAACATATCTAAAAATAAATTGATAGAAAATAATTTTTTAAAATTAGCATCTCATTTTTTGTTTTTGGGACACACCCAGCAGTACTCAGGGCTTACTCCTGGCGGAACTCTGTAGGACTATATGGATGCTGGTGATGGAACCCAAGTTAGTCACTTGTAAGGAACATGTCCCACTCACTGTACTATTGCTCCAGTTCCAAATTAGCATTTTTGATTACAAATAATACCTGATACCTTCAAAGGCATTCTCATTTCTTGAAAGTGTTGCTGCCTTGTATAGTAAGATAGGAGCAAAAAATAGAACAGAATGGCCCAAATTCCTTCTTAACTTAATGGTGTCCGATGGAGTCATGTTAACCAGCGATTACAGAGGTTCGGGCCAGAGATATGGTCCAAATAATAGAAGTTGCATTGGCCATAAACAAAAGCCATCTCTCATCCATACGATGAGCCTAACTGTAGCTGTATTCCAAATAACCCTCAGCAACTTTAATGTTCCCACTGTAGTCCAAACCACAATCACCTGAATCATTACAAGAGTTTCCCAATCCATTACTATTTCAACTCTTAGCACTGCCTATACACCAGAGCATCACATAAATAACTCTCTTGCTAAATGTTTTGGGCACTTCCAGTTATAGCCTGAAGGAAAATACGAGTTCCTTACACAGTGTGTAAAGCTATATGCTCTGGCCCCTTCTACACCAACTGCCCTTCACCACTGAGTTCTGCTGTGATGCAACAACAAATTGCTACATTGTGCAGAATCATGCAACAAAAGCAACAGTGTTTATAAGGAAAAATGGAGCTGGAAAACAATTCTGACAAACTTCATCAGTGGCTCACAAAGAAAAGGTAGGTACCTAATAAAAATTGACAGTTTTATACATTTTTGGTACTTTTGGTGATTCTTAAAACAGTTAAATACAAATAAATTATGATAAGAGCAGTACTTTACTTTGAGAAGAATTAATGTTTGCAGGTGGAAGTGGGTGCCAGAATTGCTGCAGTTTCTCACTCATCCTAAGTGGTAGAATGAGGGTTATCTGGAATTGCAAGAAAAGGTTGTAACACCAGATTCTGGATAGGTGTGATTCATGTGTCCAGGATGAACAAAGGGAGCTAGTTGATATCCAAAGCACACTCAAGAGTATGTTGAGTAAAACTGGACACCTGTCAGATAAGCAGAGCTATTTTCTGTATTCAACTAGTGTTCCTCTCAGACAAAATACTCATAAAGAAATGCAAAAATCTATATTATGTTCAAATTGTTACCTATCAATAGTATTGGAACTAATTTGCATTTTATTTTTTTCTAATTTGCATTTAAAGAAATATTCTAGTAGCACCTATTAACACTCTTGACATGCTAGACAGCCTATCCGACACATATCCTTATTGGACTAAGTGCCTCTCCTTTGCATTTGCTATTCCCTTTCTTTAGATTGCTCCGCCCTAAGTTCGGTACATGATCAGCTCCATTTCATTCTTAAAACCTCAGTTTCAATGTTCTGAGATTCTTTTCTGTAGGGTAGACTTCTGCACTTGCTTCGGAATCCACTTTGATTTCTTTGAAGCTTCCAACAAAAGTGGCAATTGATCTTCTTTTAATTGTTGTGATTTCTCTTCAACTGAAGGTAAGTTCTATGACATCAAAATCTATGACACTTGTAAACTTTCTGATTCTGGCAGATGCTGCCAGTAGA
>JAOXYA010000009.1:11112172-11126547 GCA_028565675.1 Sorex palustris | reverse complement strand
TGTAAATTTCATGACTTCATCTTTTCTAACAGCTACATAGTACTCCATTGTGTAGATGTACCAAAGTTTCTTTAACCTTGACTACTATTACTTTTAAGATATCTGAGTACCAATGTAAGAAGTAAAATCTTATAGAATTTGGAAAATGAGGATGTTCTGAACAGAAATGCGTTTATTCTTTTTTACATGCAAGTGATTATCATCTTATCATATGCATATAACTAATCTATTTCCAATCAATAGACATATATTTACATTTTAATGAATTGTTCATCAATTTGCTCGAGCGGGCACCAGTAACATTGTGAGACTTGTTACTGTTTTTGGCATATAGAATACATCACAGGGAGCTTGACAGGCTTTGTTCTGTGGGCGAGATACTCTTGGTAGCTTGACGGGCTTTCCGAGAGGGGCAGAGGAATCAAACTCAGATTGGCCATGTCAGCCATGTGCCAGGCAAACTCCCTACCCACTGTGCTAGATTTCAGAAATTTTTTTATTGAGGTATCATATTGCTAGTCGATCATGAATTGCTATTCACTCAGTAGATTTCATTTACTTTTATGTTAGGAAAATTGCAGAAAATCTGCAGACTAATAAATATGATAAAAGGCTACCTTATCAGATTTTTACTTCTGCAAATGTTAATAAATATTCCATTAAAAATCACTGGGAGTGCACATCTTATGTTCCATATATTTGAAATTTTCTAGATGCCTAAGCAATATAATACGATCCATTTGAATTTCTCTATAGTGGAACCATCTGGTATGGATAAGTACCAGAATTTTACAATTATTCATGAATCTATTATATATTGGCAGTTCTTTTACTGCAGGGAAAAGTAATACCACAGATAAGATATTGTTAAATCTGTAAATTGCTCTGAGTGGAGATAGATATTAATAGCACTGTAGCACTGTCCTCCTGTTGTTCATCGATTTGCTCGAGCAGGCACCAGTAATTTCTCACAACAAATTGTGAGACTTGTTGTTACTGTTTTTGGCATATTGAATACGTCACGGTAGAAAGGAATCAAAGTGATACTTCTGCAGGCAGAGTGCTTGATTTGCATACAACCAACTTGGGTTTGCTCCCTCGCACCCCATTACCCTGAGCCTACCAGGGTAATCCCTGAGTGCAGAATCAGGAATAAGCCCTGAGCACTGCAAGGCATGACCCCGAAACAAAAGATACTAAATGCCATATAATCCTCACAGATCTGATAAAATAATAAATACTAGAAATGAATAATTTAATAATGAAAATAAAATTTTGAGATCTGACAAGACTGATACAAGAATAGGGTATTGGTGAACTAGATGTTGGATCTGAAGAAATCATTTTGTTGTAGCAGAGAGACAGACGACATAGGAAAGGAGATTAAGTTGTATGGTGGGAAAGGTTGTCATGTTCTGTCTCAGAATTTTAGAAAGAAATGAGGAAAAATACACTAGCACAGGACTGGAGAAATAATACAGTGGGTAAGGGTGATTTTCTTGCATGCAGCCAACCTAGTTTGGATCTCTGGTACCCCATCATGGTACCCTGAGCCCTCAAAGAGTAATCTCTGAGTGCAGAATCAGAAGAAGTACTGAGCACTGCTGGCTATGCCCTGCCCCCTCTCAAATCCTAATGGCAAAGATAAACTGTATCACTGCACTGTCCTCTCGTTCATCGATTTGCTCCAGCGGGCCAAGTAATGTCTCCATTGTGAGACTTGTTACTGTGTTTGGCTTATCAAATACATCACGGATAGCTTACTGGGCTTTGCTGTGAGGGCGAGATACTCTCCGTAGCTTGCCCAATCTTTGAGAGGGGCGGAGGAATTGAACTTGGGTCCACCAGGTCGGCCGCATGCAAGGCAAATGCCCTACCAGCTGTGCTATCACTCCAACCCCGATAGTTTAAACATTTAAAATAATTATTTTATTATAGTTTAGGTAAAATAGTTAAAATAATGTTAAAGTTTATGCTATAGATAGTCAAAGTTGTTGTGTGTCCCCCAAACCCCCAAAGTATCCAAGGTTCTCTATGTCACCCCTCGTCCGTTCTTCATTACTCCAATGCTTGGTGAACAATTTTATACCTCAAGTTCAAGGATTTGTCAGTGTTCAATACTATCTATTCTCTTGTTTTCCAACAAGTGTGATCATCCTGCTTTTCTCCCTGAACTACTTTGTTTAACATAATACCTTTCAATTCCATCCAAGTTGCAATTAGCTGCAAAGTTTTGTCTTTTCTTATAGCTGCATAGTATTTCATTGATAATTAAAATTTAAAGGCCAAATAATACACAGGTGTAGACAATGGTTTATACAAGTACTGGTGAGAAAGGGATAAACATTTAATTTATTTATTTTGTTGTTCTTTTGCTTGTTTGTGATTTTTGTTTTGGACCCACATCTGACTGTGCAGAGGGCCATGCCTGATCTTGGCTCTATGCTCAAAGATCAGTTCTGTCAGGACACTGGCTACTATATGCAGTGTTAGAGACTGAGTCTGAGCTGCATGGAAAGAAAGCACCTTTACTACTGTTCTAGCTCTCTAGATCCAGGATGAACATGTTAATGAGTGATGCTGAGACATCAGCTTTCTTTATGGGAAAGAACATGGACCCTTACTTATTTCATATATAAAAAATGAATTATTGATAGGCCGCATTCGCTGCTGTGTGACATCTTATCATCTCATTCCTACTTTGGACAAACTGGCAAGCTACCGAACGTAACCTGCCCACATGGCAGAGTCTGACAAACTCCCCTTGGCATACCCAATATGCCAAATACCAGTAACAATGAAGGGTCTCATTCTCCTAACTCTGAAAGAGCCTTGAATATGGCACTTTTTCAAAAATCTCAGGGCTAGGACGAAGGAGACGTTATTGGGGCCTGCTTGAGGCAATCGACGAGCCACAACAAGAAGTTCTCAGGACATAGCCCTAGCTCTAGGATCAGGGACCAATTCTGGTGCACTCAGGGAATAACCTGAGATGCTGGGGAATGAACCAGAGGCAGTTTCATGCAAGGCAAGTGCCCTACCTACTATACTCTTGCTCCAACCCCCGCATCCCCATCACGACAGCTAGTTATAAGCACTTTATCCTTGTCTCCTAGCCTTTGATATAAATTTGTCTAAAAACTTATCTATCAGAGAAAAGATGTTGGAGCACCAGACATTCATAGATCTTTTGTCTTTGGAGTTCATGGTCAGAGTTAATTGACAAACCAAACTAAAAATGGAAATCAACAAGAGAAAATGGTGAGAACCTATTTGCAACTGTGTGTCATCTTAATTAAAGCAAAATGCCAAAGAAAAATATTCAAATGGAAAACAAATTTAAATCCTAATTAAAAAGGGTTGATTTCTTTTTAAAGTAATCACATTTCAAAATGTTATTATAAGTTTGAAAAATAAAAACCAAGAAGAAATAAAAGAATATTTGAGAAATTCAAAGAAAGAATAGATACTTGGAAATAATAAAATAAAAGTAAATTCTTTACAATTAAGTATTATGATTTTTAGCCATAGCAATAAGCAATAATAATACTTCTGGCACCATCTGGCCACATTTTCAAAGATTTAAAAGATTCAGAATAATTATAAAATCATTTGCAAACAGTCATCAATGTTTGAATCCTCAGACCAAGAGAAGAAATGTGCACACGCACACGCGCGCGCGCGCACACACACACACACACACACACACACAGGATAAAGTAAGACTTTAAAAAGAAAAATCAGATTTCTGAAAATATTTCTTCTCTCTGATCATTTCAAGATTGTGTTCAGCCAGCATTCTCTAAAATTCTTCAAAAATCCAGCACAGTTGTAGCATGACAATATTGGTACAGCAAGTTTTAGTAAATGAACAACAAAAAAAATTGGCTTCAGACTATTTGAATCAACATAGTATAGAAAAAAGTTAAAAATAAATAATTCTGCCTAATTTCATCCTAAAAGCTGCTATGAATAATATTTAAGGTTTAAAATTAATTTTTGATAGATTTTTCCAAAATTTTCCATAAAGAGAAAAGAATACAGAGACAAGAAAATGTACAGAATGCTAAAAAGCCTGGCTGTTGGATATAGTATAATAAGAATCAGAGATATACCTGTCACCATATTCAAAGATGATAGATATAAACTGAGAAAAATCTCGATTTGCTAACTGCTACCTAAATGCTGCGCTCACCTGAGAATGAAGAAAACCTCTATGACTTTTTGGAATTCTTAGGTTACAATGAAATACTGTCAACATACTTGAAAAGAAAGTTTTAGAAGTAAATTTGAGGTTCCCAGAATCAATAGAAGACTGGAAAACCTTAGCAGAAGATGTGGAATATCCCAGATATTTCAATTACTTTCTTCTTTTCCTATTCCAGGAAGGAAATATCAGATTAGCCTAATTTGAAAGTTGAGTTTCTACCTGGACTGTGAGAGAGCATCCATCAATTTCTCACTAAAATAAAAGCAAAAATTCCTTTCTGACCCCAGCGACTGACAACCTTTCTGTTATCCTTCTTCTAGCCTCTTTCCCCTCCCTAAATGTTCTAGAACTTCACCACCTCTTTGAAGTCTCTAGAACATTTACTGTCACTGTCCCTGTCACTGTCATCCCGTTGTTCATTGATTTCCTCGAGCAGGCACTATTAACGTCTTCATTCGTCCTAGCCTCTGAGATTTTAGCAAGTGCCACATTGGAGGCTGGTTCAGAGTCAGGAGAATGAGACCTATTGTTGTTACTGGGTTTTGGCATATCGAATACGCCACTGGGAGCTTGCAAGACTCTGCCTTTTGGGCAGGATACTCTCGGTAACCTGCTGGGTTCTACGAGAGTGAGAACTAGACAATTCGCGGCCCCTCACTTCTGAGAGCTGGGTTTTATAGTCTTTTGGTCTTGGCCTTTGATGGGATTATACAGGTTCCGGGGTAGTTGGTGGGTGTAATGTCTAGCTACTGGAAGATGGGGGATCTGGGTGGAGGAGGCTCAGTGGCTGTGGCTGGGAGCTTGGTTTTATAGTCTCTGGGTCTTGGTCGTTGATGGGATTAAACTGCACTGGGGAAGGGGGAGGTGCAGAGCAGAGTCCCGGCAGCTGAAGACCTCTGAAATCTAGTCACAGACATGCTTAAGACCACTCCCCACATGCTCGAACCAGCCTCACGCATGAAGGAACCGGCAGAGGAACCTAGGTATGCAGGCCCTGGAGCTGAGATCTCCAAGCCTGCTTGGATCAAGACTGGGCCTCCTCCACCCAGATCCCCCATCTACCAGTAGCTAGGCATTACACCTACCAACTGCCACCCTCCTCCTCTCTCTCTCTCTCTCCGTTAATCCCATCAACGGCCAAGATCCAGAGACTAGAAAACCAAGCTCCCGGAAGAGAACAACAGAGTCTCCTGTCCCTCGCACCTGGCTGTCCTCACCAGGGCCCCTTGGAGGGGGCGGGTTGAGTTTCCCTCCCTGCCCCGAGCAGAGCCTTTGCAACTGAAGACCTCCAGAACCAGCCACAGCCATGCTTAAGAACATTTACACTTAATATTTATTCCCTTGGCCCAGAAAGGTCTTCCACCAAGAAATTCGATCATTAATCTTGACCCAATTTCTTCTGGCATTTAAGTCTCAGTTTCAATGACATCTTAGAGACTTTTCTCAAGAAATTCCTAGTCACAGTTTTCCATTTTGTTAAAGGCAATCTTCAAGATCTAAAAATTATTTATTGACTGACTTTGTTCTTTGTTTTTGTTTTTGGCTTACACCAGCAGTGCTCAGGGGACCAAAACTGGGATGGCTACATGTAAGTCAAGCATCCTGCCCACAGGACTATCATCCCTCTACTGCAATGTTACAGGTCCCCTCACCCTACCAAAGGAAGAATGGAATGTCCCTGAAAATACTGCCCATATCTTTTGTCTTCCAGCTAGTGTTTAGATGTATAAAAGAAGGGAAATTTAAATAAACATATAAACCACATGAGAACATTGCTACATTTCCTATAACTAATCATAGATGCCCTTATTAACATAATGAAATATGAGTTTTCCAGGGTAAGGACTGGGTCTTCCTCTCCTCTCTGTCTTAGTGTCCAGCATGGGACTGGCTCATGACAAAGTTCTCAACAAATGTTTATGGACTTGAATTCTATCTAGTTGTGCCTTATTTCTTTGTGATTTGCTAGGCAGGCAGGCTGCACCTGAAGAAAGCTATTTTCTAAAACGATTGCAAATCAGATTTTATAAGATGATAATAGCTAGAATAAAAAGTCCTTCCCATGAAAGCTCTGAAAACAGTGAAAACATCCTCAAACATTTATAGCCCTGAAACTTCTCTTGCCCAGTGTCTTTCTCCAAGGGCATGAATAAATACGACTGGGAAGTTCTCCCAACTGTCAACAGACAAGCCAGGGGCTTTGAGTAGAGCTGCCTCCTGGACATTCCATCTTGATGAAGGACAAAACACCGAGAGGCACCAGCACCAACACCCACCAAGAAAACTGAACAAATATCACCCCCGGTGACAAATAAATAGTTCAGCTGGAGAATTAGAGTGGTGTGTATAATGCAGCTCAGGTATAGGGCATAATTACACTTTAGAATCCATACAGTAATAAAAAGCTTCAGTCAGGAAAAAGAATGCTTGTTTGCCATGGTTTGACAGGCAAGCAACAAACAAGAACCACTTTTTCACCTTTTATTCTATGAAATCAGCATATTAAATATTCAGACTGAGTGTCTCCATTAAGCAATTCACTTCTACCTCTCCTCCTTTCTCTCTCCCCACCTCTTCTTGCTTTGTTTTCATTGAGTCAGAGAGGGAAAAAAAAAACAATAAAAACCAAGTCCGTGATGTGGTTCTCTAATGAGGCTGCTGCCGAGGGGCTGTTACAGCCAGGAGCTGCTGCCTAGTCCAGAGGTTCAGGCTGCTACAAATGCAGCTGGGGAGGCTTCCAGATGGCAGGTTGAATGGCGTTTCAAATCAGGTTCATGTGTTGGCCCAGAAAGGGTGTATAGAGGAACAGAGAAGGTATCAGCTTTCCCCGCCCCACATATCCGTGAGAAAAGTCACCTGAATATATTTTCTAGTAGGCTCTGGGTGGTGTGTGAATTGTGGCTAATGAAACAGCTGTCAACACAGCACAACACAACATAAAAGAGCAGGGGCAAATGAGAGAAGAATTTTAGGGTTGTGCTAGATTCACAGGTTCAAGAAACACTTGACAAATGGAGCACAATCTAGTCATCTCTGAGAGACACTAGGGAAACCGGGCATTTTAATTTTACTTATTCATTTATTTATGTATTTATTCCAATCAAATCTTTGTTCCTTTCCATTCTGGAAAAAATGTTTAGAACTTTTCATATAAATTTGCTTCTCAGGGATAAGATTACAAATGGACAGGAGGAAGAGGAGAATCTGGAAGTGCCCCACGCTCCAGAATAAAGAGGGAAGATTCCTCATGCTTATTTTTCAGCCGTGGCAGCAGCAATAAGCTTTAACCCGGACACTGCCCATGATGTTGACAGGCAGAGATGAGGCACATCTAGCAGGTGGCAACTTGGGAGGTTATTCGACTCTAGCCTTGGAAGGGAGTGAGGCCCACAATGATGAGCAATGACAAGGCAGAACGTAGAGTGCAGACGTTGATGACGTTGTTTCTGCTCGAAGAGCAGATTATAGATAAATGGAGTGTTAAGAAGGCAGACGAGTTTTCAGCTGTGCCAGCTGTTGGAAAGATGTTGGCATGTGCTTAACCCGGTATTTATTGGCTGCTGCTCATTGCTGTGACAGCACACATGCGTACACAAGCATGTTTATTCACAACATGCATAATCACCCTGTCACAACACAGATGCAAATCAGCGGCCTGTCTCAGGAGCAGAAGGGCATGTCTACAACCAGGGCCGTGAAGGGAAACTTTCTGAAAGAGCTCCTTTTCACCACAAGTAATTGATCCCTCCTGACTGCCCGGAAATAGGCTACAACTTCTGAGTGAAAGAAGAGGCATAAAGAACTGGCCTGGACTGGGTTTTATGCAGAGCTGGGGCTCACTCATAAGAGATTCATCCCAAGTGAGCCAAGTCATTTGGTTGTAGTGTTCTGTAAATTTGGGAACACATAATTGAGTGGTTACTGCGTTAGGACTGCAGGATTTTAAGGGGCTGCAGTGGTCTCTGAGCACCCCGTGTGAATGTAACTGGTGACAAGGGAGAAACCAAGTAGCTTTGTGACAAACTGAGCTCCTTTGAATGCACCTGAATATGTATGTTAGCTGCTGAAGCTCTATTATGTGAAACAAATGGCTCCTTATGGGTGATGGGAGGGAACCTGGGGACACGGGTGCTGGGAAAAGTACACTGGTACCAAAATCAGTGTTGGAACATTGTATAACTGAAACCTAATCATGAATAGCTTTGTAAGGGTCTATTTCAGAGTAATTCAATAAAAATATATACCTTTAAAAGAAGGAACAATAGGAAAGTCATCCAAACGAGACACTAGAAAAGTCCTCAGAAATTGTAAAATGGGAAGGAATCTTAAAATCACTTATGATTAGGCAGGGAGATGTGAACACCAACATTTGATAGTGATTTATGTACCATCACACTACACACTCACTTCTCTCATAAACCACCCAGGACCCCATTTTAGAAAGAAATAAAATTATACCCAAAGTCCTTAAAATTGGGGGGTATCACAAGGCTGAGATTGGTCGCTGCTCTGGCAAAATTTCAATGCTGTGCAACTCTGAGTGTTTCCTCCATTTTAGAAAGGATTTGTTAAAGAGTCAAACCGGTATCCCAGTTCTAAAGTATTCTGAGTTTGAGAAGGTCGGAAATAAAACCAACTGGGGCTGGAGCGATAGTACAGTGGGTAGGGCATTTGCCTTGCTCACCAATCACTGGGATTCAATCCTCAGCATCCCATATGGTCCCCTGAACACCACCAGGAATAATTTCTGAGTGCAGAGCCCTCACCATCACTGGATGTGATCCAAAAAGAAAAAAATAATAAATAGAATAAAAACATGAAAAATAAAACCAGACTGAAAAAGCATATTAGATGAATTCTTGGTGATAAAAGATAACATTTAACTAAAATTAAGAAAGTAACTCCATAAGTCCAACTGCATAACCACTCTTTATTCTGGGAGCTGGGCAGGAGTTGAGATGGGGTCTTCCAAGCAGTGATCAGGAAACCTAGGGGTTGCCTTTGGCAATAACCAACCAACAGGGTGGGATGTGTCAATCTCCAGGCCAGACAATGAACGATGTTATTCAGGTCCTTGTGGTGCTGACAACAAGGACCTTCCTGGATGTGCTGAGTTGGGGTGGGGTCCTTCAGAGCTTTCCCAGCAGTACTGAAGAAGAATGCTCAGTGTTGGGGACCAAACTGGAAGTCTTGTCTATAAATGGCATGTACCCTAGTCCTTTAAAGCTCTCAACCCTGCAAAAATCACTCTTTCTTGACAGTTATATCCCTGAGGTCATATTCTCTGAGCAGTGCCCTACACATTCAGTGCTTTTGTTTCCACCACACCCTTTTCCTTTCAACATCTTTGTCCCTCTAAGTTTTTGGTCACTACTATTTAACGTGCCATACTTCGTCCTACCATTCCACATTGGTAGGAACTACTGAAAATGCAAAACCTAATCTCAAAAGAATAATGTTGTTGGGGCTGGAGCAATATCACAGTGGGTAGGGCATTTGCCTTGCAGGTGGCCTACCTGGGTTTGATTCCCAGCATCCCATATGGTCCCCTGATCACTGCCAGGAGTGATTCCTGAGTGCATGATCCAGCAGTAACCCCTGTGCAATGCCGGGTGTGACCCAAAAAGAAAAAGAAAATAATGACGTTGTCAAGAAAGTAGAGCATGGTGCGTGGTGCAGCTCCATACTGAGGTCTTCAGCATGAACTTAACTTTCAGTTCTGATGTTACACAGCGGGCTTCCCTTTCCTCACCATAAAATCCAGAGGTGGAACTAGAATACTGTTATTTTTCCCTCCATGTACATGACTCTCAAGGAGCTATATAAAAAGATGAACATTGAAACATTTGGGGTCACCGTAACGACAAGAGGACACCTATCTTGCTTTCAAATATCAGGGTGTTTCTGCCTCGTTCCTTGTAGCTCCCCTGCACAGCTCTTCTCTGTTCTGAGAATCTAGGAGCCTCCTAGGGAAAGTACTATGGCCACTTCAGTCACTCCTAGATCCCTCACAACCCTTTTCATGTGGGACGTCAAAGACCATGACTGCCTGGGTTCTGATAGGTCTAAAACCAGAAGAGAATATTTTAAGTCAGACCCAGATACAAGAAGCTCGGAACTCTAGAAGCTATCAAGTCTTTTCCAACCCATTGCTGTGGCTTACACAGGATGGGCATGATTTCCCTAGCATCTCCCCCACTTCCCTCCCTCCTGCTCTTTTCTAGGTATTCTTTTGCGTTTATTAAGCACTTCCTTCCAAAAATTGGAAGCTTTATAAACAGCAAAAGAATCCCTTGGGTTTGTTCAAAAGAAATCAGACAGATGTTCAAACGTTGATGCCCTGCACGTTTTAGGTCTTTTTGAGCTCCCGGTTCCTGTCACACCAAAAACACCCCACAGAAGAGAGAGAGCAAGAGAGAAAGTGCTACAAAGCAAGACCAAAAGATACATACATCACAATCAACTCCAGGAACATTTATTCAGCAAACTTCCGCCTAGCTTCTTCACTTACTACTGCCAGTGAATCCAAATTAATGATCTAGCCAAAATCTTACACTCTCCGAATCATAATTATGTTAATCTCTTTCTCAAAGCCTTCTTTTGATTCTCTGTATTTACATAAATTTTCAACTTTTTTTCCTCCATTCAATCCCTTTAATTTCTCAATCCTCTTGGTGTTGGCATTCCTACTTTTGTATATTTCTTAACAGCTGGTTCCTATTTCCTCTTTCTCTCTAGAATTCTCCTGTCAACTGTGAGGTATCTTAAACACAAACGAATGCTTATGCAAAACTCTGAAGAGCCATACATTTCGAGAGTCCTATGCCATGCTCCTACTCGCATCCTGATTTAGCTGAGCCTGTATGGAAGGTTGGGAAGGTAGATTTTTCCAGCAGAAGTCAACAGCACTTTTCTAATGGAAACAATTGCAGGAGTCACACTGGAGAGAGAATAACAATCATTGGACCCTGCTTTTCCTCCACAGGCTTCTTGCCACCTTAGAAAAATCAATAAGCAGTGACTGTAATGTCTCTCTCTGAGACATCATTGCCAATTCCCAACACATAAGAGAAACCCAGCTGACTAAACAAGAACCTGGACCACTATCCATCTGGCCTAGAAAAGGTAACAGCAAGTTCCAACTGTGCAGTGGGGCATCCAAGAGTAGATGGGACTCTGTGGACCGCTTTATAAACAACACAAAAGGAATAAAGCCAGGTAAAAGAACTAGAATGGGACGCATTCTTTAAATCTGAAGCAGGGTAGCCTAAAGGGAAAACACTTATGCATCCCAGAATTTACTAGAAGCAGAGTTAAAGAATACTTAAGTCTTAGGAGGAGTCGCCCAAGCAAAGAAAAGTTTCCTGGGAGGACAACAGCTTATAATAATTTGTAGTCTATCTAAAATGTTTTTAAAGCCTATCCAAAAATTCTCTAACTGCAATTCTTTGTGTCACACCCAAGTCCATTTTTAAAGGGTTATTTTTTGTTCAAAAGCAACCCTTCACAGTATGCCTAACAATGTAACTTTTTCCTTCTCCTGGGGATCTTCCATTTATCTATTATTCTTCTACATCCTTGACTACAAAGATAAAATGGCTTCACTGGCTATACATGACACGCAGGAATTGTGGGCTAAGGAAAGACAAAGTGACACCTGGGATATAAGAGAGAATGTGGGTTGTTTGAAATGCCTTTACCAAAAACTAAATTTGAATTTAATGTTGATGTTCACTTCGGGTTAGCCAATTTAAGCGTATTCATTTAGCTATGATAATTTAGAAAAATGAAAGACTGACTCACAATTACCTCAACCAGTGTTTGAAGAAAACAACCATAATTACGCAGTCAAAAAATGACTCATTTGTGGATTTCCTGGAACTTCTTTCTATGAATTGTTTACTACATAGAAGCATAGGCTTTTGGGTTGGATTTGAGCTCTTTTTCCAGGTCTCGCACTACAGAGGGCTCTCTAATTACATTCACAGGGCACAAGCAGCTTGATCATATTTAGGGATTAAAGTAATAAATTCTAACTCAGAATAATTCTAATTTCTAAAAAAAAATCTCAGAAGAATGATATTGAGATCAATATACTTCCTCAAAGTTTTTACACTGGTTTTTGTTCCCCCAAGTAATATTAATACATATGTATCGATGCCTCCTGAGACAGTAAGTTTAAAACAATGACAAAAATCCAGTTGTTGGAGCTGTATGTGTATATGTCTTGCATGCCAGTGACCTGGGTTCAATGCCTGACTACACAAACACACACACACACACACACTTCACATACACATACACACACACACACTTCACATACACATACACACACACATACACACACACCACCAGCTATAATGTTCAGCTTTGGATACTTCTTCAGGGAAAATATAATGTGTCAATAATTTCTTATATTTTATATTTTAAGTCCTTAAGCATCTCAAAAATCACTTTGTGGTAGAAATCTGGAAAATGCACAAAACTGAAAGGCTATATCAATGCAATCAACATTGGCTTATTTGTGATGCCATAAATTTCTGTGGGAAGAAAACAAGTACATTTTTTTAAATCTACATTTGGTAAAACACATAATTATGTAAGAGAATAATACATAGAATATTAAATGAATAGAACATAAAAAATGAAAACAATGTGAGATTTTTTGAAGTTGTAAAATAATTAGAACACTATAAAATAATATGCAGATGTTAAGACATACCCATGGTTTTGTTGTTTTGTATTTGGGCCACACCCAGCTGTTGTCCAGTCTTATTTCTGGCTTTGTTCTCACGGATCGCCCATGGCGGTGCTTGGGGGGGCCATAGATTTCTCTCTGCAAAGCAAGAATCTTACCTACTGTACTACTTACCTACTGAATCTCCAGCTCAAAACACATCAGTGTTAAAAATGCTGATATTGTAGTAGGACCTAAAATCAATAGAAAGTTTTACAGGCAACATACATACTCCTATTCTAGGAAAATTAAATTTTTATCACTGGCAAAGTAAAGCAAACAATAGAAGAAATCTCTCCAGAAATTAATTTTATAATAAGTAAATAGAGAATTAATTTAGTATCACTGTAAGATTAAACATACAGCTCTCTGAGACATAAAAATGCTGGTATATGTCTCCATTTGACCTATTAATTTAGCAGAATATCCTTAAAGTCCATTCATATTGACTAAAATGGACTATGCCATCTTTTTTTATTCCATTTGTCACATTCTTCTTTAGCCATTTCTCCACCAGTGGCTTCCATATCTTGTTTATTGTAAACAATACAATAAACATTACTAATAAATTTACACTTTCACAATTTTGCACAAATACCCAAAAGCAAAAGAGCTGGGTCATGTGGCATTTCCATTTTCAACTTTTTCAGAAAAATCCAGTTTTCATAGCAGTCACAGCAACGTAAGTTGCCACAAACTATGTACATGGGGTCTTTTTCTCATATCCTCATTGAAATTAGTTTTGATGTCTTTTTTATTAGTCATTTTAAACGCTATATGAGGTAGTGTGTCATTTTTGTTTTATTTACATCTCTGATGTTTGGTACTGAAGAGCATCAGTCACCTGGATGACTTTTTGGGTGAACTCATTATTAAGAGTCTGCTCATGTTTTAGCTGAATTGTTTAGAGTTTTTTATTGTTTCTTTGTTGAGTAGGACAGTTTACTTATAGTTTATTAGATATATTATTTGATAGGGCTGGAGCAATAGCATAGCTGGTAGGGTGTTTGCCTTGCACACGGCCAACTGAGTTCAATTCCTCCACCCCTCTGGAGAGTCCGGCAAGCTACCGAGAGTATTCTGCCTGCACGGCAGAGCCCGGCAAGCTCCCCGTGGTGTATTCTATATGCCAAAAACAGTAACAACAAGTCTCACAATGGAGATGTTACTGGTGCCCCCTCCAGCTAATTGATGAACAACAGGAGGACAGTGCAGTACTACAGTGCTATTACTTGGTAATATCTTATATCAGTAAGTTTACTGTGCTTTCTTCCATTGTGCATAAGCTTTTCAGTTTGCTATAGTGACATTTCTTTCTTTATTGTTAATTATTCATTTATTTATTTATTTATTTGTTTTTGTTTGAGGGTCACACCCAGAAATGCTCAGAAGTTACTCCTGGTTTTGCACTCAGAAATTATTCCTGGC
>JAOXYA010000009.1:11091913-11102656 GCA_028565675.1 Sorex palustris | reverse complement strand
CCTCAGCAATTAGCTATAAGTAGCACTGTAGCACTGTCCTCCCATTGTTCATCGATTTGCTCGAGCAGGCGCAGTAACGTCTGCATTGTGAGACTTGTTGTTAATGTGTTTGGCGTATCGAATACACTATGGGTAGCTTGCCAGGCTTTGCCATGCGAGTGAGATACTCTCGATGGCTTGTCGGGCTCTCTGAGAGGGGCAGAGGAATCAAACCTGGGTTGGCTGTTTCGGCCATGTGCAAGGCAAACACTCTACTCGCTGTGAGTTTTGGTTACATATCAAAAATTTATCTAAATCCTCAATTTACAATATTTAAAGTCTTCAGAAAAACACTATGAATTACATATTAGGGAAAAACAATTTTTTAAAGAAAATAAATATAAAGTATATTCTGTCCAACTGCATTCAATGAACAAGTTTCAAAACCAAGGCAATTTGATTTATGCCAAGTGTGGGAAGAAATAGTGTCAATAGGAAATCAGACTCTTAACCACTACTTACTTGATACTCTCTCAGTAGTAAATGAGATTCCTGGAACTAGAGAAAATGCTTAACATTATGCAATTAAAGAGAAAGATAAGACTGAAATACTGAGAAGAGTTTAAAATAAAACCATGCATATAGACAAATAAAATCCAATCTTAATGCTTTAATGTGCAGAGAGCTGGAGCCATTGAATAATATCAGAATATTATATTATAAAGTGCGGTGTCCCCTGAGATCATCTGTAAAATATATCTATTCTGCAGTTTAAAATCCAGTCCACTTAACTCAATATGAAAACTAATAATCTCAGTTCTCTCCATTACCCAGTAGAGACTTCTAACCCATATTCTCCCAAAGTCAAATGATTTGTGTCCATCACCAAATATTGGTGTTCAAACACAGCCTGCCCTATGCCCCCTTTACCATCAAGAATTGGGACCACTTTGAAAACAGCTTATGAAACCCCTCTCTTCTACTCTAAGAACCCTTGGGAAACAGTGGATCAAGTACCCACTTCCTTGCCTTGATACCCAGGAACAGTAATTGTTCCCCTTTTGTAGTTTTGGTTGAGCAATACATTTAACTCCATCCAAAAATCCATCACTACCCCAGCTCAGAGGGTTTTCTCATCTCTTCTCACTGTTTTCGATACTTGGGTTAGGTTTTGCACCTTTGCTCCCAGACGGAATGCTGATAAAGAGTAAAATGCAGTGAATTGAGGCCCTTTTTAGCACAGATTGGAAAGAAACTGACATTATTGATTAAAATGAGATATTTTTATTATCTATGAATATCACCCAGGGCTCTAAAGAACAACCATTTTGCAACTTGCCAGTTTGCATCCATCTGAAATAAATTACAGATGGTGCATCAGTTATACTCACGTGTGTATATACCCTAAAAATAAATGTATAGCCTCAGAACTGCACATATTTCCAGCAAGTGACACAGATTTACACACCAACATCAGCAACTTTGTAAGGAAGTCTTATCCTTCTCATCAATTTTTCTCTGGGTGCCAGCAGAGATTCACAAGTAGCAGTCAGTAGCAGCACTATCAAAATGTATTTTTAAACCTATTGTGTTGTTTTGACAAACTAAACGATTAATTAACAGCAATCTAGCAAACAGATCTCTACTTACAGCTTAGAGTGAGAGGAACACAGAGATAGCCATAACTGTTCTATAGTCACCATTACGAAGGAAGAATGTTGCTTAATTAATTATAATTGATTACAAAGATTAGATTCAAATTCCACTAAGAAGGCAAAAAAAAGCCCAAACAGAGGAAATAAATCAGAAAACTATTCTCTGAATCCATAATGAACCAACAAGCTGTGTAGAAAAACAGATTTGTTTTCATTGTAGCTTTAAAAAAATTAAAAATATTTAGAGGCCTTTGGAGAAAGAATACCAAGTGCAGGAAGAAATAGTGTCAAAATTAAGAAAGCACAAATTCCCATTCCCATGAATGTTTAAGTGATTGTCTGACTCTATAAACATCTGCAAGGTATTTGCCAAGGTATGGATAAGGAACAGGACACGTGTCTACATGTTCTTGCTGTGGCCTTGATGATACTTTCTTTTGATAATCGTCTCTGTGATTCAGAGACACATATATTCATAAGCTACAAGTCATTCTGGAGGGTTTCTTGTCTCACCTCTCAAAGGGAACATCTACTTTTCTCTTACCTTCCACTGGTGTCACATCTGCTAACTATGCCTGTGTTACTGCAACTGTGAACCTTACCTCAATTTTCCCTTTCTTGATTCCAATGCTTAACTCAGTGCTTGAGCCAAGGAGAAAACACACGCCCTAAACGAGACCCACTAAAGTCTCTCTGAAAGATTTTCAATATCTGAACTAGGAGAGAAGCCCACTCTCTATTCAATCCTTTGTTAAATTTGGTCATGAGGTTGCCAGGGAGTCACCTCTACAACTGTAAAGAGTGGAGATGAACTATCTGTAAGTTCTAATAAGAACTCCTCTGGTTTCTAAAAAAAAATGTTTAGTTTGTTTTTTCAAAGAGGCTATTTTTGCTTTAGCTAGCTCAAGTAGGATTTTGAAAGAGTATAAGCACTCTGCTTCCCTAAGTCTGGAAACTCTTCAGATAGGTGGGTACCCCCTATAGAAAAAAAGATCTAATATAAAATTGGAACAATTTTGGACCAGACGAAAGCTTTTCACAAATATTTGGCTTGGTTGTTGGAATTTCATCTTTCTTGTGGGATACCCTGACACTGTACATCCTGCAATCAGGAGTGGGTTGTGGAGAGGCCATGAACTTTGTAACAAATTTGTAAAAAACTATAAACTATCACTCCATGATCTTGGGAAAGACTATAAACCCTTCTAAATCATAGTTTTCTCAGAGTAAAATCAAAATAATAATCCAGTGTTAGTACTCATGATAAATAACACAAGGCATGTATAGTAAATAAATAATAGTGTCTGTAACACACACATACACACACACACATATATATATGAATTCTTAGTTTGCATGTGGAATCATTGATGTGATTATTATTGCATTCCTCATCTCTTGTCAATAGAGCACTAAAATAGCATAAACTTCTTCTCCTTGTACAAGAGAACATGACAAATGAGTAATTAAGAGCTAAAATCCTATCCCATTTATAAAATATTAAAGTCTGATTTTAGCTTAGAGCTTGTTAGATGTGATAGATGTACAAGAAATGTTCATGCATTTATTAATATAGTTGGTTGTATTAATAGTGACCTCACTAATTTAAAATAACTTGGGAGAGGGCCCAGCCCAATTATGGGATACTTTTTAAAAAGCACACTTTAATTAGTTTCAAACATATTCAGTAACTGAAAGACTTCTAAAAATTTTTCTTGGAGACTTTATGATGTGATGCAGTGACAAAAATTATTTATAATGGGTTTATCAAAAATCATTACTCAAAATATTAGATTAATTCCTGTCACCTATTGTGGAACAAAAATGGCCTTGACATTGTGCCAGGAAATCTGGCTTATCTTCATTTTTTGTCTGTGAGATTTAAAATGCCAAAACATGGGACTACGGTGAGGCTTAGAATTCTATAAGTAAGAATAAAAGAAACCCTGTGATACATGTTTACATATATCCAGATAAAAATATCTGGCACAGACTGATACTTAGCAAGCTCCTAGTAAACACAAGTCGGTGAATCCCTATGCAAGTTAGTAAGACAAAATTTTACACATAAATTATCAGGGTTTAGCACTTTAGGAAGTGGCTGTATCTTTAGCTTTTGCTATTGTCTTATGCCTCAGCTACAGAACCATTTGGAATCTTCTGGGAGCTCATACAGGTCACCTTCGCTGGCAGTCCGCCTTTGCTGGAATAGGATTTTTTGGTTTTTGTTTTTGTTTTTGCTTTTGGGGTCACACCTGGTGTTGCACAGGGGTTACTTCTGGCTCATGCACTCAGGAATTACTCCTAGCGGTGCTTGGGGGTCCATAGAAGATGCTGGGAATCGAACCCAGGTGGACCGTGTGCAAGCCAAATGCCCTACCCGCTGTGCTATGGCTCCAGCCCCCTGGGATAGGTCTTTAACAGTCGTGTTTGTACTGGCTTGTAAGTCTGTCATTACAGCCACATATCTTTTGGAACATAGATGGACCTAGGTGGGCCTTTGACAGAAGGACATTCAGATTTTCTCCGCTCAGATTTTAGAACTAAGACTAAGAGAAACCTGCTAGTTAAGGTCTGTGTTCAGAAAAGTCCATGTAAACTGAAGAGCTATAATGAATGGAGTCCTCCGCTGTGGAGTAAAGCAGGTCTCAGACAGAAAATCAGAAAGTCTTGGCCATAAGGACAGGAGTGGAGAGTCAGAGAGTTTCAGGGGTGGCAGGGTGCAGTAATATAAAAAATCAATACCATAACTTTAACACTCTTGTAACCATATTACCTGAACTGCAATTTATTTTTAATCTTAGAGAAGAGATTTTCTGAAAAAGACAAATATTCCACTACTGGTTAAAGTCTTTAGTTAAAATCAAATTGCTTCCCAGTGCTTGGAATCCCTAAGATGTTTTTACACCCTTGATAAATTTTCCTTTCATGCTGACTTGGAGTATAAGCACTGTAACTTAAATACAACAGGAATGGACAAGCAACCAGTAAAAAAAAATTCTTAGTGCAAAATAAAGAGTTGATAAACATAAACATTGCTTGCTCAAGCTACATTTCTTTTCTTTATACACAGTGCTGTTTCTCCTTCTTTTGTATCTCAAAATGTCTCTAAAACTAGCTGATCATATTATCATAATCATAATCATAACTTTCACTTATATTATTTTAAAATATTCTTTTTCTTGTTACTGCTTATAACTTTGACAACTATTTTCATTTCTACTGTACAAAAGAAATCACTCAGCCTTATAGGAAAATAAAGTCATGTGTCCAATATTTTATAATTTTTAAGAAGAAACAGGACACTTGTCTAGGATCTCTGCTTATTAGTACCATATTCTTCGTATGTTAAGCTCAAATGTCAGGTAGAGGGACACCTCATAAAATTTTGTTTTGTTTTATTTTGATGTTTTGGGAAGAAGATAACCCCTCATTGACGCTGGGGCTTATAATCACTCCATCCAGCAGTGTTTTGGAGGCCAGATGGTGCCAGACAATATCAACAATTGAACTCAGGGCCCTGTGCATACCAAACTATGCACTCCAGTCCTTTGTTTTACACATAAAATCAGTCCATCTCAACTATTTTAGTCTAGTAAAATGTTTTTTTTCTAAATGTTTTTATTTTATAAAGTAGCACTGTCCTCCCATTGTTCATCAATTTGCTCAAGCGGGCACAGTAACATCTCCATGGTGAGACTTGCTGTTACTGTGTTTGGCATATCGAATACATCACAGGGAGCTTGCCAGGCTTTGCCATGCGGGCGAGATACTCTTGGTAAATTGCCAGGCTCTCCAAGAGGGGCCGAGGAATCAAACTTGGGTCAGCAAGGTTGGCCACATGCAAGGCAAATGCCCTACCCACTGTGCTATCGCTCCAGCCCTTTCATAAAGTAATTCACAATATTTTATTACATTTGATATTCAAACACCAATCCCACCACCATTACATCTTCTCACTGCCTTATTTCGGGGGTTTCAATCCCAAACCCCAATCCTTGCCCCAAAACAGAACCAAAATACTGTAATATTTCCCTCTAAGTTTGCCTCCTAATTTAAATCCCATCAAAAGAAGAGTGGTACTCTTGGAGTATGGGTAGGGTATGTCCTAGGAAATGTTGCATGGTCAAAGAAAAGATTCACTCATGGGTGAGGCTCAGTCCGAGTGTGTGGAGAGCAGCCACGAGCATGGTGGCACTTGAGTTCTGGAGGGTTTTGGCTCTCAGAGCTGGATCCCTTATGGGGGGAGGGCTCTCACCCGGCCCCCTCTGGGGCACCCTGAGTGAAACAGCCTAGCGGGGGCCCAGGGGCATAGTAAAATTTGTTTCAAGTCAAAAGATTTTTAAGATCTTCCTGAACACAAAAGATATATAATTAATAAATTAATATGTTTATAATGCTTTATGCTATTAAATAACACAATAAATTAAATATTGTAGGGATGTTACTAAAAGATAGAGAAAATGATTGTACAACCACTCTATTTTTAATTTATTCCACTTAGCATTCAGGATCTTTAACGTTAAACCAAGAGCTACTAGAGGACCTTCAGCCTTGAGAAAGAAACCAAGAAAGAAAATAACAATGATCATAGATAAGGGCACCCTCACATCATTATGGTCACTTTAGTATTGGGGAAGTTATATAGTGAGATCATCAATATCATCAATATCATCTCTGATACTAGCAATGTATCATTTCTCACTTCCTTTTTTAGTCTTGTTAGAGGTTAATCAATATAATAATCTTTAAGTTTTATTTACTTTTATTGATTGTATTTATTTTTGTCTTCATTTTGTTGATTTCTGATCTTAAATTTCCAGGTATATTTTTCTGCTTAAGTGGAGCTCTTCATTTTCTTGCTTTCCTAGAGAATTGATGTGGAAACAGATTGTGGACTTAAGACAGTTTCATTCTGAACCCGCATCCACTGCTGATGGTAGTGTTGACTGGTTCAACCCTTTTTTTTTTGAAAACTATATGAACACTATTTCAGTACTAGTAACAACAACAAAATCTGGATATACCCCAGGTATTTGAGAATATGTAAATTGATAAAGAAACTATGGTCTATATGTGCACAGTGAAGTAATACTCACCTTTAAGAACAGAGCTGGAGGGTATCATGCTAAATGAAATAAGTCAGAAGAGGAGATCCAGGTATAGAATTATATCTCTTATATGTGGCATATAACAAAACATAACATGAAAAGAAATTAACAGATACTCAAATGCAAAAGAACTACGCTTACCACGTTGGTTGAGGTGGAGAGGGGAGTTGCTGAGGTAGGCGGGCTCTCTAGTGGAGGATGAGCTTAAATGTTGTACACATAATCCTATCATTATCAGTATTGTAAAATCACAGTGCCCAATTTTTTTAATTAATAAAGATGCTCCTTTTAAAAATATAAGAATTTAATACTATAAATTTGTCTAAAAACTTTGTTCAAAATATTTTCTAATTCTATTCTTCCTATAAAATGTTCTACTCTTTTATCCATTGAATGGAGCTTTATTATTTTAATTTATAAATATTCAAAATTGTTGTGTTATTTTATATGATTACCATAGTATAATTTTATTATAGTCAAGAAAATACTTTAGAGAGATTAATTTCATTTTTACCCTTCCCTTCCATTTCTTTTCATTGTCTCTGCTGTAACCAGAAGTTATACACATTGCGCACTTGGTTATGGTGTTTGTTCAGAACTGCAGATTTAATTTCAGTCCTCATACACTTAGTAGTGATGCTCACACTCAACTGGTTTCAGTGTGCCAAAGATGGCACACTTTGCTGTCACAGCTGAGGTACCAAATGTAAAAGCTATGGGTTCACACTTCAGCATATTATGGACCAGTGCCAAAGACCACATTCTAAGCCTTAGCAGTCTCACTCTTGCATACAGTTTGCTCTATGTCCAGTGACTCTCTGGATAGTGCTGAACTATCTCCAGGCCCTGGATTAAATTCAAGGAGTGAAAGTTTTAAACTTAGTGTTTTCATTATAAAACACATACACATACATAAATAGATAAATATATGTGTGAGTGTGTGAATGAATTGCATGCTGCCCCTCCTGTTGCTTGCCCTGTATTGTAAGGTGCAGCCCTGGAGGCTCACAAATCACAAGCCCTGCCAGGGGGACCAACCAAGGTGATTCCTGACACTGAAACCTTCAGGTTTCTCAGGTCCTCACTGTGAAGTGCAGGTGCAGTTAACTGGTTCTCAGAGAACCACCAGGAGAGGCCCTTGAGCCTCTGTACACCATTTGAGAGCACTTCCACCTCACGTGAAAAATGAAAATAAAACTAATCAGTCATGTTTTATAAAAAAAAAATCACAGGCCATAGTTAAATTTTCTTCATACAATAGCTATTCATGTTCTCATTACATCAATCCATAAGCCAGTATATAAATGAGTCAAACCTATTTATCTACTGGGCTGACCCAAATCTTTATTCTGAAAGTGACCTTGCATTAGACCCTCAATAACTCACCACTATCACTATCACTATCACCCAGTTGTTCTTCAATTCACTTGAGCGGGCCCAGTAAAGTCTCCATTCATCCCTTTCACATGCAAATGTAGCCCGATGACATACTGGGGGCTCCTTCAGGGTCAGGGGAATGAGGACCATTCATTGTTACTGTTTTTGACATATCAAGTACGCCACAGGTAGCTTGTCAGGCTCTACTGTGCAGGCGGGATACTCTCGGTAGCTTGCCGGGCTCTCTGAGACAGATGGAGGCTTTGGGGGCAGCCTCTAATCACCTTTATAGGTGTTCCTAGTCAGGCATATAGGTGGGTATGATACTCTCAGTAGCCTGCTGGGTTTTCTGAATAAGAGAATAAGAGGTCGCATGGCCGCGAATGCTGTTGGTGGGGTTACATGGCAGTTGGTGGGTGTAACTGTCTAGCTACTGGAAGGTGGGGGAGCTGGTTGGAGGAGGTCCAGTCCCGAACCGAGAAGGCTTGGAGATCTCAGCCCCGTGTCCTGCACACCTGGGTTCCTCTGCCAGTTCCTCGTCCAAGCGTGTGGAGAATTCTAAATATAAACTAAAAAAGTAAAATAAACAATGACAAAAATTCACAATAAAACTACATTACTTCCTTGGTCTGAATTAGGTTAACTAACTTTCAGAAGCAGAATATCCTAAGCATTGAGGGAAAGAAAAATTTGATACATGAAACTACATCTAAATAAAAAATTTATGTTCAGTAAATGCTGAGGTTTCCAAGCCTACTCGGATTGGGACTGGGCCTTCTCCACCCAGGCCCCCCCATTTTCCAGTAGGTAGGCGTCACACCCACCAGCTGCTTACAGTGCCAGGTTTGTCCCATCAACGGCCAAGACACAGACAAGACATCTTTCCTTTGGAGAACCTGGCAGGCTACAAAAAGTATCCTGCCCTCACGGCAGAGTCTGGCAAACTTCCCGTGTCGTACTCAATATGCCAAATACCAGTAAAAATGATGGGTTTCATCCTCCTAATCCTGAAAGAGCATTGAAATGGCTCTTTTAAAATCTCAGGGCTAGGTAGAAGGAGACGTTACTGGTGCCTGCTCGAGACAATCGACGAACAACAGGATGATCGTGATCGTGATACTTATGATACCAAGTTTCAGATATGCCTGACTTTTGCCCTGATGAATAATTTGTAGCTGGATTTGAATTTTTGTGTTGTAGTTATTTTCCATTAATAACTTATAGGCACTATTTCACTGAGTTTCAATTCATTTGTGGATTAGTTGCCCAGAATTAATTTGATATTTTTTCTTCAGTAGACTGTATTCATTTCTATATGAATATTTGGAAGTTTTAAAATTTTTCAAATATGTGCTTAGTTGCATACATTTTTTAGTTTTGTCTGCAACTTATTCAATTGTGTGAAGATCTATCTTTTCCATCTCAGAAAAAAATCTAATATTTGTTTGATTATTCCTTCTCTTCCCTCTGTTCTTTTCCTGTAATCCGTTATTTTTCTTGGAGCTATCCAATAGCTTTCTTACATTTTCTGTTTTATGACTTCATTCTATTTGTACTTCCCTCTGAGCTTTCCTATAGTGCATAAACTTTATTTTCATGTCAATAATTCAATTTTCTAGAATTACCCTCTCCTTTATTTATATACTAAATTTATAGTGGTGAATAAGCATGTGTTAGTTTAAAAATATGCTCTCATTTTTCTGTTTAACTCATTTACTTGTCCCATCAGAAATTCAGTTTCACTAGGAATGGCTTTCACAACTGTCTTTCATGAGATGATTCTCATAGGTCTTCCTGGCGTTTGGTTCCTTCAAATGATCCTCTGTTTGTGTGTGTGTGTGTGTGTCCTTTGCTCACAAGCGCTCACCAAAACTAAATTTATCTAAATGGTAGAGTACTTGAAAATAATGAAGGTAGTATGCCACAACTTCATGGGCAGATGATATGTAAGCAAATTTCTACATGACCATCTGCATCTTTCAGAGGTCCAAGCTCTTATGAGGATCCACTCATTTCAAATTTACTCTCACACATTCTCCAGTTGTTTCCAGCACCTGTAGTGAAGATATCCTAGGACTATGTTTTCTACCAAAAGGTCAGCAAAGTTTAGAGTAGCAGCATTTGTACACAAATAAATAAGCTTATGGCCATTTGTTTCAGTAGCTATAAATAGCTGGGATTTAGGTTATGAAAACAGATAGGGTCCTTGCAGGTTGCACACTTGTTTTACATGCGGCTTACCAGGGTTTGATCCTCAGCACCCCAGATGGTCCCCTGAACCCTTCCAGGAGTGATCCTTTAGTGCAGAGCTAGGAGATAACCCTGAGTTCCACTAGTGTGGTCCCAAAACAGCAACAAGAAGAAGTTTGTATGTTTTTCTAAATGTTCTTTGTGCTCTAACAAGATGAAAAGCAAGATTTTTAATTTCACCATTGTACATCCAAAGCCTAGAGGTTATGATAAAATAAAGTCAAATCAAAGCAACCAAATAGAGCCTACTTAAATGTTTAAAGAATGAGAGAATTTGGTTGTTTATTATCCTCCAAAGGCCGGCTGCGATAGCACAGCGGTAGGGCGTTTGCCTTGCACGCAGCCAACATGGCCGACCCGAGTTCGATTCC
>JAOXYA010000009.1:11040271-11051886 GCA_028565675.1 Sorex palustris | reverse complement strand
AAATAACACTGAAACAGAATGGGAGATGCTTTTCATTGTGTTTATCTTATGCACATAAACTACTGAACATGTACCTGCATATTACCTGCAGCAACCAACATAGCACTTTATTATTATATTCAATTAAAAGGGCTATTTTTAAGAATTTTAAGGAAATACATGTACAAAGTCACAATTATTGAATTGCTTTTACTCTCTGCTTTCACCAGCCACTTCACACACACAATGCCTCATTAGGACAGATGTTGACTAGGAACCAAGGTCTCCTTTGTGCCATCTGCTGCCTATCAGGCCCTTTTGTGCCTGTAGTTCTCTGACTTTTGACTGCTTTCCTAA
Organism: Sorex palustris; assembly: GCA_028565675.1. Lineage (NCBI taxonomy): Eukaryota > Metazoa > Chordata > Mammalia > Eulipotyphla > Soricidae > Sorex > Sorex palustris. The sequence continues at coordinate 11,051,550 of JAOXYA010000009.1, read as the reverse complement.
ACCTGTAGCTCTTCCCTGAGCCCAGCCTGTCCACTGTGGCCTTCCCTGCCACTTGTGCCAAAGGTCTGGTTTCTGAACGGCCTTCCCTGCTGTAGCACAGCAGCCTTGCATCACTATGCTCACCAACCTCCGTGTACTGCCTTTCCTGGCTCTGCCGTCCTACTGTGCAGTCACCATTCACTGAGGGCCTTCCCACCTTCAGGTCCATGATTGAAACAAGGGAAGAGCTGGAAAGAAAAAATGGGAAAGAAAGAAAAGAAAGAAAATTAAAAATTAGGAAAGTCTTATTTAAGAGTGGTTTGATCTAAAGTATGTCAGTGGAGTGATGCCACCTCCTTCTGTCAGATCAAGGAGAAAGAGCGTAAACACACTCCCTCACTCAGCTTAATGAGTCTTGCTCAGTCTGGCGAGCAAGATGATGATGATGAGTAATTCACTCCTGAAATCCAGAAGATAAAGAAGTTAGAGCTGGACTTTGTTAAAAGAGGAAGGTTTTCAGAAAAAAATCTCAACCAGTTCTTCCAGTGTTTGTGAGGAAAACACATGTGCAGATCTTTCAGGTGCATCATATATGGGTTACTTCTAAACCAGCACAGATTTCTCATAGATTCAAAATACAAAATCCTCCAAAAGGGCAAGGTACATCAGACTGGGCAGATGAATGGCTTTAGGATGAAGGGCTAAGAGCATCATAAGCTGTAGCTCGATAAACAAGGGCATTCAGATGTACCAAGGAAACCACTAATGAAATAATAATGATGGTGGGAATCAAGAAAACAAATGAAGATCTTTTCAAAAGAACCTATAAAAAATGTCTAATGGGAAAAAGTCAAGTGAAAACTCTTATTGAGCCCCCAAAGTATTAATCCTCACAGCAATACTTCTCAAATGAGAAATTTCCTCCCCAATGGTGGTCAGATGATTTCTTGGAAAACAGTGTCACTGTCACTGTCATTGTCCTCCCGTTGTTCATCAATTTGCTCAAGCAGGCCCAGGAACGTCTCCATTGTGACAATTGTTACTGTGTTTGGCATATTGAATACCTCACAGGTACCTTGGGCTGGAGCGATAGCACAGTGGGTAGGGCGTTTGCCTTGCACACAGCCAACATGGCCGACCCGAGTTCGAGTCCTCTGCCCCTCTCAGAGAGCCCAGGGAGCCACCGAGAGTATCTCTTCTGCAGGGCAAAGCCTGGCAAGCTCCCGGTGAGGTATTCGATATGCCAAACACAGTAACAATTGTCATAATGGAGACGTTACTGGGCCTGCTCAAGCAAATCAGTGAACAACGGGAGGACAGTGACAGTGACAGTGACTGGGCCCGCTCGAGCAAATCGATGAACAATGGGAGGACAGTGCTACACAGGTAGCTTGCCAGGCTTTGCTGTGTGGGCAAAATCCTCTCGGTAGCTTGCTGGGCTCTCAGAGAGGGGCGGGAAAATCAAACTCGGATCAGCCATGTGGCCGCTTGCAAGGCAAATGACCTACCCGCTGTGCTATCACTCCAACCCAGAAAACAGTGACCAGAATTAAAATTAAAAAAAACACACATAAAACTGGAAGAAAATATTGGCCTACTACTCTTCTGATAAAGAGTTAAAATTCAAGATATATAAAGCACTTATGAAACTTAAGGAAAAACAATCAACCTTTTCACAAACTGTGAAGAGATGTACAGAAACTTTCTTAAGGAGTACATTTGTGTAGATAATAAGTTTCTGAAAAAAATTTCTGCCTAACTTTTCATGAAAATGCAAATCAAACAAAAATGTGCTATCACTGTAAAACTGGCATGCACACAAAAATAACAATAATAACCAGTGTTGACATGGATGTGAGGGAAAAGGAACCCTTATTCTCTGCTAATGGGAATGTTGACTGGTTCAATTTTTTTTTTGGAAAACAATATGGACACTTATCACCAATCTATAAATTGAGCCAAAAATTTAAGTTCTGAGCATCTAATCTAAAGGGCCAAAAAATTCAATCCAGAAAGAACATTTGTGTTCCTGAATTCATTGCAACATTAATTACAATAGTTGGAAGCAACCCACACTCCCAAGAACAGATGATTAAAGAAACTATGGTATAAATACACAATGGAATATTACTTAGCTATAAGAAAGACAAAACATAATTTGGGTTACTGCAACATGGATAGAGCTTGAGTGCATCATGCTGAGTAAAGTAAGTCACACATAGAGATATAAGAGCAGAATGAGGTCTCTTAACCAAGGAACTTAGAAGTATAGTAATGGAGTAACAAATGGCCAATGGCAACAGAACCTAAGAAACTGCTCTATAGAATTGAATTCATCGTGGTAGAAAGATGGGGTAAGGGAAGAGGACTTGTGGGGAGGACTACTTTGAGACAGTGAAGGTGGGAAGCAAACACTCCAGTAGAGATCATGGTATCAAATATATACGTGAAACCCAACCATCAACAGTATTGTGAATCATGGGGACTAAAACATTTAAAAAAATTTAAAGTTAGAGGTCTCCAATTGACAACCTAATCAAGTGAGCCTCTTAAAAGAGAAAATATGGGTCTGGGATGTATATCAGCAGTAGAACACATACCTTGCATGTGTGAATCATTGGATTTAATTCCCGTGATTGACCACAAATATGAAATTAAAACGGAAGAGCATTTAAAAGTCAGGGCTGCTCTTTTGTATAGGCTCAGTATGTTCTGTAGTGGAGGGGAAGATGATTTCTTCCTGCCACAACATGATCTTGGATGAGATTTTTTTTAGAGTTCATTGAGATCACAGCTCAGCAGACAACAATTTTGCCCTTATGAGAATAGAACCAGCCTTGACTGGATCCTGAATTCTGAGATCAGGAATAGTTCAAAGACACTAAACTTGGGGAGACATCATAACAGAAACCACAGAAATTTTAAAAGATCATCACAGATTACATTGAGAATCTATATTCCATGAAGACACTAAATTTGTGGATATTTGTTTCACAGCAATATAAAACTACCAAATGTAAGCTACAAACTCTAGTAATTGAAACTAAGGTGACCAGATAAGTGTTAAATTACTAGATGAGAAAAAAAGGAATAAAGTCAATCATACATTTTTCCCCTTTGCAAAGGATTGGCCTATAGTAAGACCTAACCTGAGAAAGTAAATAATATTAATTTTATATAAGCACTAATGTTTTTATTATTACCTGGAATTGCATCTGTGGGATGTGTGTGTTTGTGTGAGTATGTGCATCTACATACAAACTTCCCTGATTGTCAACAAAGAATGCAAGTGTCCTATCTTCTAGTCGTATAGTATAGGAATTACCAGGCAACAAAAGAGGCATAGTAACTTTCAAATTTTATCCCACAAATCCTTTTCTTATTCAATATAATTAAAATTTTTTAATCATTATATTATGCTGAAATCTCCATTTTCCCAGTTGGAACTGCTTTCACTGACACTATTTCATTCTAGCACATTGCCAGCAACCCTCAAGAATAAACTTCTCAGTCTCCTGATTTTGTTTTATCTTCAGCATTGTTCCTGGATTTTCCCAGTTCCTGACTTCCTGGCATGATTTCCTTCTTCTAGCCTTAATATCTTTCGGTAGATTAATAAAGACTTAATCTCCTCATTAGCCTTTGTCTTTTTTTCCTTAACAGGACTCCCCCTGAATCAAGCTACTTATGGATGTGGGTAACTCTCAGACCTGATCAAGCTCTGGCCCTGACAGTTCCACCCCAGCACTGTTCCGCTTGATTGATACTATTTATAATATCATCACAACCTCCCACAATTAGGGGGATTTAATAAAAGCTGAGTGTTCTCATCCGTCTGCTTATGGGATGAAAAAAACAGAAAAGATAGCCAAGAAAAGACATGGGCCATTCAAGGCGTGAATCTACAAGTATGCACATGTGCATTTGTGCGCACGTGCGCGCGCGCACACACACACACACACACACACACACACCACATACAGAGAGAGAGAGAGAGAGAGAGAGAGAGAGAGAGAGAGAAAACTTATGAGTAAATAGAGCAAAATTTAAAGAGAGTTTTCATTTAGCAACTACTCTTTCACAAGTTTCCTCAGATCCACTGTGAAGTTACACCCAAATGTTCCAAGAGAGGGGAGTCATGAGTACTAAGCATTTCAAAGATCTTTTAGGTCCAGGAGGACAGTATAAGAGATGGTCAGTGACAGAACACCCTGCTCTGAATGCAAACCCAAATCTTACTGCTGCAAACAAGGAATCAGAGCAACCTGAGCGCATCACCAAATCCGAATGTGTGCTCTGAGCGGATGGGGACTGGTCCTTCTGGGCCCCATCATACCTCCAAACCTAGAACAGTGTCCAGCGTCTCGTTCACATGCCATAATTATCTACCAAATGGATAAGGAACTAATTAATTCCATCAGCCATACCAAACCCCAAGATGAGCCTGCCAGTTAGGTTTTATTTTAACAGTTAGACACAGAGTTACCCCTGATCTCTCCTTTCCCCTCTTTGTCTTTTCCTTTCCTACCTGCCTCAGTTTTGTCGGCCTCATGTTAAAATGCCCCCAACTCTTCCTGCACCTCATATCCCTTGTTTACTCTTCTTAGTCTTAACTTCTCTTATTTTCTACATCTTTCTTCTCTCTCATCCTTTCTTCCTTTCCTCTCCCTCATTCTGTTATCCCTTTTATTCGCCTCTCCATTCCTCCCTTACTCCTTTCCCTTCCACCTCCCTCAACATACCCATCATCCATTCTCACCTGTACCTTTTGTGAATACTTACACAGTCATAATAATTTGAAATTTTATTTGTTTTGTCTATCGATTAAAGTTTTATGCTCCTTGTTCTTAATTAACTTATCATTCATGCTGCTCTCATCTATAGCTGATGTCTATTTCAAACAATAGATAGATTGCTGATGAAGCTATTTGTAAATCAATGTTCTGTGAACTGAATCATATTTCAAATATATGAGAAGAACTTGGTAGATAAAGGAATCTTCAATGAAGAAAAATTAAACAATTCCCAATAATAGTTTTTTTAAATCTGAAGTTTCAGATAATGGCTATATAAAATAATGTAAAGTCATTTTAGTTCCATCACATTACTAAGTCTACCACAATCATTCCTCTTTATTTTGGACTGATTTCCTCAAGACAAGCATTAGATCTCAAACAATAGCAACAGAAGTCTACAGAAGGAACTAAATAACACTCCTGTGTGACTCTTCTTTATAGAAATGAAGTCTTGGAGGATGGAGGATGAACAATAAAATGTTCAAAGTCTGCAAATTTATAAAAGGTAAAAATAGAAGTGTTCATTCATTATACATGTGTATGTTTAGTTACTATTATATTTCAGGCACTCGGGTAGGCAGTAAGGGTAAAGACTTGATTAAGACATAGTGCTTGCCCTCAAGGACTCGCCATCTAATAGGGGAGAGAAATACATAAATAAATAATTTGAAAGCAATGTGTATCATAAATAATAGTAGTATATATTTAAAAAGAAAGAAATGGCTCAGCAGTGGCTCCAAGTGGAGAAAGCTCCACACCAGTGGAAACTGGGCCCCCTGTTCCCATTACCTTGGACACACAAACAGTATTTGTCATCAATTCTTAACTGAGCCATACTTCTGTGATCAGAGTTAAAGGGAGCAAATCAACAAAATTTTGATAGTAAAATACAGAAAATGGACTCCCAAATAGAATCAATATTTTATAGCAAGATTAATTCAGTAGTCTGGATAGAAACCACAAATTTAAGGTATACAAATCAACTGGACCCTAGAATAGGCATAATTCTACCAACTGCCCCAACATAACAATCACAAAATTCTTCGCTTCCCATTTTATGTTGGAAAACCACATTACTTTCCTCCTAAACCCTCCACATCCCTAACCCTAGCACCAATTCTAACCCTAACCCTAACTCCTAGGATGCCTAATATCTAGTGGGGCCCCAAAATAGCAAATTTCCAAAGTTTAATGATCTTTGTACATTTAATGTTCATTTTTCTGAAGTAATGGAAAAATGAACACGCCCAAGCCCCCAGGAACCTAAAGGCAAATCTTGTCCAGAGGCTATTCACATAGATGTGAGAGATAACCCTACCTACACAAATTAAATTTCATAAGTGCATGTGCATCACAAAAAAAATCTCATAGTAAGATAAATCATAGTACCATAATTTCTTTCACAAGGATTTCACCATCTTTCCTCTCCATATTTTTATGTTCCTACCACTGAGTTACTTCCAGTCTCCCATCAACACCTTTGCCCTAATTGTTGCCTGATAGGTGTCACTCTCTCTACTGATTCACCTGCTCCATCCTTTGGAAGCTCCAACACGACAGTCTTTCCACAAACGTATGAGGTTGTTCTCTACCCTGCACACATTAGACAAAAATGTTCTATGCATTTCAACTACATTCCTTACTATCCCATATCTATAAAATGAGATATCTGTATTACAGTGAATTTCCATAAGCTGATAAACATGTCCAGAATTTTCCAGGAAATCTTTCAATTCAAGATTTCTTGTGCTATTCCATCTATCTTCAAAGTTCCTGATGTTTGAATATTTCTTTCATCTTGTACCTGAAATCAAATCCCAGTTTGATTTTACAGCATGAAGTAACAAAAATTCTTTTGTTAAACCATGTATCACATTCAAGTTTTGTTCTGGAGAACCCAAAGACCAGATTTATAGGTTTTTATGGTCTCTGAGAATTCATAGCTCTTAATATTTGTGGTGACAACTTCTCTGCTCCAACACTGATGCACATTGATATGGCTATCAATAAAATGAGCCTTCTGCCCCCGCGCCTAGCTGTCCTTGCCAGGGCCCCTTGGAGGGGAGCGGGTTGAGTTTCCCTCACCACCCCGACCAGGGGTCCGGCAGCCAAAGACCTCCAGAACCAGCCACCACCATGCTGAAACCACTCTCCGCACACGTGAAGGTACCTGCAGAGGAATAAAGGCACGTGGGTCCCTGGGCTGAGATCTCCAAGCCTACTCGGATCGGGGCTGAGCATCCTCCACCCAGATCCTTCAAATCCCAGTAGGCGGGGATCACACCCACCAACTGGCCCCTTGGCACCGTGTAATCCCATCAACAGCCAAGACTCAGAGACTATAAAACCCAGCTCCCGGAAGCACACGGCTGCATTGCGGCTGCGCGACAATCTTATAATGACATTTTATTATCTCATTCCTACTTTGGACAAACTGGCAGGCTACTGAATGTAACCTGCCCACATGGCAGAGTCTGGCAAACTCCCCGTGGCGTACCCGGTATGACAAATACCAGTAACGATGGGTCTCATACTCCTAACCCTGAAAAGCCTTGAATATAGCACTTTTTTTTAAAAAATCTCAGGGCTAGGACAAAGGAGATGTTACTGGGGCAGGAGATGCTCGAGGCAATTGATGAATAACAGGATGGTCGTGATCATGATCGTGAAAATGAGCAAAGTTGCTGCACATTTGCAAGGGCTATGTAGAACAATAACTAAAGACTGGAGCTTATCAGCTTGCCTTTAGGAAGCACAGGAGGAGTGGGAGAGGAACTGAGGCTTGACATACTATTCATGGCATGGGCTTTGCAGACAGACCTAAATGAAAATCCAATCCCCACCACTTATCAAGTAATTACCTGGCAATGCTAGTGATCTTGAACCTTCTAAAGCTCTTCCCCTCAACCTGGGGATGAAATAGAGATTATCTTTCCCTAGAATATGGAGTTTGTCACTCTAAAACACTGTAGCACTGCACTCTCTTCCCATTGTTCATCGATTTGTGTGAGCAGGCACCAGTAACGTCTCCATTATGAGACTTGTTGTTACTGTTTTTGGCATATCAAATACATCATGCGGAGCTTGCCAGACTCTTCCATGTGGGCGGGATGCTCTCGGCAGCTTGCCAGGATCTCCAAGAGGGATGGAGGAATCAAACCCGGGTCAGCTGCGTGCAAGGCAAATGCCCTACCCGCTGTGCTATCACTCCAGCCCACCTTAAAACACATAAGGCAATAATTAAATAGTGTCTTTAGTGTTTCTATCCTGGGCTGGAGCGATAGAACAGCGGGTAGGGCATTTGCCTTGCATGCAGCTGACCCGGGTTCAATTCTTCTACCCCTCTTGGAGAACCCGGTAAGCTACCGAGAGTATCTCGCCCACACGCAAAGCGTGGCAAGCTACCCATGACATATTCGATATGCCAAAAACAGTAACAACAAGTCTTACAATCTGTTGTGAGACATTACTAGCACCCATTCAAGCAAATTGATGAACAACAAGAGGACAGTGCAACAGTGCCACAGTGTCTCTATCCCAAGCTACCTGCTGCCAACAGCCGACATGCTTTGTACCACCTTCATTGGGAGGCCTGAGCACACTCTAACCCGTTTTCTGTTTAGTTTCCTACTGACTCCCTGATTGAGGTTCTCCAAACACTAAGACCAAAACCAACATGTCACATGCAACACACCCTGTGCAGTATAGACAGGTTCCTGACCTAGGGGTCATAAATTATGGAGGAACACTTGGAAAACCTTTTATATGCAACCTGGATGCCCAACTGTATCATCTTTCAGCACTCAGGAAGCTAAGGAGCCTTAAGTTGGCTCCATGAGGTGCTCTGCCCCACTGAAGAAGGAATGACTCTGCAGCTATCTAACTGCCAGGTCAACTTTCTGCCAATCACACACAAGCATGTAACAGCAGTGTCCTTCTCCTTAACAGGTGAATGCTCTTGCAACAACTGCTGGTGACCTTGTTTATTGTCTCCTTCTAGCATATCTTTCTCTTCTTTCAACCCTTCACATTCCTTGGTCATATTATAGGACTATGAAGGCTTTACATTTCATCTTGAATAATACCAGATTCGGACTTCCAGTGTCTCCAGAGCAGCTGTCTGAGACTGAAGCTGACGAAGGATTGCACAGCAATGTGTGGGCAGTCATTTTCTAAGAGCTAAAATACGCACCCAATTTACATGACTATTTGCATTTGTGTATAAATTATACATCAATATGTATCCTCCCAAGACAGTGAGTTACTAAAATAATTTTGCTACTTTCAAACTTGTCATTGCTCAATTTTTCCTTTCTCCCCTTTGTAACAACACCCACACACATCTTTTCAATCCTTGGGAGGAAAAAAAAATGAGAAAAAAAAGAAAGGAAGGACAGAAGTGAAGCAGAAGGTAAAGAGAACAAAAGAGGGAATAAAGAAAAAGAAAATATAAATAACAGATGATTTGGGGTGGGGGGACACTTGCAGTTTGGGAAATACCTGCAAGGGCTCAGGGTGCTGCTCCTGGCAAGCTACTTGGGGGCCATGATTTGCCTGGAATCAACCCTGGGCCTCCTGGCATATAAACCATATGCACTTGCCATTTGAGCAATCTCCCTGGCTGAAAATAATAAACATTTCTGGGTAATCAAGTGAAATATACCACTGTAATGAGCTTATAATGATGATTAATACAATCTAATCCATGTCCCAGAAAAGCAAAATAAATATAAAATTATGCATCCTCTCCATAATTCCCTATTTATTTCAGATAAAATGTATTAAGGCTTAAGTTATACATAATTTCTTCAGTAGGTCAAATTGGCAAGCATATATATAGATTCAGCCTTCAAACAGTAAAAAAAAATCACAAAATACTTGTCACAACAGTTTTGTGTCCATATTTAACTGGCTTCCTAATATGGCACTGTTAGAAGATCAAGAAACAAACAATGGTGGTCCTATACTCATGAACCCACTATCCACTACTCTGAGAAAGTCTCTCTGCTGCCTTTTCCCTTTCCACCTCAAGTCAGGTCTTCAAATAGCCAGGCACTCACTCGAGGACTCCTACAGCATTTATCCTAGGAATCTGGACTCAAGATTCAGAGATGATGAGTATTTTGAGTACTTCTAATTCCTTTAGGAGGCAGCCAACTTCAACTGGACAGAAAGAAACACAACAATTTACTGCCTCAGAGAGGAATAAAGTAGCTAGCGAGCTTGGTTTTTAAAATGTCTGCACATAGGTTCTGATGAGTTCTTCATTGTAGGCGACAGCTCCCTTTTCTTCTCTGGAGAATTCTGAGAGACCCATATATCCTAGTCATAAACTCTTCCTCTTTGTTCCAGCCAGTTTTGAGGGTTTCTGTTATTTGGTACAAAAGAGCCTTGACAAACATTATTTAATCTAATTATTCCAGAGTAATTTCCAGTTCAGTTTTGTAATTCTAATAAATTTCAGATAATATTTGAAACGTTTTGTGACTGATAGTTGACAGGACTTTCCCTTTTCTATTAAATAAATTTTAACACAGTAGGATATATAGCCAGTCTATCTATGGGAACTTCCCTTAACAAACAGAATAACAATTAAAAGATTATAATTTTCAGCCATAAAAATATCAGACACTGTAGGAACACATGTCACTTTGTGTGTCACAATAAGATTGTGACTTTGTGAATTACCTATCTTGGATAATAAAACACATTGAAGTTCAATAAAACCCTCACCCATGGGTCTCACTTCTTCATTTTGGCTGTCAAAATACCAATACCTCATTAAATGTGAACAAACATTGGAAATGTGCTAATTCAGTTAATAATTGCATGGAAAGAGCAAAGGCACAAACAATGAGAGAAAATAGCAAAGAGGAGGCAATGAGAATAAAAAGGAAGAAATTCTTCAGGGCAGGCTGCAGGCTTAATAAGTAATTTATTACCATAGAAAAGAAAGAGAAATATAGTAGAGGAGTGACAGAATATAGCAGGGGAATCTGGGCCAGCTAAAACAGGACCTGCTGTTCTCTCATTCAGACCTATGTGGAGCACTCAGAATTTCATACCGGAAGCTCATTGTGTATTCTTTGTAGCTGGTTGTATAACTAACCACAGACCAAAACTAATGTGTGACAAAATGCACAGCTTTCACATTGCACAATGCAGAATCAGTGATTCTCAACTAATTTTTGTTCCAACAAAGAAATATATTTCAGGCTCATAACAGTAACATGTATGATAATTCATGCAATGTTTATCCCAATATGCACAGACTGGAAGCAACACAGATGAATAGGAGATATCAACTCTAACTTTAGATGATACAGGTTCTGGGTCCATGCTATATTCAGGCTCTTCTTTCTTTTCTCCCTGCTACTAATATAACTGCAGTTAGATTGAAAAACACAGGTCCTTGATAATCACTATTAGTATTCAGTATTTGTACTATGCCAAGGACTTTTATAGTCACTGACACTGTCACTATCCTCCCATTGTTCATCGATT
>JAOXYA010000009.1:11012597-11022648 GCA_028565675.1 Sorex palustris | reverse complement strand
ACTCTGCCGTGTGGGCAGGTTACATTCAGTAGCCTGCCAGTTTGTCCAAAGTAGGAATGAGATAATAAGATGTTGCACAGCCGCAAATGCGGCCGCGTGCTTCCAGGAGCTGTGTTTTACAGTCTCTGAGTCTTGGCCATTGATGGGATTACACGGAATAATAATAAAAATAAGGTTATTAAATCTCTCCTTGAAATGAGTCAATCTCAAAGCAGGACAAAATCTTTATTCTATATATTCATTCACTCACCTATTGCAGATTTAAATTCAGATGGGCTAATCTACACAGAAAAATTCCCCCTTTCCCTTCCAAGTGTGGGACGCCAGACTTTGAACAAAGTTTAGTCTTCAAATAAAGAATAAAAATACAACAAATAGAACAAAATTATACAAAGAGATAAGAAAAAGTTCTGTAAAAACCATCAGTTTCAAAATTAACTAACCAGAGAATCAAATCAAAACTACATAACTTTGGGATGCTCTTAATAATAATTTGAATTGATTGACTTTATTTGGTTTTCTTATTATACATACAAGAAATTAAATCTTCAAGTAAACAAAAGAAACATAACTGGAAAACAGAAAAAAGTACATTGGGCAGAAGTGACAGAAAACAGTTATCTGATCTGGATCAAAAATATTAAAGAAAAAGTACTTATTATTCTGTCAGCTTTAAGACATTTTCAGTTTGCTCAAACTGAAACACATCCCCCTGTGGTCTTATAAAAGTCACTGAATTGTAGCAAAGTAGTGAAAGCAGCAGCTTCCTCTCCAAAGATGCCTTGTAAAATACACATATTAACAAGCCAGAATTTTCTTACTCTCATGGTTTTTCTATTCCGTTCCAAGCACTGACTGTGCCTTGTGCTGTTTTATCGAAATAGGGCTTACCTTTGCTTCCACCTGCTACCACAGGTGGAGAAAGGAGAGGAGAGGGGGAGGGACAGAAGGAAGAGAACGAGAGAAGAGACTAGCTTAATGCCACTGCCAGGGGAGCCCTCCTGGGTTCCTCCTATATTGGCCAAACTTCTTCAGCCAATAAACTTAACATTTCTTTCCTCTAAGATTGTACCTGGTAAATAGATTAAACTGCTTAGATTTAAAAAAGCAAATAAACCAGAAGCTTGTTTGTGGGTGTGTGTCTCAGTGCTCTGCTCTGTAAATTTCTCCTGAATAACTGATTAGACCAGGGACAAGCAGAGTCTTAGATCTGAGACATGATTATATGTGTGAATTCAGATTTACAGTTCCGAACACATCTTCGAACTTGGGAGTTTTGATATAGCTTGCTGTTTTTGTTTTGCCGAACGTTTGAGAACTACTGGAGACAAGAGCAAGGATTTGCCTCCCTCTGACCTCACAGAGACCCCCCCACAAAGGGCAGATGGATGGAGTTGAGGGACAGGATGATAGGAACTAATCAGCACAAGACCTAGTGATTATTTTATTAACTAGCTTCCCCTTTTCCTCCCTTTATGGTATGTTGTTCGAAAGGTAATGAAGATATTCAGGAAAGACTCTGCATTTGGTTCTATAAACCAAGAATTAGGAATGATCCTGAATCTACAGCAGCAAATAAGTCTATAGCCAGTAAATAAGCCTATAGCATGAATCAATAAGATGAAAGGTAGGATAGGCCAGGTAAGGGAGGGAAACCCAGGAAAAGGACAACCCCCTAGAGTAAGGCAGCTTGTCCATCAAGCTCCCAGAAATTGACAGTAGAAAAGTGGACAGGAGGCAGCCCCAGGCAAGGTAAGTGAGAGACCAGTCATAGGGTCTGAGAGTTAGGGAGAAGGTCTAGGAATCGGAAAAGCACACATTGCATAGGCCAAATTAGTAGGAAGATTCTCACAGAACTAAGAGCACTTGCCAAAAGGAGGAACGTTTCTTAAATCTCTCTCACCTAGAATCTTGCTGGCGCACCCAGTCATACTCAAGATTGAGGTGGAGATGAGCCAGCAATAGCATCACGGAAAACTCTGAGCTGGGCTCCCTGTGCAGTGCAGTGTGAAATACAGTCACTCTGGTAATCCTTGCACCGACTGGGTGAGGTAGGCAGCTTGATCATCCCCTCCCTTTGAAGATGAAGATGTGAGATCCAGACCACTTACATGCATGCCCAAGGCCAGGCAGTTAATAAGAAGCTCAGCAGGAATCTCAACTTCAGCAGACTGGCACCAGATTGCTCTAAACACACAATCTGCTGCTGCTTTGGATCCCTGGCTACAGGAGTCTATGGAAGTGGTCTATGGTCGGCCAGCTCCCTGCTCCAAGAAGAACCAGTAAAACTAATTACCTGTGTGGAGACCTCAACTTTAAAACGTGCAGCATTAGAAAGCAGAGCACATCACCAAAGCCTCATACACAGGACAGCACGACCCTCTAAGAATAATTCAGCAGGGCAAAAGCCCCAACGGGCCTGAGGTTCGCTCATGCAGTGAATTAAAATTTATACACTTTGACTCAGATGTGCAGAAATGGACTTTTAATTCCCCATGCTCTTGAGCCCCCATTTCCCTCTGCCTGCCCCTTGAAAGGCTTCCAAGCAATCACTTGTGATTTAAAACAGTCTCCTTCAGGGGAACGCTGAGTGCATTCAGGATTTGTTCCCTTCTAGTCCACCGGGAGGATGCACTGACTGCTGACGGAGGGGCCCGTCCCACCAGCTCCTGGACACAGGAGCCTTTCGCTCACAAAAGCTCTTGAGTGCCAAGTGTTCTGCAGCCATATGTGGCCAGTGGCTACTGTAACTGCATCGTCTGGACTCAATATCCCTCCCTCATCACAAAACAGCATCAAATAAGGCGAATGTGAACATACTCATGTTTGTCTATTAGCCAAAAATAATATACACATGATGAAACACTTATACAAGAAGATATTGGATGGACTAGAGAACTGAGTGTTCTAAGGGTGGGGTGCTGGGGGGACTGGCAAGGGCCCCTGAGGTAAGAGTGGAAGGAAACGGACTCTGCTGGGGATGTGGTATGGGAACATTGCAGGCATGAAACCCTATCTTGAAAAGTACCGTAAATCACAACGCTTCAAACTAAACTCAAAATGATATTAAAAACTAACAGCGAGAAGCCAGCCCCAAGCTTAGTGGAATCAAGCTCTGTGAACAGGTGGCAACTGGAGTTTAAACAAACTTCATAACCCCTGAGCCTAGCAGCCTTTGTCTTTCAAGTGGAGATTAAAATAACAGGGTCCCTAACAACCTCTCAAGCGGCTGCTGTGATCACAAGAGATAGTGCATGTAAAAAGATTTTCAAATTTTGAAGACAACACCCAAATATAGACGTTATTACTCCTGTTCCAATCAAGACTACGCTACAGACGAAGTGCAGGCATTCTGATAAAATTCCTATGTGCAAATATCTCACCTCCACCGGAATTATTTTAGAGGTGAAGCCTTTGGGAGCAGGTTAGATCCTGAGAGTGGAGCCCTCTAGCACAGGACTCAGACTTTAGTGGGGAAAAAAAAGACCCCAGGGAACTACTTTAGTCTATATAAGGACACACAGGAAAACAGCCACCAAGGAGTCGAGAGTGGGCTCGCACTAGTCACCAATCCCACCAGTGAGTTAATGCTAGACTTTCTAGCCTCCAGAACTGGAGAGAAAATTTTGTTTCATTAAACCAATTCCCACATTATAACAGCCCAGAGTAATATAATACAAATCATTATTTTATTTTTAAAAGAGGAAAATAAAGATGCTGCAAAACACAGACCAATTATTATCTCCTGCTAAAGGAATTTGCACTGTTTTCTCAGAGTTACTCATATTAGCGAGAAGCAATTATGAGGAGTAGACAAAGAATTAGAAAACCAAATATGGAATTCTTGAGTTTTCAAAAAAAGAAAAGAATAATTTCAGTAAGCTACAGAATAAATCATTACTTATCGATTCTTAGATAATCTAGAAGACACTTTGTAACAAAAGATGTTCAAATATTCATAACAAAATGTATTTGTTAGTATTGTGAACATATGTTTTGATTTCAGCAACATATTTAACATTCTTCCTATATTCCTGAGATAAGGATGGTGGGGTGTGGGCAGTGTGATCATATTTATGTATATTTGGAAAAACGACTTACCTCTAAGTGTGCTGAATATTTGTTCAGAGTTAGCTTGAAAGTGGGTTTGAAAATGCTGACTTTGGGCCCATTCTGGAGCACAGATTTTGACAATGATAGATGTTCTTAAGGGGAGAGTCTTTGCATATAATGACACCAGAGAAAAAGTCAACTTTGAGGAGACGCACTCCAAAAGGGCGTGGCAGGCAGGCAACTTCACACACAGGAAAACACACAAACACACACACACACACAACATTTGTTCTGCTCAATTGAAGTCATGCAAAGAACAAGCATTATTAAACTCTCATTAAAATTAAGGGAACTGGACATCAGCATGGTTAAATCAGTTAAGCTGAGCTTCAAGTTTGGCCCAAATGGGCTTTCAGTCTGGGTTTCCCAACAATGCACAAATCTTTGCTGACACTTTCTCAGCTTTCCTCTACTCTTTTTCTTTCCTTACTTCCTTTCCTCCTTCCTTCTTCAAGCCTCCTTTAGTTTTCATTAATAATTTTTCTCTAATTTTTGCCTCTACGCTTGACAATACCGTCAGGAGAGGGCTTCGTGCATAACACAATCCAGCCCCACTCCCACTCCCCTCCGCCATTGTCCCAGATCCCTCCCTCATTTATTCCTCTCATCATCCCTCCTTTGCCTCCTTGGGAACCTTCCCATACTTTCTTCCCTGCAGTTGACTTCTGCCTAATTTCATGTCTAGGCTGGTTGATTTCTACTGGTGACAGGCTGGTCTCTTTTAAGATGGGGCTGGTCCCCCAAAGACATAATTACTAGATATGCCAAACACCACTGCAAGTGGCCCATATTTTACTGTTTGTCTCATCTTTAACTCTACTGGTACAAGTAATTATTCCACTGGGTGAGAGGGAACTATGTCTATATTGGTGAGTGTAAAAGGCAGAGAAGGGAAGGGAAGAAGGACTAGAGGGAAAGAGAGAGAAAAAGAAAGAAAGAAAACCTCTAATACCTTGACTTCCTGATTTTACAGTTGAAAACTGCTGAGTCGATCATATTTTGTCCAATAGCGTTCTGAAAATGTGACCTCCTTCACCCTACACTCACGCACCATCAGATTCCTAATAACCTCTATTTTTAATACTTGACACTCAGAACCCGAATATTATCATTCACATCTTATGTGTGCTTTCTTATCTTCATAACAACTGTCTCTGAGAGGAAGAAAAAGATATTACCATCCTTACTTTAAAAAAAAATCCTCCAATCAGAGAACGCCAGTTATCTGATGTGAAAATTCTCCTAGCCTCTAGAGATCTGGGTTTCCTGGTTTCCAGACCAGCTAGCTCTAATCTCAAGGGGCTCTTTGAAAGCATAGCTATAAAAGAAAACTAAATTTCCTTTCCTTTTAAATGGGGCTCTTTTGCAGAAATACAAATTTGCATCCTACAGGTAGGGGGAAGGAAGAGTTAATTGGATAAAATGTACTCTCCCTTTGGATTTAAAAGGAAAAGGGAAAAGAAAAAGAACAAAACCTCCTACCACTTCAAATGTAGCAATTGCCAGATTTATGCAAAGGCAGAAACATTTACATACAGTCACACAGAGCCAAAGGGTCTGAGCCCTGCCTACAGACAGACCCAACCTTGGGGGCATTGCATTTGTGTCCCCAAGGACAAGGACAACAAACACTGAATGGCTGAGTGCTGTCCAATCCCTAAACACCATCCATAGGAATCATTTGTTCCTCTAGGTTTGCTTCCTCCAGGCTACCAGCCTCCAATCTTAAGAGGTATTGTTATCCCATTTTACAGATGAGAAAAAAAAATACATGCATCTTTTGTTTGTTTGCTTGCTTGTTTGAGGGCCACACCCTGTGCTGCTCAGGGCTTACTCTTGCTCTGCTCAGACAGGGATCAAGGGACCATATAGGGTGCCAGGGAATGGAACTTGGTCAGCTTGCAAGGCAAGCATCCACCCCTGTATTATCTCTCCTGCCCCACACCTTTTATCTTAATAACAGCACAAAGGGATTACTGTTGCTGTTAGTAGTACCATTTTAGAGAAAATAAACCAAGACTCAAAAAAGTTAGGAAACTTCCACAGATCTCCAATGTGGACTCCACCTTGCTCTAGGGAGCAATTTGCTCAACAATACCGAACATGCCTCAGCAATGCAGAACAAGCCTCAGCAATGCAGAACCCTCCTCCATCCTGACCATCCATCATACAACAGTTAAAATTGGAACCTGAAGGCGACACTATACAAATACGCCCAAGACTAGCTCTTGTAGTACCTCTGTGAAGAAAGGCCAGCATAGGACCCTGAGGAAATCAAGAGTTCGTAACTCAAAATGTAGACACGGATTTGTCACAAAAGCAACCATAACCGTCAAAAAAGGGGAGAAATTTCATAAGAAGGGAGTATTTAAAAGGAAAACAGGATGGATGGCTTTGGAAAGGTAAAGTTACAGCAACGGGTTATAAATCCTGAACATAAATTGAGGTTGAAAGATGTTCGAGTCTCCGGACTGTGTTTTACTGGATACATTAGCACCACCTTGTGGTTACAATGAAGAGACTCACAAGATTCTCCCATTAACAAGACTGGCCTTTGTTAAAAGTAAAAGTAAAGGCCCTCCCGTTGATCTTGATCGTCGATTTGCTCTAGCGGGCCCAGTAACGTCTCCGTTGGAGACTTTGTTGTTACTGTGTCTGGCGGCCTTTGCTAAGGGAGTAAATAGTGTTGGAAAAGAAATTGCAAGACTCTGAATTTTCATTCACTATGACACAATAGTTGTTTTTGTTCTGGCCACATCCAGCAGTGCTCAGAGGCAAAATATGGATCTACTCAGAGTCAGTCTACAGTGCTGCATAAGGGACCGTATGCAGTACCTGGAATTGCACTAAAATGCTCTGCATGCAAGGCAAGTGCTGTAATCCCTGTTCTATCTCTGACATGATAGCTACTTTTGACTGTAAATATACAACTTGGGGGCAAAAAGAGTTGTCACAGGGATAATGTACATGGTTTTGACCCCAGTTTGACCCTCAGCATCAGTGATTCCCCCAATACTCTCCAGGTACAGGCCTGGAAGCCGCCCCCCACACACACTGCTACAGGACCAACCGGTGAACAGTTAATCCCCCAGCACCACAGAACCCTGAACAGCACCAGCATCCCTGGACGCTTGTGTGAGACCATCAACCCAGCTGGCAATGAATTACTGAGAGGGACCCAGGGCCTCCTGGAAATTTCTTGGGAAGTTCTCTTTGCACTAAAAAAAATCCTGCTTTGGGGAAATCCTATTTTAACCCAGAGAAGGCAAAATTCAAAATAAGCTAACCACTGATATCTTCAGTGAAAATCATGAGTACATTGATCATGATAAAAGCTAAGTAAAATTGTATTGAAATAAGAGGTCTCACACTTCTTTTAAATGCTTTCACAGGCATCATTTCTATGCTGCAAACCATACCAAATAAACAATATATTTATTACATTTTAAAGATGAAGAAATTGAGGTTCATTTGTGTTGCGTTAACCTGGAAATCAGTTGTGAAATGTTTGTGAAGTTTCCAGAAATAAATAAGAAGGAGGTAAGACAGTAACTGAAGCTGCAGACAAACTGGGAGTCTTATAAAGATGAGCATGCTTTGGAGGCCAAAATATGAGAATCAGGAGGCAAACAATGGTTCCTTCACTTCGAAATGACATCTTTGGACTTGCTGTCTCAGCAATAAAGTGCCTTCAACAAGTTCATGAGAGAAGAGAACTGCCGCAGCACTCAAGGAAGTAGAAGCATGTAGCTACAACTGGATGGAATGTTGGGGCAGCCCCGTGCTATGCCATCACCAAAGACATTCGGGACCAGCATATCGACTTAGAACCTGGCAACCAAATTAGCTTTGCTTTGAAGTAAATTACATTATCTTTACCAGATCCCTTGACTCCATCTCCAAATAGTTCAAAATTTACTTGCTCTTTGGGGTACACAACAAACCAAAAACATTTCATCTACTTCTTTGGGCTAAGCCTTGGGATTTGTTCCATTTAGCAAAGAATAATTCTGTATATACTTTTCCCACAAGGCTTCCACTCCGATTCATGCCAGTGATGTAGGCAGGCTGATAGGAAAGGCCTCTTCCTAAGGCAATGGCAGTAAATCTCCTGGGAAGTAATAGCCCTGACCTCATGGAGAACTGGTGCCAGTCTGAGGAGGCTGGACCAACTCCTCTGACAGAAGCTCCTGAAAAAACAAAAGTCAGGAAAGGAATTTCAAAGAAGACCATCATCACTCCCAACCCCCTTGGTAACCTCCCTAGCAATGGACTTTGACCTAGGACTTTGACCCACATGGGGCAGGTTCCAGAAACACTATAAAGACCGCCTTGATCAAAGGAAAGGAGTGCATATGCTGCCTGAGCCCATGTGATGCTTTTGCCTATGTGGCCAAGCATATGCGATGGCTGAGCACATGTGTTGCCCACATCTCCCCTCTTGAGATGTGTACTTTCATGCTTTCATGCCTAATGCTGGGATGTGTGTAGGGTCTCTCTCCATCCTTGGAGAAGCCCTGGTTCTCTCTTGAGAACGTTACTCTCCACTCTCTGCCTCTTTCTCTCCCCCACTTCCCTTTAAAATCTCCAAATAAAATCTGTATAATTTCACTGCTCGTCTACTTCTGAAATTCCTTTCTGCAAGGTGAGACTAGAACCCAGTAACCCTAGGTCCCGGGTAGCAAAGGTGAATCGGGAGAAAGTGACCGTCTTACTCCTCCCTGCTTCACATGAGCCACCTGTGGGGTCCACGGACATCACTAGGTTGATTCAATTGTCAGTGTTTTTGGACTTTGCATTTTGCAGGACTTAGGCTAGAGATAAGGTGTTCTCCTGCCTCATCAAAAAGCAACTTTCCTCAGTTTCTTACATTTGAGTGATATTATGAGACATTTGGAGGACCATTTGTTTGTCAGCATTAATTTCATTGATTTCAAATGTCAATTCATCAAATCTATTATACACATGCTGCAAAAAAAAATGTGTGTGCATTAAACGGTTTGCATTTCTAACTATTTATTACATACTTTTTCTGAAAAGAGGGGTGTAGGACTTGCCAGAGTTATTTCACATTCCATTTGGAAAAATGAACAGACCCAATTATCCTCTTTAAATACTTTTAAAGAATAATTTAAAACTTTCATATCCAGTTACTAAACTGACACTATATTTTTATTTTTTAATATTTATCTATAAATAAGATGATGAAAATATCTGACATGGGTTACAAAAAGTGAAAGAATTGGAATTTTTGGCCAAAGATTAAATATTCTTCTTCCTTGGTAACCCCGGATTAATGGTTTCCTGTATTTATTTATTTATTTATATTTTGGGCCCACACCCGGCAGTGCTCAGGGTTTATACCTGGCTCTGTGCTCAGAAGTGAATCCTGATGGTGCTCAGGGAACCATATGTGATGTCAGGTACTCAGACCTGGGTCATGGTATCTGCTGTCATGTGCAAGTCAAGTGCCTTTCCCCCTATTATCTCTCTCACCCCTGGTTTCTCTTTTGAAAGCCTTCAGCTACAATCAGGTAGTTTCATTAACAAATACTCTTTATTTTCTACTCAAGATGACATTAAGAAATCATTAGCTTTTCTCCCCCAATGAGACCCTGAGACCACGAGTCACCACCCATGAACAGGCCCTCTGGCTACTAAACAAGCTGCTTAAGCTATGATCCCAGAGACTCAGAAACAAATCTTGAAACCCAGCCGCTTTTGGCAGAAATCCCTCCAGACTTAATTATTAAAATTTCAGGATTCCAAGGTCGTGTGGCCACTATTGAGGCAGCACAACACCACTTGTTGTTCATAGTCAGCAATGGAAAACAAATTGTCTACGGTTGCCTTTTCTGCAAATCTGAGTGTTAGGGTAAAATCCCAAATAATAATGGTGGGTCTGGTGTCAAAATATTGAATGTAATCAAAGTAGAGA
>JAOXYA010000009.1:10977497-10988165 GCA_028565675.1 Sorex palustris | reverse complement strand
GTTGGGGGTGGAGAATGGGCACTGGTGAAGGTACGGGTGTTTCATTGTATGACCGAGACTTAGACCCGAAAGTTTTGCAACTGCTCTCATGGTGATTCAATAAAGAAAATTATTTAAAAAATGGAAAAAATAGTAAGGTGGAGTTTATACACAATTCAATCAGCTAATCAGTGGCTGAATAAATAGCAGTACTCCTACATAAAAATTTTTTTAAAATAAATTAAAAAATGGAAATGAGGTCACATACTACTAAAGCTCATATAATACTTATTTGTAAAATCTAAAATTCTTGATGAGAGATGTCCACTCTTATCACTAGTATTACACACAGTATTAGAATTCATGGCCATACAATTCGGCAAGAAAAATTAATTAATATAATTCAAATGAAAAAGTAGTTAGACTATCACTATCTACAAATGTCATGATTCTTATTACATATAGAAAATACAGGAGATTCCACCAAAAACTGTTTTAATTATAATAAAATAATAGGCCATGCAATTAATACATTACAACTTCTCAAATACCCAAAATAATTCTGGAAAAATAAAAAAGGATGGGAGACACTGTGCACCCTGACTTTACACAACAAAACTATAGTAATCAAAGCAATATGTACTGGAACAAAATCAGACCTGCATACCAACGAAATAGAACAGAGAGCCCCAAAATGCCCATCTGATATATTGACAGTTAAGTAACAAGGAAGATGGCAGTAGCACAAAGTGGCAAGTAAAACCACTTCAACACATGGTGTTTGGAAAACTGATAAACCATATCCATTGAAAAGAGATGAAATTTGACATCTGCCTCACTCCATACACAAAATAATTCAAAATGTATTAGATTCTGGGTTAGAATTGGAAACAAGAAACACTGAGGAAAAAAAAGAGAAAAAATACTCCATGCTCCATGATACTGATTTCACAGATGTCTTCAATGATCCAACTCCATTGGCAAAGCAAGAAAAAGCTAAAATAAACAAATGGGACTACAATTAAAAAAATACCTTATCTGTACTATAAAAAAATGTATGGCTAAAACGAAAAGATAACTTACTAAAAGGGAGAAAATATTTGTGCACCATCTATCTAGCAACTAATATTAAGATATATAAAGCACTCACAAAACTCAACAAGAAATCAACCCCAATGGAAAAAAAAGGGGGAAAGGAAAGAACTGATCCTTCTACAAAAAAGAAGGACTGGAGCAATAGCACAGCAGGTAGGGCGTTTGCCTTGCATGCAGCCGATCCAGGTCCAATTCCTCTGACCCTCTTTGAGAGCCCAGCAAGCTACTGAGAGTATCCCGCCCGCATGGCAAAGCCTGGCAAGCTACCCATGACATATTCAATGTGCCAAACACAGTAACAACAAATCTCACAATGGGGATGTTACTGGACCCGCTCGAGCAAATAGATGAACAACGGGAGATCAGTGCTACAGTACAGTGCTACAAAAAAGAAAGCAGTTGTTTAAGAGGCGTATGAAAAACTTCTCATTGCTGATAATTATAGAAATGCAAGTAGAAGTGAAAACGAGCAATTACCTCACACCAATAAGAATAGTCTATATCAAAAATAACAACCAGTGTTATACTGGGTATGCTGTGAAAAAGAAACCCTTATTCACTATGGAAGAATAGTCTAGAGAATTATCCCAAAAATGAAACAAGGGGCTGAAGAGATCAATAAAGGGGTTTAAGACACTTGCCTTGCATGCAGCTGACTCCTGTTTTATAGCCAGCACCACATGGCCCTCCAAGCAACACTGGAAGTAATATTCAAACAAAGAACCAGGAGTAGCCTCTGGGCATCTTCAGGTGTGCTCCACTCAAAAAAAATTTAATATAACTACTATATAATCCAGTAATTCCACTTATTGGTACCTATTCCAAGAACACACACACACACACACACAAAACACTAATTCATTGTAACACTATTTACAACTGCTAAGATCTCAAAGCAACCCAAATATCCACACGTAAAAAGATCAAGAAATTATTATTAATATATATGCACACACATACAAACACATACACACACAATGGAATACTATTCAGCTATTTTTTAGATGTAGAACTCTCCTTTTCTACAATCTGAATGTAACTAAAGGGTATCATGTTAAATGAAATAAGTCAGAAGAGGGAAAAAGGGAAATTAGAAGGGAAAGAGACCAAATTGTTTTACTCCTGTATGGGATGTTTAAAAAAAAAAGCAAGGGAATGCACAATATGCAATAAAAACAAACCTTATATTTTAGTAATAGAGTTTATCAAACAGCAGATGGAGTGGTTGGGGAGGTGGGAAAGAATGGAGTGGATGAGAAGCGATTAACAGCCAATGGCAGAGGGATACTGGCACTTTGGTAGTGGATGTGGTGCAGTGTAATATCATATGCCTAAAACATAGTAGTGTTAATACTTAAACCGAGTTGCCTCAATTAAAATATATATGCAAATAAATGTATAAATTAAAAATGTATAGCCACAGGAAATTTAAATTTGAGTAAGGAAAAGACAAACACATGGCATCTTAGAGAAGAACAAAATATTTCTCCGCCTCTCCTAATAACCTTCAGAAGAAGGTTATCACCTAAGAAAGTGGTTTTCAACAATTTTATGCCACTGGACTAGCACCAATCTGAACTGACAGCTACAAATAACTGACCGAAGAAATTTTTCTGATCTACTGTGGTAGAGATTTACTTCCTTGATTTAACTAACACTTGCCCCATCAACAGGGTATGTTAGACTTTGTGGCATAAGTTATTTATCTCTTCTAGAATTTTTGTGTGCAAGTTGCTAAAACAGGAGATACTAGAGAAACCAGCAGGCTCCAAAGTAAATGTAGGGATCTATGTGAAATTGATGTTAGATTGTGAATTTCCATCATAAAAGGTGATTACAAAATGACAGTTCAAGGTACACTAACCATCTAATGTACAATTCAAGCTGAGACACTTGTGTGAGTTAAGAAAAAATACTATTAATAATTTCTAGGACTGTGTGTGTAAACAGAAACTAGCCTGCATGAACAGTAATGGGGTCACCCATTTGAAAGGTCATTTCCAGTCATCTGGTACTGATCACTCTAACAACAATGCCACAGACAGAGCGGCCTATATCCAACAGAAATGTCAGACTTGAAATCACAGATTCTGAAAGTTCAAGGTCAAAGTACCTGAGACTTGATATCTGATGAGCATTCACTTTCTGAATCATAGACGGCTTTTTCCCATGCAACCTCACTTAACAGAGGGGAAAGGGAGAGGCCTCTGGTATCATTCATAAGCATTCTGAATTCATGAGGGTTTCATCCTTATGATATAATCCCTTTCCCAAGACCTCATCTCCAAATACCATTGCTTTGAGGGTTAGACTTCCACATAAGAATTTTGGAGACCCACACTCTATAACTGTGCTTCTTTACACTTATTCCCACTCACAACCCCTATACACTAAAGAAAGGCAACACATAGGCAAGGTTGTTTAAAAACACTTTGGACTCATTATGTTGTTTATTTGGGGGCAGAGGAAGCCCCTCGAGCAATGTGAGCTCTGGAGACCTGGAAGCCCCACTGGTAACACTTGGCCAAAAAGAGCAGCAATTCAATCCCAGGTCCCAAGGATAAGGTGCTGCTTGAGCCCTGGGGTACTAGGTTTACTTGGTGGTGCTGGGGGCCTCCAGAGCCACACCTAGAGATTCCCTGGGACTCCAGGGTGGTTGCGCCAGTGATTTTTTAGGGATCAGATGATGCCAGGGATCAAACCCAGATATAGAATGCCTGCTAGGCAAGTGCCCTAAATGCTATGAATGATTTTGAATTTATTTTTTGCTCGTTTGCATTTAGAAATTTTCTACTGCCGATGTTTCATGACCTCCATAGAGGCTGAGTCATCCGGGGCACCCTGGAATGGGGCAGGTGAGCCCATCACCTGCCCAAACAGAGCCCCAGGGGCCAAAACATCCACACTCCACAATTGCCACCATGTTCACAGCCGAACTCCTCTGCTCAGCATGAGACACATCCAGAAATTGATCTTTTGAAAAACTCAGGTATGCGGGTCTTGTGACTGAAGTCTCCAGGGTCTCACGGAGCCAGGAATGGGCTACCTCTCCCATCTCCCTGATCTTCCAGAAGCCTGACAGTCATGCCCATGAACTGCCTCTGGTGCCAAATAAGCTCATTAACTGACCATAATCCAGAGACTCATGAATAAATCTTGAAAGAGATTACAACATTGCAGAGATGCTTCCAGACTCTGTGCCAGGCTCTGTCATTCAGGGTACCCAAAGTCACCATCCAGTTTAAAATTTACTCCAGCTGTACTAACCCCATTCAAAATTTTGGAATTCCTGGAATGTGTAGCTACACAACATCTCAAATTCTCCATCACTGATGAGCCAAGAGTAGCACACTACATTGGATGGGATGTAAAGTAAAGGGAAACCAATCTCAATTAAGAAAATATAAACACAAAGCTTAACTGGTAACAATATGTTAGTAATCTCATAAAAGATCTTACTGGCTCCATGATAAGATACAACAACACTCACACATTTTCCTTAGAAAAAGTTCTAAGGAAATATTTTTTTGATCATTTTTATCAAATTATAGCAGGCATTATAAAATAAATTATTCTGGGCCTGCTATAGGAGCAGGCTTGAAGGGTGGTTGGGAAAATTAGAAATAATGGTAGTAGAAAGATGGCATTAGTGTTGGAATACTGAATGTAATAAATCATGAACAACTTAATAAAAAATATTTAAAAGAAGCAAGGGTCTCAGAAATGTGGTAGATAAACAAAGCCCCTCACAACATACTTTGTCGTGATCATTTATCTCCCCACATTATGTTGAGGAGTAACTGCTTGTGAAGGATTTCAAGTATTATCCCTCTAAAACTTGAAATTAATTTTTGTTCCTGAGAAAAAGAACACTTTTTAAAAGTAAAAATGGCATCGCATCTGAGTCCCTCTTTATTTGGAATATGTGGAATGTGAAGAGAAGGTCTGGAAGAACACTTGGCCTGGCAGTAAAAGACACCAGTGGTTTTGAAGAAGGGAAAAAAGGAGCAAGGGTGAAGTTGGAGCTGTGTCGCATTGAGCTCTAATAGGATAACACATGCCTAGCAAGTGCAAGGCCATCACTCAGATCCCTGGCACCACTGGGTCCCTTGAGCTGCACCACCACTGGGTGCAGCCCCGGTGGCATCCTGGGTGCCACTGGGGACAATGCTATGTTGAAAATGGCTCCAAGAATAAATGCTCATAACTGTGACATTGGAGGTTACCTTATTCAGTAGGCAGAAAGCATTGAAAATAAATATAGGAAAGATTCAACAAATCAGAACAAGGAATAATCTAGATGAAGCAGAAAGATGTTCAAGATTACTAACTACCTTGAGTTCATTCAGGATGTGTCAGGATAAACCGATATCACGAATCCAATTAGTGATCTTGAGGCAGTAGAGGGACAAAATAACATTAAATATAATATTGACTTGATCCATGATTTTAAATATGCGTTTATAACAGTAAGCCCTTGAGAGTAACTGGTATTTATCACTAAAATAATGTCTCATTCACTTTCCTTAGTACTCCACAAGTACACGCACAATAATCTTCAGTGCTGGAAATCACAATAATCTTCATTTTTCCTGCTGAGAAAATGGATTAACATATGACCTGTGAAAAGCACAGAGGATTCAGAAGGATGTTTCCACTGCTGTTGCAGACTCACCTCTTTTTTTCGGATACCTGAGAAATACTCTTTCAAATGCAATGCCACAATACTGAAGAAACATGAGGTAGAATGTTAGATTACCCTGGAGATTGTCTCATGGGTGAAGATAATAAAGAAAATTCTTCCAGAATTGGGGAGAATGTTAAAGGTCTCTTCATTTACATGATGTTCAGCTTGGTGCATTATTCAAAGAGCACAACTCAATTAATACACTAGAACAATGGAGCTCACCTAGAACTAATAGGTAATGGAGGAAATAAACTGTCTCAAATTTCTCCAAGAGGTGTGGTAAGGAATAGAAATTGGGGGACAATTCTCAGTAGAAAATGCACTCTTGTGAGCAAAGCTCAGAGCCTGCTAAGAACCTGAGTCCATTCATATAGGGTCACTTGGCCCCGGGGCCCCGGTAGGAAATCTATCGTCCAGCAACTCAGATTGTAATTTGATAACTTGCTTCTGAGAAATATCAGATTATTATTAAAGCACATTTCAATAAACTAGAATTCCTATTTGCCTCAGGATGAATGTTTTTAATTTTGAATGCTACTCTGAATTGCTTATCATGAAAATGTTTAATAATGCAATGCGGCTGCAATATAGAAACGCACCGCAGAGAGGGGCAGAGGCTGAATAATTGACTGGGAAAAGCCTTTCAGCTATAGACCAGCAGGAGCGCACTGGTCAGCAAAGAAATCACGGCAGTGCAGAATGGAAGAAAATAACCCGAGCAAAAACAGGAAGAATCAAAGCTTGTGTCACACAGAGAGAAGGAACCGCGGTTCCCTCGCTTTTAAATCCCTTAGAGAAGGCGACACGATGCACTCCCTCCTTGGGCCCTTGCAAGGACAGCCAGAAGGTTTGGCTGACATTTTTGGCAAGGCCACCCAAGCTTCTGAAATACCGTTTGGGCATCCCCAAACACACCCCTTCCCAAGTTAAATTACAACAAAATTCCCTTGGGATTTCACAGGCCGAAAACCATGAGTTCAACGCCTTATTCCACTTCACACGAAAGGCAGTCTGTGATCCTCAGCCTTCCAACAGTGCCCGAGCTCCAGGGCACTGCAAGCACGTGCATGCAGCAAGTGAAAGCCTGCAGCTGCTGCACACATTGGCCTCCTGTGCACTTACGATCTTCAGTGACAGCTTTGTCCTCTTTGGCCAACAAAGCCCTCTCTCTCCCAGTTTATTTATATTAACTACATGTCAAAGGAGAGAGCACTGCGTGTTCTGTGCCTTTGCCCACTTCTCCTTTGTTGTGGCTGTTGCCATAACTGGCAGTGGCTCTGCCACACTAGTCTAATCCCAGTTGGCACCACAACCAGATGTGTGAGCACTGCACCACCCAAGTGAGGGAGACCAACAGCATCCACGAAATGAAGGGGAAAGGCAGGGGGAGAATCCAAGAAATACAGTTCATGTATCGTCTCCTCTGTTGCCTGGATTTTTATAAATAATATGGGAAAAGCTATACCTTTTATAAACTCCTCCCCACAAAAATTAAAATTGTTGTTAAATGTCATATGAACCCAGAGTTTTAGTCCATCATAAGAAAAAAAAAGAAAAAGAAAAAAAGAAAAGGAACCATCATCCCTGGGTCCGTAACTAGAACAATTCCATATATTCATGAGCATACAGGACCTGGTAGAAGACCAGGGATGAACAAGTGGAGGGGGAGGGGTGGTATTTTCTTTGTAAAAAGCCTCTGGAAAAAGCATCTCAGCGTGACAGTGAGAAGCCACATTGGTTCTCTATGGGAATTAAGCAGCTGCACTATATGAATCTATAATTCCAGGGAGGTGACAGCCTCATCACCCCGACGGGTAGACACTTTAGAGAGGCAAAGTCACTGTTAATCCCTCTGAGGCTTGCCACAAAGATTGCTGTCAACAGGAACAAGCCCAGGGGCTGCTGGCTTGAAGCTTCAGGCCCTTATCACAGAAACTGTATTTTTTTGTACGCCCTTTTGTGACTCTCAGAACTGATGATGCCTATTTCAACTTTCTGTGAAGAACTGCCTCTGCTGACGATATGTCCTAACACAAGGATTAGGAAATAGCACAGCTATTGTTGTTTCTAACCTTAGAATCGTGGGATACAGAGGGAAGGCAGGCCAGAAAGTGTCCCTCAAGGGCTGAGGGTCAATACAGTGACAAGCTCAGAGGCAAATGTGACAAATTAGCAAAAATCCAAAGCAAAATGCAGTTGCTAAAACACTTGAGATCTTTGCTCCAGAGATAAGGACCCAAAGTTAAATTCACAAAGGAAAATTTTAGAACCTAAAAGGATACTAAAACATGACATATTTGTCTGTAAGTTTAATAAACTACAAACTCACTGAAAAGTGTACTATCTAAATAAAATACCCAGGGCTACAAAGTTTTCTTCTGAACATTATGTCAAGTAATAAGGACAAGGGGGAAAAGACAGCTCATGCTTCTAACCATGACAGTAAGTGATATGAAGCTAATACTTTTAGCATCACCAACTATAAGATTGGACACATCTAGACTAGAAAGCAATTTTTTAAGATGTTGAGCAACAGACAGCCTAAAAAAGAAAGTGGGAAAATGAAGTTTAACCCAGCCTATGACCCCCTTGGCTTTCTATATGATAGCAATTTCTGAGTCATAGTTCAGAGATGTAAACTCATACAGAGAACAATGGAGATATAATTTGGACAGAGCGTGGAGATCGGGACCTCACTGGAGTTAGTGTTTGTGAAACCATGTACCAGGAAGAAGAGCTTCACGGAGGGGAAGAGAACGAATTCTGAAAATGTATCTGCTTAACATTTGGAATAATGATGAAGTTGTACATACACGGAATAAAACATGAGGAGAATAACAGGAACAGCAACTCGGGATGAAGACTGAGGGGTTATAAGGGAGCACGTGGAGACACGGTGTTGCAACCCGTCAGTGTGAAGAAACCTCACTGCACACCACAGGATTCACAAAGTGCCTCTTCCTAGTTATAAAGGCTACCATAGAAATATCCTAATGCAACTTTAAAATCTGCCTGGAAAACCTTAATGCCCAAAAGGAAAGAGAGAGAGAGAGAGAGAGAGAGAGAGAGAGAGACAGAGAGAGAGAGAGAGAGAGAGGAAAAGTGACTGCCAGAGAGGAGGACTGGGAACATTGGTAGTACACACTGTGAAGGGACAGGTGATGGAACGTTCATGATCACGATCATCCTGTTGCTCGTCGATTGCCTCGAGCAGGCACCAGTAACGTGTCCTTCGTCCTAGCCCTGAGATTTCAAAAAGTGTCATATTCGAGGCTCTTTCAGGGTTAGGAGAATGAGCCCCATCATTGTTCCTGGTATTTGGCATATTGGGTACGCCACGGGGAGTTTGCCAGACTCTGCCGTGTTGGGTAGGTTACATTCGGTAGCCTGCCAGGTGGTCCAAAGAAAGACTACTTTGGACGGAACATTGTATGACTAAAATCTAGTTGTGAACAACTTTGTGACTGTGCATCTCACAGTGATTCAATTAAAAATAAATAAATAAATAAATAAATAAATAAAATGTGCCTTGAAACACTAAATTAATTGCCTAATATAACAAACCCCAAAGCTTTTTTAAGAGGCAAGAGAGGGTGGGGAGAAGAGAGAGAGAGAGAGAGAGAGAGAGAGAGAGAAGAGAGAGAGAGAAAGTGCCTGCCATAAATAGGCTGGGGGTGGGAGATGATGGGAAGGAACACTGGGGGCACTGGTGCTGGGAAATGTACACTGGTGTAGGGATGGGTGTTGGAACACTCTATAACTGAAACTTGGTCATGAACTGCTTTGCAAGGTTCTATATCACAATGATTCAATTAAAACACAAAAATAATAAAAATAAATAAAAGGCAAAAAGCAAGCTTTCTAAGATGTAGGATCTTCAATGCCCAGCACACAATTTTAAAAGTTGTCAAACATGAAAAGTGATGAAGGCCAAGGAGGTTAAGGCACACACCTTGCACACAACCAACCCAGAATGATCCAGGGTGGTACAAAGGGTTCCCCATGCAGCACTGTCAGGAGTGACCCCCAAGCAGAGATTTCAGAAGGAGGTCCTGAGCACTGCTAGATGTGGATGCCCCCCAAAAAGATTTAAAAAAAATCAATGTAATCACTTCAGAGATGACAAATATGTTACAATTAGCACTCTGGCACTGTCCTCCCGTTGTTCATCTATTTGCTCAAGCAGGCCCACGTCTCCATTTTGAGATTCGTTGTTACTTGTGTTTAGCATATTGAATACATCACGGGTAGCTTACCAGGATTTGCTGTGCGGGCAAGATACTCTCGGTAGCTTGCTGGGCTCTCTGAGAGGGGCGGAGGAATCGAACTCGGCTCGGCTGGCTGGCTGTGCACAAGGCAAACGCCCTACAGCTGTGCAAATTATGTAAATAAGTGCTATATTTTTAAATATAAATAAATTCTATATTTTTAAAAGAAATGTAATTGATCCATACATAGGGATTCTCAAAAATAGAGACCATAGATAAAAGAATCAAAATTATAAAGTTACTTAAAATAGAGCTGAGAGTAAATAAAATATGCACCAAATGAACCTAATAACAGACTGAATAGTGAAGGATTAAGATCAATGAGTAGAACGATAAGAACATCAGAACAATAAGAACTATCCCAAATAAAACACAAAGCAAAGTGAAAGAAGGGTGCTAGAAAAATGAATAGAAACATCTCAATGACATTAGGGTATTATACAGTTGTCTGATCAAAGTGATTGGGTTTCCAGTAGGGAAGAGATAATGTATTAAACAGTATGGACGATTCTCAAAAAACTAGAATTTGATCTTCCATTTGACCCAGCTATAGCACTCCTGAGAATATATCCCAGGGAGGCAAAAAGGTATAGTCGAAGTGACATCTGCAATTGTTTGTTCATTGCAGCACTCTTTACA
>JAOXYA010000009.1:10836691-10846706 GCA_028565675.1 Sorex palustris | reverse complement strand
CCTACTGGAATTTGGAGGATCTGGGTGGAGGATGCTCAGCCCCGATCCGAGTAGGCTTGGAGATCTCAGTCCCGGGAGCTGCATGCCCCTGCTCCCCTGCCGGTACCCTCATGTGTGCGGAGAGTGGTCTCAGCATGGATCTCCTCTTAACATTTTGATAATAACCACTCAAAGAACTGATGTAAAAATGAAATTTCGGGTGTCGGAGAGAGTTCAGTGGAGAAGGTGCTTCCCTTTGTTAGTGCCCCTGTATGTGATCCCAAAATCAAAAGGAAAAATAGAAATGAAATTTCAGGGTCTGAAGCAATAGTACAGCAAGTAGCATGTTTGCCTAGCATGCAGCTGACCTGGGTTCGATCCAGGTCTCCTGAGCACTGCCAGAAATTATTCCCGAGTACAGAGCCAGGAGTAACCCCTGAGCATTGCTGGGTGTGACCCCAAAAGAAAGAGAATTCCTTGTGGCTTTGATTTGCATTTCCCTAGTGATCGAGGATGTAGGGCATCCTTGGTTTGGTTTTGTTGTTGGGCTTTGGATTGTACCCGGCTCTCATACCCAGGGCTTCTACCTGGCTCTCTGCTCAGGGATCACTTCTGGTGATGCTCAGGGCACCATATAGGGTGCGAGGGATTGAACCTGGGCCAGACTTGTGTAAGGCAAATGCCTTACCCGTGTACTATCTCTCTGACCCCTCGAAATGTCTTTGTTGGTGAAATTCCTACTTACCTCCTCATATCATTTTATATTTGGGGTGTGTTTTTTGTTGTTGTTGCTGCATATGAGTTGTTGTCCAGATATTTTGGGTATTAACCCTTTGTCTGATAAATGCTTTTCAAATATTGTCTTCCAGAGGCTGCCTTGTTATTTTGAGGATGATTTTTAGATCTGAGCAGTTTGATTTCCATTTGACAGAGGAGAAACTGAGATCCGAAGGTCGACTAGTTTATGAAGATTATATAGATAGAGGAGGCAGAATTTAAGTCTAGACCTGACCCCTAAGGCTGTGATCTTAGGCACAAACACAACCTCCCAGATAGTGTATATCATCATTTAGCATTAATGCATTGGTTGTGTAAAAAAAAAAAAAAAGTAAGGGGAAAGGGGGGAGGAATGAAAAAAAAGAGAGAGAGAGAGACTTGTAAAAACCAGCCTTTTCTCCCTTTATCTCGGGTCTTCCCCCAACCTGATCATTCCCCAGAGCACTAACAAACCGACTCACATTCCCCTCATGCTTTCCCCTCTGAGAGGCACTTTTCATGTGTTCAGGTTCGCCCAAGCCCCCCCATTTCCTTCTGGAGCATTCCCTGCCCACTTGAGCCGCAGTCCTCTTCCCTTTTTGGACCACTCGCCGCCAGGGAGTCAGAAGTCCCATGTCATCTTTCTCTGTTGGTTACTCCTGTGCCTGCTTCCCTGACTTCTTGTAGCTCACTTCAGGTGAGCCCAGCCTGAGGCAGGGGACATTCAGGGGCCTCTCCCTTGGAGTTGATAGCTCACTGCCCCTGTGGTGGGCAAGTGTGTGTCCCGATCGCAGCCTTGGATGGTTTGGCCCCATTTGCTTTTTGTGGAGGTGTGGGAGTATCAGGAGTCCCAGCTTCTTGAAGCCTCACGGGGCCGGATCACGCTGAACCAGACTTTGCACAGAACACCCAGAAACCCTGAGTTTCCCAGCGCCTCACCAGTCACTCCTTGGTATGAACCACATTCTTGGCGGGGCCCCAGAACCAACTGACTTTCTGGGATCGAGTCTCAGGCACTCTTTGTTCTAGTCGAGTTTGGCTGATGCATACCAGGCCCTGGTACCACACCCACATTCTGATGCCTGCCCAGAATGCCTTTGGGGACCCCCTCCCCACAACCTTCTCCTCAGGGAAAGGGTGAATATTACCCACCCACCCCCTCCCCCCAACATGTAACAGCTTTTACTGTTACAGACACCAGAAAAGAGTTTGAATATAAACTAGGATTCTGGCAAACTCTAAATAAATCTATAGCCTTCATGAAAGGCAGTTGAGTTAATTTGTATAATTATGCATATTTCTTTCACTGGCTCTTTTTATGTTTTTATTCTGAAACCATCTTGTTTGGGGCTTGCAATTCAGTGCAAGCAGTATTTAATGAAACTCCAATGTGCTAGACACTGGTGGGTTTATAAAGATGCTCCAAATTTGCTCTCAGCGTAAGTAGAAAACAATTTTTCTTCAAAAAAATTAAATAAATAAAAGGAAAAAAAGCACAAAAAAGCGTAAAGCATGAATGCATGAGGACTGAAGATGTGTAGGTAGAAATTCTGACTTATGAGGCAGCGAGGGAGAGGGAACCATTTGATGGAATGAATTATTTGAAAGAGGGAGCATTTAGTAAGGCCCACCTCGTCTGACTACGAGGAAGGAGGGCAATTTGGGGAGCCTTGGGGAGTTCGCTGTGGGCAGACAGGAAGCCCTGTGACTCTGCCTGACTTTTGCAGGTGGTCACACCTTGCACCCTGGAGCAAGGAGCACTGAAACTATGGCACAGATGGTTGGGGCTGATGTACAGGGGCCAGGCTCGGGGTGCTAGGGTGGTAGGAAGAGTGGAGAGAGTCCCTGGCTGGTGTCAAAGTCTTTTATTTTTTTTTTTTTTGGACTGACCAGAGATCAGCCTGCTTTCAAAAGAAGGCAGAGGAGCAGATTCTCACAGGGGCGGCAATTAGTCCGTGTCTGTGCCATGCCCAAGGGCAGGAGAATGGGGGATTCTATCACAGTGTAAAAACTAAAATAATAATAATGTTGGGACTGGGGAAATGACTGAAAACACTGGAGTGCTCTGGGGGGGCCCAGACTCAGTGCCCAACACTACATGGTTGGTTTCTTGAGTATTTTAGCTGGGTATAATTCCTGAGCACCATGAGGTATGCCCCCCTCCCCCCAATGCCCCTCTAATAATATTATTAGTTAACCTGGTTGTGTTTGATTAAATATCACTGAATGGCGAAAAGGTGCTATCTCCATTGTAATCCACCAGGTAGAGAAAATTCGGTTTTGTTCCCCACTTTTTTGTATGAAGATCAGATTCAGAGAGGTTAAGTAACGTATGTAAGGTCATACAGCCAGGAAGAAGAAAAAGGGGGACTCAAAGCGTGTTTGTCTGACATTAAATTTGCCTTCCATGGCTTTGTCTTTGAACCCAAACAGCCACACCTCTGCTGACAGTGAGTCAGGGCCTGATAAGCAGATCTACACTCATCAGGCCTTGCCAAGGTGGTAAGTTCACTAGGATTTAGTCGGACTTCAATAAAACTCTTGGCAACGGAGTTCCCATCCCTAGATTGTCAAAGTACTGAAACATCTCGGTTCCTAATCGCCAGGTTCTAAGCGGAGAGCATACCCTGCTCCCATAAGTAGCCCCTTCCACCACTTCTTTGCCATCTGTTTCCTGCGTATTGAGTATTACTGGGAAACAGTGATGTCAGCTCTTCCCTATAAATCTACACCTCCCTCCTTGCCCCTCGTCCACGATGCATATTTTCGTTCCTCTTTCTGGCTTTTGTCTGGCTGTTCTGCTCTCTTAAAACTCACACTTTGGGCGTCAGTTGTTGGCCTTCTCTTTAATACGTTTTAGCTATGTAAGCTTCATTGGGACCTTCAGAATAAGCACACATGCTTTTTTGGGTCCGTATTTGGGAAATCCTTTGTTCCGCTAATAGCTGGAGGCCTGCTGTGAATGGAGAAGCCATTTTGTTTTCTGGAAAAGCTGAGCCAGGAACTTTGCTCCGAGTCAGGCGTGGAGCTGAGGACGCGAGCCTGCTGCAGGGGCCCCAGGGGCGCACCGCCAGCTGGACCCTGGTGCCCAGAGCTCAGAGCTAAAAGCCAGGGAAGTCATCCGCCTTTCCTACGCCAAACCTGACTTCTGGGGGGGCTTGGTTTCCTCGGTCCTCCTTTCCTTATGGCCCTCAAAGACAGTGTGGTTTTGAAAAGGAAGCAGGGTTACTTCTCCCGGCAGGGAGGGGTGAGGGGAGGAGGAGAGGGAGTGGTGGAAGGGCCGTATCACTTTTGAATTCGGAGTCCAAAAGCTTTGAACTGGTCTCATTTCCCGGACCCCTGGGCCTCTCTCTCGAAGCCTCTGGCAGTGATTTCCAGTTTTCCGGGCCTTACAAGGACAACAGAATAGTTTTTACATTAAAGATTTCATTTAATTTCAGAATAAAAAAACCACAAAATTTTATCATTTTTTTTCTTTGCTTTTTGGGTCACACCCGGCGATGCTCAGGGGTTCCTCCTGGCTCTGCACGCAGGAATCACTCCTGGAAGTGCTTGGGGGACCATACGGGATGCTGGGACTCGAATGCGGGTCAGCTGTGTGCAAGGCAAATGCCCTACCTGCTGTGCTATTGCTCCAGCCCGTAAATAATTTGTGTGCTATTAAAAGTACTTCTCTCTCTCTCTCTCTCTCTCTCTCTCTCTCTCTCTCTCTCACCCCGCCCCCCCCCCGGGGGCTCCCAAGCGGTGATCAGGAGGGTTTGGGCGGAGGGGGCAGTGGTGAATCTCCGTCAACCAGGCCCATCATTCCCATCGTTCAGCATGAGGCCTAAAGCTGACTCCTGGCTCTGTGCTCAGGGATCATTCCTGGCAGGCTTAGGAGATCATACTGGGTGCTTGGGACCAAGCCCAGGTTTGCCACATGCCGGGCAAGTGTCATACTTCCTGTACTATCTCTCCGGCCCTGAAAAATATTTCTGAAATTCCATTTGTTAACTCATAGAGACAAAAGAGACCATATAAAAAAGTATTCCATTGGCCGTTGCACAGGCCACTTGGTATCTGGGTGAGTGCCAAAGGTGGCACCCAGGCCTGTGAACTGTAATTCCCCGTTTCCTGCGGTCTTCGGAGGTCAGTCCTGCAGAGACTGCTTTGATAGGCTGAGGTGGGGCCCCCAAATCCACATTTTTAAGATGTGCTTTGCCGGATTCTAGTATCTTTGGCCTCCTGATGTCACTTTGAGAAACACTGACTTAGTCCATAGCAAAAAGAAGTTAAACGAAACCATATGCATTTTATTTTCATCTTTATGCTTTTTATATTGCACATACTTGCAACAGAGAGCATGTATTTTTACGATTTAAATTGGAAAAAGCCTTTTAAACTTACGATGGGAATGCAGTATCTTGACGCACTGTGTTTTTCATGAAGTCCCTTTTTGTTTTCATCCTGACTTTGGGGTGGAAAAATCTTCATCAAATCTGGCCATTGACTTTTCTGCCTTAATAGATGCAGTGTTGTGAGATCAGTTAACTTCTTTTCTGAGACTCGGTCTAACAAGGGAGCTGGTGTATGGCTTGCTGGGAATGGAGGGGAAGCTGACAGCCTGCCTGCATTCAAATCCCTTCTCTAGCTGTGCTCCAAGGACAAATTCCCAAACCTTTTCCTACCTCACTTTCGTCTTCAATAAAATAGGAATTATGATGGCCATTCCTTTTGCACTGACTCACTATGAGGATTAAAAGGGGTAGAGTACTCGGAAAGAACCTCCTTAAGTGTGAACTCCCTGATTTTCTCAGTGACTGGAAAACTCCCTCCTCTTTCAGCCTCATTACTCAGCATGTGGTTCCTGAGTAATGCTACAGATGTGGAAGTTGAGAGAGCTGAGAACTAATATTCTAAGGCCCCCACATTTCCCTGGGGCTGCTTCTTTTTAAAAACATTCTCAAATATACAGACAATTGTTTATTTTCTTCGGTTGAATGCATTAAAATGCTAGTTTTCAGATGCTTGTTTGTTGATGAATATTTCTGGGTGGGACTGTGGCAGACTTTCCACATTTTACATATCTCTAGTAATTATAAAAAAAATGAACTAAAGGCAAAACTGAACATTTTTTTCAAGGAGGATTATCATACAGGGTAATAATCATCAGGATAGCCACCCACCCTTCTGGTTTTCATCTGTATTCCAGAAGAGTCACAAATCTGGAAAATGAGTCTGTTTCCGTCACTCATGGAACAGAGTAAGCTGAGGTTTTAACTGGCCCTTAAAGAAATAGGAATGTTTCCCATATGCCTATTTCTATCCTGAAAAATCAGAATTTGACAATTAACATGATAAGGTGGATATGGCTAAAACTTCTCCCTGTGAACAGAATCCTAAACTGTGTGAGCAGAATGGTAGGCT
Source organism: Sorex palustris (assembly GCA_028565675.1). Lineage (NCBI taxonomy): Eukaryota > Metazoa > Chordata > Mammalia > Eulipotyphla > Soricidae > Sorex > Sorex palustris. The sequence continues at coordinate 10,840,565 of JAOXYA010000009.1, read as the reverse complement.
GTGTGAGCAGAACCTTAGGCTGTGTCAACATGTTCTCGGGTTGCAGAGAGTAAGGTTGGGAATAGACACTGCACTCATCACGGGCTGAATGAACATTTATCTGTTTTCATTGGTCAGTGTCCCTTTGAAGATGTGTACTTGGACACGGAAGTATATGAAGGAATAGAATCATGATAGTGAAGTCAATCTTAATTAACCTCCAAATTCCTCATCCTGGTCCCTTAAATTATCTTCCTGTTTTAGTTGAAAGAAAACAAACTTCTTAAACCCTGAGACCATTCTCAGTTCATCTGTGTATTGTGTGCCTGCAATGCTGGTTCCTCTCTGGGATTTTGGGGACAATCCCTTTCTCTGTGATCTCTTCCTTCCCTGACTCATGGTTCCTCATCACGTTGCATGTGCTTCCTGCTTCCACCTCCATCTGGCCTTCTCCCCTCCCCTCCTGCCTTTGTCTTCTAGAGGTCCGTAATCATATCAGATTTTTCAAAATCATCCCATCTCACCTCCAGGCCCTTACTGTGATCCCAACTACAAAGTCTCTTTTGCCATTTTAGACAACATTCAGAGGTTCCAGAAATAATGGCCTGGACCCCTTTGGGGCACCGTTACTCAGTCTACCACAGTCTGTTTTCCCCACAGCACTGGGTGGGCTCCATAGATAATTACCAACTCGAATGAAGGTAACTGAGTGGTGTTGTGGAGGGGACTTGGAAAGGACGTTACATTTCTCTCTGCATCGGGCACTCCCGCAGATGAGAGCCACCCAGGGCTTAGCAGGTTTTTCTTGGTGGGGTTCGAAGTGCCATGCAAGAGAAGAGGCAGAAAGATGGCGGGTGCTTACACCAACCACAGTGGAAGCCGCTGACCTGAATTCTGACTTTTAGGAGCTGGGTCTGGAAAGATGAGTGGAATCTGAATTGTCAGAAAGGAAGCTACTCCGACCGGACAAGGGTGAACATTAGGTACCTATTGACCTGGACCAGTTCTATAGGAACAGGTAGTTGAAGTCACCTTTCTTAGTCTTCCAGGGAAGATGGATTGAAGACAATTGTGCCGTTTAAATTCTATATTGATAAGGGAGTAGGACTTTAGAGCCAAACTTAAAGCTACCGGTTCCCTTTTTGCTGATTGTGTTGTGCTACTGAGGAAAAACATTGAACCCTGGTTTCAGATTAAACTTCCTCCATGTGGAGGGAAAAGGAGGTGCCCAGAGCAGCTGTAGCCTGGCATTTCAGAGCTCATTCCATCTTAGCAAATTCTATTCTCTTTGTCTTGTCCATGTTTAATATTTCAAACCCGAGTTTTATTTGAAGTGACATGAAATTCACCAACTTCCTCCTCCTCATGCTTCCATTCTATCTTCTCTTTGGCTTTCTCTTCATCTTTGTCATTTTTCCCATTTGAGAAACTGCAGAACAGATATATCATAGCCATCGTTCTTTTTTTTTTTTCTTTTTGGGTCACACCCCGCGATGCACAGGGGTTACTCCTGGTTCATGCATTCAGGAGTTACTCCTGGCGGTGCTCAGGGGACCATATGGGATGCTGGGAATCGAACCCGGGTTGGCCGTGCAAGGCAAATGCCCTACCTGCTGTGCTGTCGCTCCAGCCCTGACAGCCATCGTTCTTGTTGCGTGGCTCCCAGGCGCAATTTTGAGCTTGGCGCTACGAGTGGCCATTCCCCCTTCCAGACTGGCCCACTGATGAGCAGCCTACTCTTGCTCCCTCTCGGCTCCCCCAAGGGCTCCATCCCAGGAGACCCTGGAGTTCTAGGTGATAGGCCTCCTTGCCTAGTGCCCATGCCACCCACGCCAGATTCCTGAACTCCAAAAGCTAAAAATACTTTGGGTTCTGTATCTCCTGCTGGCAGACACTGAAACTGATCCTGTCCCATGAGACCAAAGGGCAGAAGCCCCAAAAGAAGCCGTACCCACATGATGGTCAGCCGCTGCCTGAGGGGCTCCTCCCGTGACTTGTGTTCATTTTTAGAGGCTGACTCCGTTCGGAACCCTCTCACCAGAATAGCTGTTGCTCTGGCAAAGCTTTGCATCTCTGTGTCCTGAGTGGAAGAGCAGGAGTTCTGCAAAACATGCAGGGTAGATTTAAAGGAGGAGTAAATACCTATCACAGGTGTGCAAGTCCTTTTATTTTTCTTATTCATATGTATTGCACACCTGACTTTTGCCTTTGGGGGGGACATATATATATATCCCCGTGGCATATTCGATATGCCAAAAACAGTAACAATAACGGGTCTCATTCCTCTGACTCTGAAAGAGCCTCCAGTATGGCAGCGTTGGGAAAGACAAGTAAGGACAGGCTGCTAAAATCTCAGGAGTGGAACTAATGGAGATGTTACTGGTACCCACTCGAGCAAATCGATGAACAACGGGATGACAGCAGTAGGGCATTTGCCTTACAAGCGGCCAACATGGCTGACCCTCCGCTCCTCTCAGAGAGCCCGGCAAGCTACCCAGAGTATCTCGCCCGCACGGCAGAGCCTGGCAAGTCCCTGTGACGTATTCGATATGCCAAACACAGTAACAACAAAGTCTCACAATGGAGACGTTACTGGGCCCGCTCGAGAAAAATCGATGAACAACGGGAGAATATTTTTTTGGTGGGGGTGGTCACTTGTGGTAGTACTCAGGGGACTGCTCCAGGCTCTGTGCTCAGGACTAACCCCTGGTGGTGCTCAGGGGACCATGCAATACCCAGGCTCAAACTGGGCTCAACTGCAGGCAAGGCTAGTTGGTGTCTAACCCCTAAGCTGACTCTAGCTGGCCTCTGTGCGGTGTTTAACTAGACTCTCTGTGTGTTCATCCATGTTGTTGATGAGTAGTGTGACGTGTGACGTCTTATGGAGTTTGGATGTTAACCGTGGATCAGGTGTGATTTGCAAGTCTTTTTTTTTTCCACATTGCTGTTGTACTGTGTTAATGATTTCCTTACATGTGTAGAAAACTGGATGTAATATTTTTGTTTTCATTGCATTTGCTTCTGGAGTCATGTTCGTGACCCCCTCACCCCCCATCATAGCTAAGACCTATGTGAGGGAGGTTATGACCTGACCTAAGTTTTCTTCTCGGCGTTTTATGGTCTCAGGTTTTTACATTAAAGTCCTCAGTGCATGGGGAGCTACTTTGTGGGCACGGAGTTAGGAGTGATCTAGTTTCATTCTCCTGTGTCTGCATCTCTGTTTCCTGGGGAGGGCTTCCTTTCCTCATGGTACATTCTTGGCTTTGTTGTACGTTAATTGATCAATATGTGTGGGTTTATTTCTGGACTCTATTCTTTTCCATTTTTCTGTGTGTTTTATTTAGGGGGGAGGTGTCACAGCTGGCAATGCCCAGGGCTTACCCAGGAATTACTCCTCCTGAACTTGGGGGGAACTATTTGGGATGCTGGGGATCGAACCTGGGTCGGCCTTCTGTCTTAGCACTCCAGCCTCCATTCTGTGTGTTTTTATGTCAAGACCAGTTTTTGTTAACCTAGCTTTGTGACATCGTCTGAAATAAATTGCAATACCTACGGCTTTCTTCTTCCTCAAGATTCCTTTGGCTTCAGCATCTTTTGTGGGGTCATATAGATTTTAGGATTGTTTTTTTTTCTGTTTCTATTAAAAATGTGGGGCTGGAGTGATAGCACAGCAGGTAGGGTGTTTGCATGCAGCTGACCCGGGTTCGATTCCCAGCATCCTGTATGGTTCCCCGAGCACCGCCAGGAGTAATTCCTGAGTGCATGAGCCAGGAGTAACCCCTATGCATTGCCGGGTATGACCCAAAAAGCAAAATAAATAATCACTTAATCACTTAATCCCCGTTATTTATCGATTTACTCGAGCGGGTGCCAGTAACGTCTCCATTCATCCCGG
>JAOXYA010000009.1:10773579-10784822 GCA_028565675.1 Sorex palustris | reverse complement strand
TGCAGGTCACCATCTTTGCAATCATTGTGGGTAGCCCCATCCCTGCCATCATTGTGGGTACCCCATCTCTGCCATCCCACACACACACACAGATGCAGCCTGGAGACAGTAGGTGCACACAAAGTGAAGTTACTTTCACTTTCAGATGCCTAACAGTTCTCATTCTGAGAGTTTGAACAGCCAAAGACTAAGTAAAGGTAACAGGATGAGATCACGCTGTGGGCCTGGAGTGATAGCACAATGGGTAGGGCGTTTGCCTTGCACGCGGCCGACCCTGGTTCAATTCCCAGTATCCCATATAGTCCCTTAAGCACCCACCTCCAGTAGTAATTCCTGAGAACACTGCCAGGAGTAACCCCTGTGCCTTGCTGTGTGTGACCCAAAAAGCAAAAAAAGAAAAGAAAATCACACTGTGATTTATAATTGAATTGCAGTAGTCAGTATTTACTAAACCACTGTTGCACTGTAGCACTTTCCTCCCATTGTTCATCGATTTGCTCGAGCAGGCCCAGTAACATCTCCATTGTGAGACTTGTTACTGTGTTTGACATGTCAACTATGTCACAAGTAGCTTGCCAGGCTTTGTCGTGCGGGTGAGATACTCTCAGTAGCTCAGTTCTTCCAGAGGGGTGGAGGAATCAAACCAGGGTCAGCCAGGTCGGGTCGGCCGCGTGCAAGAAAAATGCCTTACCCTCTGGGCTATCGCTCCAGCCTATTTACTAAACCAAGGAATGTAATTGATAATGAACTTCATCTTGGCAGTGCGTCCTAGCAGTGCTCAGGAGGCCTGCAGGACATTCCCAGTGATGCTCAGCCAACCAAAATGGTAGTTCAGTGTGAGGGCTGAGGGTGTTGTGCTGCTGGGGGCCTGCGGTGTGGGAAACCACTAGGTCTCCAAGGCCACCTCTGGTCGTGCTCAGGGTACTGGGGGTCAGGCCCAGGCTTGAGCACTGACCACTGTGACGTCTTATTGGTTCCTGGTGTTCCTTTTTATTTCATGCAAATGTAAAGCAAAATCACAGCACCGGAAGGAAATAGAAGATGGTGTAAGTTACATCTGCCTGTGGATTCAGATCATAATGATGGGTACTGGAGAGAGAGGACAGCGGGTCAAGTGCTTGACTTGCCAGCTCAGACCAGAATTTAATCCCCTACATCTCATAGAGTCCCCCAGACACTGCCAGGACTGATCCCTGAGAACAGCCAGGAGTAAGCCCTAAGCACCACTGGGGTGTGGCCCCAAAACCACACAAAAAGAACATCATAAAGACGAAAGTGAATTTAAGAGTCCCTTTAAAAGTCTTAATCTGGGTGGGACCACATGAGTACATGAAGATGAAAGAACTCACACAACCGTAGCTTAAGATGTGTATGTTTTTCAGAATGATCTCTCTTCTGTGGGATATTAAAAAAAAAAAGGCAAAGAAATAACAAATACCCGAAGGCAACAGAGCCTGAGAACAGGTCTGCAAACTGAACCTACCAGGGTGGGGCCCGGAGGTGGGGATTGGTTGAGGTGGGGGCACACTGGTGGTGGGTGCGGCGCTGGAAGAACATAGAATGCATCAGATCCTATCCGAACAGTATTATAAATCACGGTGCTTGAAAAAGGATGGGTCAGTTATAATATATTAAAATGGCACCTCATTAGACAAGGTGTGATTGCCACTGACCTTTAGTCTAGGTGCCTCGCATGCTGGTGTTTCCAGGTGCTCCGGAATATTGCTAAGAGGTGGCCCAGAGCCCGGGCACCGACGGGACAGAACCTCAGGACGATGAGAGGAATACTTCAGGGATGCCTGCATGGTCAGAGACCCCAGGAAGTGGAAGACGAGCGTGGGTCAGCCGTGATGACTCTGCCTGGTTGTTGTCCATTCCCTCTCCATGAGGATCCAGAACTGAGGAAGGAACTATAGACCTGCACAGGAAACAAGCTCTGGCAAGGCTGCCAGCCCACTGACCAGGCCTGCTCAGCCAAGAAGGCTCGTCGAGCTGCTCTCTGGCCCCTGGGACAGGCAGCCGCAGGGCAGCAGGGTCACGGGAGAGTGTCCTGTTAGGTCGACAGTGGCTGCCTGCACCGTTTGGATGAGGACACATGCAGCCCCCAACACTCGTCTCTCCATCCCTATCCCTTTGTCTCAGAGTGAGTCCCAGGGACACGTCCATGGAAGGCAGGCTTCTGCGCCAGAACGTGTGGGAGCTGACCCATCCTCAAAGCCCGATTGTGCACCGTATTTTATGCTCACACCCCGAACCCTCGGGAATTTTGGGAGCTTGTTTCTGCTAGAAAGTGACACCCAGGACAGGAGAGACAGTGGGCTAGGTGCTTCCCACCAGGCAGCTGGCCTGGGTTTGGTCCCTCGCACCACATATGGACCCATGAGCTCTTCCAGGAGTGACTGAACACGACCGGGTGTGCCCCCCGCCCCACATACACACACACACCGCAAACTAAACAGCAACCCAGAAAGTCATGCCACGCAACAGGCTCTCGAAACTCGGTTCAGAGGCTGAGGAGCAGCCAACTCCAGCTTGCAGACGCGGTGCTTGGCACCCCCCCGCCTCTCACCCAGTTGCTGCTTCTTTCCACAGGAGGCCGTGTCACACTGCCCAGAGGAAGGCCAACTGGCCAGAATCCAGAATGTTATCCAGAAGCTTCCCCCGTCCCATTATAGGTAAGAACCCTGGGTTTGTTGCAGTGTCTCCAGATGATGTCATGCCAAAGGCAAGCTGGCCTTGCAGAAAGGAGCGGATGGACCCCAGTGATAGTACAGCATGTAGAATGCTTTACCTTGCAGAAAGCTCACCTGGGTCCAACGCCCAGGGCCCTTGTGGTCTCTTGAGTCTTTCCAGGAATGTTCTTAAGCACAAAGCCAAGAGTCAGCCATGAGCACTGCAGGGTTTGGCTCAAAAACAAACAAACAAAAAAGGGAGGGAGTTTCATAGAGACCTTCCCGGACCCCCCTGAGGCAGGCAAAGAGGCCCTTTTCTCAGAACAAGTTGAGGCCTGACCTGTAACATGGGTGGGGAGGGGCCGCCCAGTCCGGGCTGCTCCCAGGTGCCCTGGTCACTGTGCTCAGCACAGAGATCAGCCTGTCTGTGATACCCTGGCCCGCACCCGCCTTCCAGCACAGCCAGTCGTGTGACTGGGGCTCCATGACGGGACGTGCCTGGAGCGCGTGAGCATTTGGCTGACTCAGTGACTCGTCAGAAGCACCCTGACATCACGCCATCCTTTCACTTAATTTTCCCAACTTTGTTTTATCTCATTTTATTGCCTTTCCCAGAATTCCAGATGCCTGCCCATTATTCACAATGGGAAGAATTTGGTGTGCTTTCAGAATGAACTTTCTGTTGACAGTCCGTGTTATGCATCTGTGGAATGAACCCCCTTAGAGAAGGGATCACTAAGTCAGTGATGGTTGGAGGGATCTCTCGGGATGGGAGATGAGTGCTGAAAACAGACAAAGAGCCAAAACTGATGGCCTCTCAGTGTCTGTATTGCAAACCATAGTGTCCAAAAGTCGAGAGAGAGCAAGAAGGAAATTGTCTGTCACAGAGACAGGGTGTGGGGTTGGGTGGGGGTGGCAGGAGAGATACTGAGGACATTGGTGGTGGCAAATGTACATTGGTGGAGGGAGGGATGGGCGTTCGATCATTTTATGACTGAAACTCAAACATGAAAGCTTTGTCATTGTATCTCACAGCGATTCAATTAAAAAGAAAAAAAGGAAAAAAAAGAAATGAGCTTCCTCATAAGTGGCAGGGGTCATGGGGAGGAGGAGGATTTGGGGATTTGGGGCGGGGGCAGAGGAAGTGAAAACAAAGTAGAGGGTCAGGTTTGGGCCACACCCAGCAGTGCTCGGGGCTTGCTCCTGGCTCTGCACTCAGGGATCACTCGAATGGGCTCAGGGGACCATATGGGATGCTGAGAGTTGAACTCAGGTCAGCCACGTGCAAGTCTATAGCCACGTGCAAGCTCTAACTGCTGTTCCATCACTCTGACCTCTGAAAAGATTCTTTTTTTAAGGAGCTGGCTTCAAGGGCTTTTGTTTTCTTCCCAGCCATGCTGAAGGCTATAGGGCCACCCAAGTAGTGTTTGGGAAGCCTTAAGATGCCAGGGATCTGATTCAAGGCCTAGCATATGCCAAGCATGCACTCTCCCCTTCGTACTCCACCACTTTGATATTTTTTTCTGGAGGGTGCGGGTTGGAACCACACCTGGCAGTGCTCACAGGCTATTTCCTCCTGGTGCTCAGAGGACCACATGAGGAGCTGAGATTGAACCAGGGTCAACTGTATGCAAGGCCAGCACCCTACCCCCCCTGTACTAGCCCTTGACATACCTCCCCTCCTCACCCTTTGAGCGTCTTCCCAGCTGGTTTCAAGATACTATGAGGACCTGTAGTTCCGCCAATGCGAAAAGAGGAACAGGTTGCAACGAACACCTAAGGCTCTGGGTGTGGCAGTCGCCCACTCCTGACTCTAGCTCATCCTCCAGAGGCCTTAGCTGACTTCCAACAAGATTGTCCCCCTTCCCCACCCAGAGCCAGCATGCCTAAGGCCAAGAAAATTACTTCCATCAATCTTAGTATCTTCCTGACATTCCTCCAAAATTTATGAGATTGAAATATTTAGAGTCTTTTGAATCCAAATTTAGCAATTATCTCCAGATGTCCAGCTCCACAGGGGCACTGCAGTGTTTCGCTCTGTTCAGATGCATATAAATATATGTCTATGAACTGTTCCAGGACCTTGGAATACCTGATTCGACACCTGGCCCACATCGCCTCCTTCAGCAGCAAGACCAACATGCACGCACGGAACCTGGCACTGGTGTGGGCCCCAAACCTCCTCAGGTAACCACTATCCCAGTGTGATGCCAAGGAACACTGGAGCCTGTGGACCATGGTAGAGTGCAGCAGTAGAACTTGCAGTGACTCTGGGTAGCCTGTACTCTGCCTGCTAACCTGGGGACCTCATTCCAAAGGTGTCAGAGATGTGATTAAAGATACGGGCTCTGTGAGTGCTTATCTCCTGAAAAAAGCCTTTCTTGTGTCTATGACTCATTGGCTTTGTTGGGCTTGGTTTATAACCTGAATTAATGACTTCACAAATGCTTCCCTGCCCCATAGAACAATTGGATAAGGGAGGAGGGATATCCCCAAAGGATGGAGAAAACTCAGTTCCTGCATAGCCACTGATGCGTGTTTATAATCTTGCCGTCTGAGATACCTGGAAACTGTTTAAAATGTGTCCTGTCTGTTGGATTCCTGACCTTTGGAGAGTCCCTTCACTGGTCTTATAGAGTGAGAAGAGTCCACTCATGACTCAATTTAGGCAGTTGGGAACTAGACTTACTTATAGCACCCAGTATTCTCACTGAATTCCCCACCAGCCCCTCGCCGAATGTGTTTTTTTTTCTTTTTTCACGATTCAGATCCAAAGAGATCGAAGCCACTGGTTGCAGTGGAGATGCGGCCTTCCTCGCTGTCCGGGTCCAGCAGGTGGTGATTGAGTTCATTTTGAATCACGTGGAGCAGATCTTCAACGGTGGCGCCCCTGCCTCGCTGGGGAATGATGGTAAGGACTCCTCCTGCCAGATCCTGATCAGCTGGTTCTTCGTTTTCAGTCATGGGATACAAGAATAAGTTGAGGTAGCGTGGCTCTAGCTCTGTGGGTGAGATGATTCTTGTGTGCTGACGTACAGGGATCATGCATATATACATTTGCAGTGCCCCTAAAAGGGATTTGTGTGTGTGTGTGTGTGTGTGTGTGACAGGGGCGGGGAGAGTGGGTAGTATTGCACATGATCCAACATGTGTGGGGTCCATTGCTTATGTGACCAACTTATGAATGCCTTGTGGCAGACTGGAATCACGTTTTCTAGGTTTTGGTGAGGGGTTGTTGTTGTTGTTGTTTATCTCAATAAATTTAATTACTAGAGTTTACATTTTCCTGAAACTTCAAAAGATGCTTATACCTTCACTCTAAAGGGTGTCCTTTGGGGAGGGGCATTCTCTGTTGTGCTGGGCTGAAAGCACTGCATTGTGGGGCCCAAACACTGAATTATCTTGTCCATTGGCTGAATATTGCTCAGGGTGGGTCCTCAGCCCCGTGAGCACTGCCTCAGTGGCCAGGAAAAAATGAGAAAAGATCATCCCTGAAGCCTCTACGATGACATAATGAACCCAAAGGATGGATTGTTTCCTGCTGCTCAAAGTCATGTGTGCCCAATGTAAAAACCATAAATCTGTTTCATCAAAGAAGCTGGCAGTGGCCTCTGGTGTGAGAGTGGGCCTCCAGTATCAGGTCGTGAGAGTGGGCCTCTGGTATCAGGGCCCATCAGCATCTCTGGGAAAGCCTGATTAACACACTTTGCCGGACAGCATCCCCGGAATTTCTCAGGGAACCTGTGTGTCGTGCTGCTGGTAACTGATGTTTCAGCCAAGTTTCCTGCACACGACTGCTGCTCGGCACCAGGCTGGAGACCCATTGGCGGCTGAGAATCACATCTGCAGAATACATGTTATCTGATCAAAGCATCGTTTCTAATTGGCTAATCGAATTGGAGGAATGGGGGGAAATGACCAAGTATTTCATCACAATAATCAATTTCTTTTTTTGCTCCCCTCCCCTTTTCTCTCTCAGATTTTTTTTTTCTCTTTGGGTCACACTCCGTGATGCACAGGAGTTACTCCTGGCGGTGCTCGGGGGACATATGGGATGCTGGGAATCGAACCTGGGTCGGCCGCTTTCAAGTCAGACGCCCTACCCGCTTCGCTATTGCTCCAGCCCCTCTCTCAGATTTTTATTTATGACCTTTCTTTAAAAAGCATTTTTATTGAAAGTCAGATGATAGCTCAAAGGCCTGGAGTACTTGCTTTGCTCATGACGTGACCTGGGTTCCATCTCTGGCACCTCACGGACCACCAACTCTGTGAGCAGTCCCAAAGTTACTAGCTCCTGACAACACCTAGGTTGGCCTAAAAAACATAGTGATAAAATTTCCAGAACATAAAGTTCATCATTTTAAAAATTTTAAAATATACAATTTGTTTATTTTTCTTCTAAATTTTCTTTTGGGGGCCACACCTGGCAATGCATAGGGCTTACTCCTAACTCTGCACTCAGGGTTCACTCCTGATGGTGCTTGGGGGACCATGTGGGATGGTCAAACGATGTTGGCCACGTGCAAGGCAAATGCCCTATCTGTTATACGATCTTTCCAGCTCTACTGTCCTGTAGTCGTTCTCAACACCTAAAGGACACAATTTGGCAGCATTTCACATACTCATAAACTTTATAACCATCACCACTACCGAAATATAAAACACTTTCATCACTCCAAAAAAGAAACCTGCATACATACCCATTGAACTCTCTCTCCAACCCCTATTTTTGTTTTGGGGAGGGGCTCATCTGCCTGTGCTCAGGACTTACTCCTGGCTCTGCACTCAAGTGCTCCTCCTCAAAGTGCTCAGGAAACCATCTGTGGTGCTGAGGATTGGACCCAAGGCTGGCCACATGCAAGGCAAGTGCCTTACCTTATACTATCTCTTCAGCCCTCTTCTGTTTTTTAACTCTCCCACCTAACTAGATGTTTAACTGTAAGCCACAGTACATCCTCTTATGACAGTAAATGAGAAGTCACATGAATCCGTGCATTCATCCTTTGGAGTCGGGCAGTAATTTTGGAGAGACGAATCCTTTGCCGGTAATTCCTGCAGGCACCCACACGCATCGCCTTTTTGACTGGCCACAGCAACCACCACTGTTACCAACCTTACTTTTCACAGGAGAAATTAGAGAGCCTGAAAACTCACCACCCAAAGTCACGTGGCAGAACTGAATAGTGAGTTTAAATCTTTCCTTAACTCTGGCTGGAAAAAAATACAAGTAAACGATTAAGGAGAATTAGAGAAAAGACAGCAAATCCCACCCAAGGCAGTGCATGTTGCTCCTGATTCTCCTGGGACCATTGCCTTAATCACCTGTTATTCTGCATGTTGAAATCCAAGTTTCTCCCGAGCTTTTAACTCATTGTTTTCATTCTTACTTTTTGGGGGATGGGGAGAGCGGAGGGGTTCACCCCAGGACGTGGGCCCTGGAGGCCATTCCTGAAGCTACTAGGCTCAGCTCTGCCGGTCTGACAGTTTGGTTCTTGGCCCAGTAAGACAAAGCTGTTCAGGCCTGGAGGTGCTAGGGTGCTGGGACCACCTCCCCCGCCCTTAAATACTTACTAGTCACTGCATTTCATTTAACTGTTTTTGTTGTGAATTCACTTTGACTGTGGTCAAGTGCTATGCTTCATGTATATACCGAAAAATAAGCTGTACTTTCTAGAACTGTAGATTTGGAAGAGGGTTCTATTTCAAACTGGAGAGCTTCTGCAACGCATAGAGTTCAATGCCTTAATTGACAAAAAAAAAATAATAATAATAATAAGTAAAAGCTACATGAAGGCCAGAACACTCTGGACATGGCCAAGACTGAGAACACAAATATGTACTGAGTGCCAGGTACCATCAGAGTCACTCTGGGACGCATCAAAGTGCCAGGTACCATCAGAGTCACTCTGGGACGCATCAAAGTGCCAGGTACCATCAGAGTCACTCTGGGACACATCAAAGTGCCAGGTACCATCAGAGTCACTCTGGGACACATCAAAAAAGGCAAAGGCCCTGCTCTGAAATCAAGACAGGCAAGAAGGAAGTTTACAGGTAAATAGTATCACTTCAAAGACAATAAATACTCCGAGGAAACTCCTGCAGGATTACATGATGGTCAGTGACTTGGGGCTGTTTGGGGGAACAGGGTGACCCTTGTTTCTGAGGAAATCATCTTTGAACAGAAAATTATCTTTGTCATTCCTTTTGAGTGACAAAAGGAAGTAGTCCTTTGATGTGTGTAAGTGGAGGGAGGCATTTTCCAATGAGAAGAGCGAGAGTAAAGTGCAAGGTGGGAAGGAGCTCAGTGTGGCAAAGAGTAGGTGTGTGGCCAGGTGCCCCAGTAGACATCAGAGATGAAGAGTCTGGAATACAGTGCTGGAAGACATGAGAAGAATCTCATCCCCACCCCCACCGCCCTCTGTTTTTATTGTAGACTTTAGTTTCTGCGGTTTTGCATGTTTCCTATTAAGTATAATACAGACAGAGAGATATATGTATAGTTCATAGCTATGTGTGTATGTATTATGGGAGTCTACACTCAAAGCTTTGGGTGAGGTGGGGGGTGGGGGAGAATTGCTTGGGAGGCCCAAAAACCTATCCCAGCCATGATTTGGTGCAAGGGCCCAAGGAAGCGGTCCTACTCGGGCCCTAAGTGTCCAGGATCAACCTGATCACCCCCAAAGTGCTCAGAATGCCCCAGATATCTGCCTGGAGAAGCTCAGGGTGCTGACAGGAACTGAACTTGGATTGAACACCTGCACAAGAGAACGTACCTACCATACTGTCGGTCCTCGTAGCTTTTTGCTATATACTCTTGTGAACGGACAGGTCCATCGACAAAGAGGAAGGGGAAGCAGATGGGAGCTCTGATGGATTGCGCTGGGGGAGGGTTTTGAGCAGGAATGAAGAAGCAGCAGAAAAGCTTCAAGACAAGGAAAACAGCAGGTGGGAAACCACCGTGGCCTGGGTGGCACTTGACCAGAGAAGGGGGGAAAGTGGCCGAATTCAGTACGTTCTTGGAAGGAAGAATAGTAAGATTTGCTTAGGGGCTATTTTTAGTGGATGAGGGCAGGTGGGTGTGGGGAGACAATCAGAGAAAGAAACGTGTATAATAACTACGCCATGTTTTGGCTTCCAGAGCTGGGTAATCTTAGCCCTGGTTCTATTTACTGATGTGGCGAAGAGGGGAGGAAGGCAGTTGGAGTTGAGAAGCAGAAGTCACTGTTCTGAAGAGTGAACTTGGAGATGCCTGTTGTGTGTCTAAGCAGAACTTGTATAGGAGCCCGGAACCTGGAGCTTGGGGAAGTAGAAGGTGCCAGGCAATGCCCCCTGGCCCTGTTTGTTTGTTCTTCCCTTTGCACAAGTCGTTGCAGAGTGATTTGATCTTTACTATCTAAGTGAACAAAATTGTCAGTGACCTAGAACCTTGTTCTGGTCATGGCTGCCTCTGAACTTCTCTCCTTCCTGTGGCCCTGGTCCTACTGGCTCACCCCTAATCTTATGCCATAGACCCCTATTTACACAGTTTTCTCCTCTGGCTCCCTTGGAATGTTCTGGGGGCCCACCAGGAACCATATAACCCCTGATTGAGAAGCACTGATCTAGAATCTTGAACAAATACTGGAAGCACATTACATTTACTTATGTTGGGCTTTAGCGATAGCATAGGTGGTAGGGTGCTAGCTTTGCAAGCTGGTCCAAGTTTGTTCCGGAACACATATGGTCCCCTGAGCCCCACCAGGAATAATCCCTGGGCACAGAGCCAGCAGTAAGCCCTGAGCACCACCAGGTGAGGCCTAGGAAAGCAAACAAAATGTACTTATGTTTGCCTTTTTAATTCAGTCAGAAGCTTTCCTGAAGGTGCCCGAGCGATAATCCAGGAGGTGTGACTCTTGCCTTGCATTGACTGCAGTGGCCACAATTTTGGGCCACTGAATTCTCAGCACTATGTAGGGTTTCTTGAGCTCCACCAAAGGTCATTCCTGAGCACAGAACCAGGAATAGCCCCTGAGCACCACTGGGTGGGACTCCAAAACCCAAAGCAAACAAACAGAAACTGAGAAGTCCTCAGGATAGAGAGTTACTTCATCCTGACAGCTGTGCCATCCTCCTAGAAATACTCGTCACACATGCTCCCTTTTCTGCGGGTACCTTCTTCATTACTTTCATTCCCTCTCCATCCTTTGGAGAGGGTTATGCTCTGCAGATACAAATAGTCCTAGCAGTGTACCTTCTGAGAATTACGTGGGTCCTGTATAAAAATCTGATGGCTTGGTTTCTACTTGATGCAAATTCTCCTTGGGTCCCTTCTCGTCTTTGGAAGCTACAGAAAACTGTCAAGGCCTCCAAGACTAAACAGAGGCATGCATACATCTCTATTGTTTCCTTAGACTTTCCTTAGTCTTAGTGGGAATGTTCGAGAAATTTTCGCAGCCTTGGGCTTTTCATCCATAACTCTACTCCAGCTTGATCACCAGGGTTTAGCCCTGCACAGTCCTCGTGAGGCTGCTAGTGGCATCCCTGCTCTCTCTCTAGTAGATGCCATTGCCCCCTCATCCACACTGGGACCAC
>JAOXYA010000009.1:10758073-10769825 GCA_028565675.1 Sorex palustris | reverse complement strand
GAAGGAGGTGAAGGAGATCCAGGTGCAGGGCCCTCTGGCTCACCGATTGGAGAAGAGGCTTGCCCACAGGCCCAGCCTTCGCCAGAGCCATTCTCTAGACAGCAAAACCATGGTGGTGAGCCACTGGACTCTCGAAGGTTCGGCCTTCAGCAGCTGTGCTAATCTCGACGCAGAGAGGATTTCTGACCCTCTGCAGCTCTTGGCGGCCAGGAAAGAAAGTACTGGATGGGATGAGATGATCTTGAGGTCGTTCAGTGAGTTCTCGGTTCTGAAAGGAATGCAGGCCCTCCCGAGCCAGAAAGGACCCGGTGATTTGCAGCCCATAGCAGCAGGAACCAGTCCTGT
This sequence comes from Sorex palustris, assembly GCA_028565675.1. Taxonomy (NCBI): domain Eukaryota; kingdom Metazoa; phylum Chordata; class Mammalia; order Eulipotyphla; family Soricidae; genus Sorex; species Sorex palustris. Next base: position 10,769,480 of record JAOXYA010000009.1, on the reverse strand, counting down.
CAGCCTAGCAGAGGGAAAGGAGCCGGGGGTCCATCTGGGGCACAACAACCCTCAGACTGGGCAAGGTAGGGGTCCTGGGCCAGATGGCAGCCAGGAGAGCTCACTGAGTGTCCAGAACAGCACAGCCCCCAGAGAACACCCACTCAAGTTACAGCCGAAGAGCACCGAGTGTGGGCCTCCCAAAGGGAAAAACAGGCCTTCTTCCCTCAACTTAGACTCTGCCGTCCCCATCACTGACCTCTTCCGGTTTGAAAATGTGGCCTCATTTGTTTCACCTGGAATGCAACGCTCTGAGCTAGCGGGCCCAAAGGGCGCGTGGATGACCTCCTCGAACTGTCAAGGAGACCCCTGGAAGGTTTACTCCCAGGACCCTCAAGATCTGGACATTGTTGCTCATGCCCTGACAGGCCGCCGTAACTCTGCTCCTGTGAGTGTGTCAGCCGTGAGAACCTCCTTTATGGTCAAAATGTGCCAGGCCAAGGCAGTGCCAGTCATTCCGCCTAAGATTCAGTACACACAGATCCCTCAGCCCTTACCCTCGCAGAGTGCAGGAGAGAACGGGGCTCCGCCTCCCGAGAGGAGCCAAGAGGAAGGCAGCTCAGCTGGGGGCCCTTCTCAGAAACCTCCTCAAGATGATGCTCGTTCCTCCCTGGAAAGCCCGAAGGAAGACAAACCAAAGCAAGAGAAGGGAACCAACGAGCCATTGCCAGTGGACGCCCCAGCCTCCCGCATGTGTGAAGGACCGAGCCTTTCCCCAGAGCCAGGCTCGGCTCACCTGCTATCCACCCAGGACACCGTTGTGCAGTGCAGGAAGCGCACCTCAGAGACAGAGTCACTTGGGGACAACCTTCTTTCTTCAAAAATGGAACGACCATCAGGGGCTTCTAAGCCTTTCCACAGGTCAAGGCCGGGGAGACCTCAGAGCCTCATCTTATTCAGTCCTCCTTTCCCCATTATGGACCACCCACCCACCTCCTCCACAATGACAGATTCCAAGGTTCTGCTGTCCCCAATCAGAAGTCCAACCCAGGCCGTTTCTCCCGGCCTTCTCTGCGGGGACCTGGCAGAAAACACATGGGTCACGGCGGAAGGAGTTACACTTAGGAATAAAATGACCATCCCTAAGAATGGCCAGAGACTGGAGACCTCAACCAGCTGTTTTTACCAGCCCCAGCGGAGATCAGTGATTCTGGATGGAAGAAGTGGACGGCAGATTGAATGACACCAGTTCACCTGCTGTATTTGAAAAAATGCCATGATTCATCTGGAAGCTCTCAAGGGCTAAGTTAATACAATTCCAGCCATAGGTTACCCAACTTTAGATTTATTTTGGCTTTCTACCCTGTCTTCAACCTTTAGCCCTTTATTAATGAGCCCGTTTGCCGTACGAAGGCCAAGGGAAGGACCAAGTGATGAAATTCAGATAATGAACAGGGAGGAGGTCAGCTGGGGAAGAGGATGGATGACATACGTGAGATACGGGGCTTGTCTGTGAGTTGCATTAACTCCCCCTTAATCTTGACCATAATCTTTAACTTTTGAGAGTGGCTGGTATTTTTCAAAAGAAAGAGAAATGCCCTTTTTCCGTGTTGCTCTTGAGCCTCCTTTTTTACTACATGCTTCTTAATGCTCTTCAAAGCATGGATTCTTTTAGACCCGTTTTCTGACTAGCTTTATAAGCGTACTATCCAGAGTAGAAAAAGATTTGGAAATGCAAACTAACACACATTTAGCGAGCTAAGTGGGTGCCTTTAACCCATGCTCATTTCCTGAATTCCCCCAGACCCATTCCGGATAGAGCCACATACCAGCAGAGAAAATCAGGATCTTCATTCAGGAGCCAACTTGAAGGTGCCCACAGCTCCAGAAGATGTCTGGTTCTGGCTTTTATCACTTTGAGACTCCAGCCTCCACCTCTCCTGATCTACGGCTTCCACCTCCAGTAGCTGAGCAGCAGGGTGGTGGCTGAGCAGGAGATGGATGCTGTGAGATGTGTTGCGTGAGGAGTGACGTGATCTGTTCTGAGTCCATGAACAGGATGTCATTGCAGAGAAAATGACATTCCCCACGCATGGACTGTACTCCATATTTTATGTTTAAGTTGATGGGGCATTAGCAGCAAACACCCTCACTCAGCTTCATTCTCTTTCCCAAGTATGCTGGCACCAGTGGCACAAGAGCGGGTGAGGGAGAAGGCCCATCAGGGGAGGAGGGGAGGAGTCTTAGTCAGGCTGATCAGGGTGGGTAGAGTGGCCCTTCTTGAAAGTGTGTTTCACTTCAGCCAGCGATTGCCTTCCGGTCTCCCTCCTAACACTGCTGAAGAGCAGATTTGAGAGACCCGTCTTGATTCCAGAATCTCCCTCACCCACCGTCCACTCCCAGCACTCATACTTGCCCTGCTCCTATCTCTGTGTTAACAGAAGCAATAAACAATCTGATTGTGTTTTAGTTATTTAGAATTTTGGGTGTTCTCTCCCTTTTTTTTTCTTTTCCGCCAGCTCAAGAGGGGAAAGAATTCATATGACCTGCTGGCAGAGTTTTGGTGCTCCCCAAATTAGCCTTCCTGGGAACTCTTTTCAAATCAAAACCCTCAGGGTATCACTTTTAGATCTTGCAATAAAGAAAATTAGAACCTATATTTAGCCTTTTTCTTGGGTTCAAGTTAACTGAACTCTGTCTAGAAGCTCCATCGTTGTATTTCTCTATAGGGGAGCTGTGCTTCTGGGCAGCCCGCATCTAACCAAGGCGGGTGCAGGGCCAGGTGAGGCTAAAGCTGATGCCCTACAACAGATGCCTGGGCCTCCATCCTTTTTCCCCGGATAGTTTTGAAATCAAATCCCTGACCTTTTTCAGTTTGTGGCAGAGATCACTGCAGGCCAGCTGATGGGTTCTGCCTATACAGAGGGTCCTGAGTGAGCAGGAGGTGGGTGGGTGAGGAGGAACAGGGAGACTGTTACTAGGCCTTTGATCAGTAATTCTGCATTCACATCAGATAACCAGAACTTTGGATCAACCACCAATAAGATGCCAGTCCTATGATAAGTGCTAGGGTTATAGGTATTTTCCCCACTAGGCAAGCAAGGTAAGGACATTAGTGGTGACAGATGAGAAAAGCCATGTTCAGAGGATTTGAGATGCACATTCCTGCCTTATCAGAAAATGTGGGCAGATAGGCTTCATGTCAGTCTCCATACACTGTGGTGTCTGTTTGAGAGACCATGTTTCAGTTGGAATATGAGAGGGAAGAACTGCACTTTGCTTCTCAATTCTGAGCCAAGTAATGAAAGATTGAAACTACTTTATGGTATTTTAAAAGTTTTGCTGGTGAGTCTTGGGGAATGTATTTTCATTTGGGCAGCAGTTCGTAGAAGCTACCAATAACACATCAACAATTGAATTCAGTTCTGAGTTGAGGCGCCTCTACTGATTTGTTAACTGGCAGCCACCTTTTTTTAAGAGTCCGACATCTTTCATTTGTTGCAGTGTCTGTAGGAGCATGGGAATGTGCCTGTCATAAGACACAATGGCAATTGTTTGGACATACTCCCTACCAGGAGCTTTCCTAGCCAATCCAGGCCTTGAAGCTGATTCACCTCAGTCTATGTCCCACTGCTGCAGTGTGGGCCTCTCATAGGCCCTGTTAACTGTCAGTTGTCACAAACACCTCAAACTTCACCCACTTGAAACTGAAAAATTAAGGCTGAGAATTGGCTACATGGGATTCAGATCATGTTTCCATAGTCGGGGGTGGGAGAGAGCATTTGTGCTGTTTTTAGGAGGATCTACCCAACCCTCAAAGGACTCCTTCAGAGCAACTCCATGGATCACTTCTCAAAATGGGAATGGCTAATTTTAAATGTTAAATTTGAATTCAAATGTCTTTCTATATTGATGGTTGCTTAAGAAGATCATCTAGGACAAAATGACCCTCCAGACAACTTATTTCATCAACATGCAGTAGTTGGAGGGAATTTTATTCTTGCCCTCAGCTTCACATGGAAAATGAAGAGATCTGACCAAGAACCCTATTGATATGCTTGTTCTAAGCATTCAAATTCCAAAGACCAAAGTCAAAATTTTAGGTCTGGGAAAATAAAAAATGGGAATATCATCATCCCTAACAAATAAATGTTTATCAGCATCCTACTACTAGTCCTCTACATAGCTCACGCCTCTCTTACTCCTAAGAGACTGATGAGAAAGGGGAGAGGAGGGGGAATGTCGTGAACAGGCTATAAACCAGGACCCAGATTTCGAACCACTAAGTTAGCAAATAAAGTTAGAGAAGTGGAGCACATACTGACTTTGAAGTGCATCATTATTACTGTTCAGAAAAAGCTGCTGCTTCTAATCAACTTAAATACAATTATAACTCCAGTAGAAAGTACCAGTGAGAAGCTCCTTGAGAATTCTGCTTTCATCATTAAAAATCGGCAACTAAGAGTATATAGTTCTGAGGATTTGTGTGGTTTCGATTGGATTAGTTGTGAAGCTGCTGGATTTCTGTGAAGGGGCCAGGCAGTATGAGTATTCCCACTGAGACAGGTTGAGACTTCCATCGTTACACGGATCAACTCTGGCAATGTCACAGGTTCCTGCCCCATAATCCACATTTTTTTTTTTTCACTCTCAAGTCTGGTGTTTCAGCACATGAGAATTTGAATAAAATTGGGTGGACAGTCATTGTTCTACACAGGCCTTGTGTTTCTGCTGTGAGGGTCATGGGGAATATAAAACTTGTTTTTCTAGTACTGAAATAAGGTTCACAGTAGGTCCAATTTCCAGCAGAAATGATTAATGAAGGCCACACCCTTATCCTATCTGATAACACCATTCATCTAGGGGCTAAGTGTTGCAAAGAGTACAACACTGACAGGAAGATCGGCTGAAAATGTGGAATGATAAAGTGTGTCTCTTATCTTTTTCAAGGACAGAAGAGAGTGAGCACCTTTTCAGACATGAAGGGTCAGGGAGATGTTTAAGGTGATAGCTGAGATCATTCTTAGTCCAGTTAGTAGAAAATTGGAGATCAGATATAATGATTGGCGTACAGTAGGTTTAATTTAGTAGCCTGATGATTCAAAAACATTGCAGGGATCACTTCTCTGAGGAGAAATGATATAGCTTCTTTCCTCTTTCATCAGAAACCCATGAAGTACATAGCCATGTGTTTTACTGGATAGATCACGCTTCGTAATAATGCCACCAGACTTCCTGACTTAAAATTCTGCAAGAAAAAGCACTTTTTCCAAGGAGTCTATTAGAGAGCTACATGGTTTCAGCTGTTTGTTGAGCTCAACAAATGTTTCCAAAGATAATAATCAAAATGTTTTTCTATTGACTAAAATATATATATATATTAAACCTTTCATGGAGACATTAAGTGTAATTAAAACAGATTGTTATGCTTATAAATGTATTCTAATAAATGATATAAAATACAATGCTTATGGTGGCACAGTGAACTAACTGGAGGAGGGCACGAAGGGCATGCAAGTCAACAACAGAACCCAAACTCTCTCTGATTTCACTTCCAGGTTTGGTCTCATAGCAAAAGGCCTGATGACTTGCCTGATGGTTTCCTTGACCATAGGGGTTACTTCTGATCAGAGCTAGGAACTGCCCCTGAGCACCGCTGGGTGTGGACCAATTCACCCTCCCTCAAAAAAAGGAAAAATCTTATATTTTACTTACTGTATTTTCACAGTTCACCCTCTTATGCTGCAGTCACACCCAAGATAAATGGATGGGAAATGAGAAAAGAAATGAAAACTGAGAATTACTCTTCAAAATTCTGCTGCTTTGGGACTATAATGGGCACAAATGTGAACTTAGTTTTTCTATCAACTGAATCAGAGGGAACTTTTCTTTCAAATGATGGTAATGATGCTGGGATGGGGGGTGGGAGGACCAAAACTCTACTTTCCTGCCATCTATTCTAAAGAGAGGAGAAGGAGGGGATAAACAAAATATCCAACCCAGTGTCCTTTGAGTCTTATTGCAAGGGGAGTCAAGTACTACCATTTGGACAATATTTTATTTAGAACCTGACACCACCACCAGTCAGACCCGCCCGCCACGCCTATGGCCTCAGGGTCCTGGACACCCACATTCCCATCTCTCAAGCACCCCTGCTCCCAGTGCAGGGTTCCACTCTTTCTTTCCTGCAGTTTCACAAGCATCCTCTCCTTAGAAAATTCTACAACCTATCTCTTCACTGCATGCCCATTTTTTCCTCTTATTGCAGCACACTGGTTTAAGCGTGTCTGCCAGACCACCCATTTTCTCTTGACTGCCTTGTCACCAAAACGCTTGCTAGCCCAAAGAAGCCTGTCTTCAAGATCCTACAAGAACTGCAATAGCTCCTCACCCCTTGCACTATCTTTTCTAAGAGATCATTTCTGATATCTCACTTCTACTCGTAACCCCAAATGACCACTATAGGTTAGTTGCTGCTAGACTTTTGCCAAGATTGTTTCCCTAAGGGTGTAGGAAGAGAGGAAAACTAAGGAAGACTACTTAAGAGCTTGCCCATTCTTTCAGCCTGTGTTTTTGGCCTGCAAATCTGGCTCACGTAGCTTAGGCACTAATCTCCCACTTCTCCTTCTTCCACCCACTACCTCTCCCCATCATGAGTGCATATGCTCTAAAGACTATCTTAATCTTTTCTAATTATAATGAACGAGGGGCTGGAGCAATAGCACAGCAGGTACAGCGTTTACCTGGCATGTGGCTGGCCAGGTTTAATCCCCAGCATCCCATATGGTCCCCTGAACAGCACTAGCAGTAATTCCTCAGTGCAGAGCCAGGTGTAGCCCATGAGCATCGCTGAGTGTGACCCAAAAAGCAACCCCCATACCCCCCGCAAAAAAAAAAAAAAAAAAAAAGCTAATAAATGAGAAGAAAACGTAAGGAGGCAAAAGAAACAATTAACATGGGGCCAGAGATAGTACTGTGGGCGAGGTGCTTTCTTTGCATGGGGCCCAACCTGGTTTGGATCCCCAGTATTGCATAAGGTCCTCCAAACTTTGCTAGGAGAGGTCTCTGAGCACTGCTGTATGTAAACCACCACCCCCACCAAAAAAGAAAAACAGAAAAAAATAACTTTCAGGATAGTGGCTTAAGATGTCCTAAGGCAGGAAAGAAGAATGAGTTCCTATCAGAAATGCAACTTCTTTATCCGCACCCTTACCCCTATGTATTCCAATACCGTAAGTTAACAGACGGAAATGGGTCCTATCGAGCACCCTGTCTGGACCATGAAACCACGTGAGGGCTGACAACGGGAAAAACTGGAAGCAAAGAAGACACCCAAGTAATGTGTGAAGTGATCTACGAAATGTGTTCACAAATGAATGACTTACTCCAGAGCCATATGCAAATCAATGTCTTTACTGGAGAGGCACACCTCTCATATGTATATTATTAAAATATACTAACACATGAAAGAGCACATCACCTTGTTTACGGATACATTTAATATCCCTTACCCTTCCCGCCTTTCAAAACATAATAGTATACAAAATATAAAATATCTTAAATATTTATAAAAATTGCAAGGGAAAAAATAGAACGTATGAAAATATTTTTATCTGAGTTCTCCCTCATTGTTGAGTGGAGGCTTAGTTAGCCTTGAGTTCGTAGCTGTTGAGTGGGTAGGAGTATGCCCTGCCTAATACGATTCTGTCCCGGAGGAGCTTAAATAGAACGTAGTAGTTGCAGAAGAGGATGAGCGCCATGGAAAGCGTGTGGTTCCACTTCTCTGACCGCAGCAAGGAGTAGAGCTGGTAGAAGACAACGCTGCCCTCGATGAGGATGAGCAGATTCAGCAGTCTTAGCGGACGATGAAACAGGAACTGTAGGGGTTGAAGAGCGAAATGTCAATTTGTAGGAAAGGAGAGTCGCTATCAGTGTCTCTACATATGGCAACGAACAGATCAGTTTAGAGAATAGCAGACTACCTCTTCTCAAGAAATCCAAACCTTTTCCTTTTGCCCAAGGAATGTTCCTGAGACATTAAAGGCGTCCGTGCTCCCAACCCCCCCCCCCGCCCCCGCTGGATTTTTCTGAGATGACAGTTTATATAACTTTGTATGTAACCAAACGTATATTCACCTAGACAAAGCACCAGGTTGGAGAAAAACTGGTATGTTTTTTGGACCACACCTTGCTGGTGCTCAACGGCTAGTCCAAGCACCTTGCTGGGGTAAACAAGCGGCTGCTTCTGCCAGTGCTCGAGAACCACGTGGTGCTGGGGAGCAACCCCAGCCTCCTGCATCTGCGCATGAGCACTAGCCCCTGGTCTATCCCCCCTGCCCCGGGAAGTATCCCAGACTATGAATATCATGCAGAAAGAAGTGGAAACTGTTGTGGAGATACTCAGATAACCACGTAGATCATAACCATTTGGAAATGGAAACATGATCATCTGTACGATTGTTTAATTAACATCACATTTTCATGGCGCAGCAGACTAAACCCAGGGCATTAAACATGCAAAGCAGCGCTCTACCACTGAGCTGCATCTTTGGTCCCTGTAGGCTAATTTTAAAACATTAACACCTACAGCGGATATTTAGGATAAAGTATTCAAAGTTGGAATATCACAAAATCTCTAATTTTTCTTTAAACTGTTTATACTCCACAGTCACTAACTCACATCTGTACTGGTGATCTTGAACCACTGCAGACTAATGTAGTCCACAGGTGTAAAAAGGTTAAACACCACTGCTCTATACTATGTCTAATTATTTCCCCCTGGATATTGAGAGGTAGGGTGTACAGAGCTGGGACAATGAAAAAAGAAGGAAAAATTAAGATCTGGCTAAAAAAAGATTTTCTCTTCAACCAAAATCCTGACTTCCCCGAGTTCTTAAGGTGAATTCCAGGTAAATTAAAAAACAGATATTATGAACAGAAAGAGGTCATGGATGACAATATTTCATATTTATTACGCTTAATCAGGCTAGACAAATTTAGATAAAGAAAGATTTGTGGCACCAGCAATTTATCAGTTTTAGAAAGCAGGGCTCAAAATAATAAAATAAATATTTATGGTATCTCAGGTTCTTTGAGAAATAGTTGTTAGGGGCTAAAGACAGTACAGTGGGTGGACATTTGCCTTGCACAGGGCAGACCCAGATTCAATTCCTGACATCCCATATGGTCCTCCAAGCATTTGCCAAGAGTGATCCCTGAATGCAGAGCCAAGAGCAAACCCTGAGCACTGCCAGGTGTACCCCCTTCCCCAAAAATAAAAGAAAAAGGGTTTAAGCAGGATATTATGACATGATCTCCAATAAAAATACCATGTATAAAACTAGCTCAGGTTTCTACAAAGGTTTTTAAAAGTCAATTTAATTTTGTAATAATTATAATTAAATGCACTAATAAGCTACAAACTTAGAGTATAACATGAAGAGAGGTCTTAAAATTGAACATTTGGGTACATTTTTAAACAACTGTTCTCAAACTTCAGTGTGCCTAAGATTCATTCCCAAATGAACCTTAGCAAACACTGCTAAATTTCTTGGATCCATAGTAATTATTATTCAGAAGTCTGGGACAGAGGCCCTGAAAAACCCTTTTTGTTTTGGGGCCACACTCAGTGGTGCTCGGGGATAACTCCTGGCAGTGACTGGGGGGGCCATATTTTAGGGTCCTAGGGATCAAAGTCAGCAGCATGCAAGACAAACACCCTACCTGCTGTGCTATTGCTCTTGCCCCCGAAAAATTATTTTTAAAGAATAAAACAGGTGATTTATGTCAAAGTTGCCCAAGGAGAAGCAGCTGAGAAGCACTAATTAACCCACTTAGTCATGCAAAATCAGTAAACTTGCCCAATCCATTTTCTAATGGTATCCCCAAATCTTCAGCTAGTGCAAGGAAGTATTTAATAAACAGAAAATGCTAGTAAAACATTTGGTTATTATAAATTTCTAGGGAACAGTTAGGGCTAACTGGTGTCATTTAGGGTCTATGGAATTCAGCTGGTGTCACTGGTGTCATTAAGGGTCTATGGAATTCAGCTGGCTGAGTTTAACATTCTGTGTAGTAACCAACTGTACTGCACTTCTGTGAATTCCTCCGCCTTCAAACAACCCACAGGAGTTCAGAAGATGCTTAGAGTTTCCTCATTCAATGGCCTTTCCCCACACGATTCCCAACCCTCATCCTATCAGCCTTCCCTACACAGAGTCTTCCAAAGTGAGTGATCCTGCCCTTCTCCTGAAGGGGCACAGCCACAACCCAGGGAGGCGACAGCAGCCCTGGGCACACCTGGAGGCACTTTATTCACTTCATGAGGGTAGATGTCCAGGGAGAGCACTGGATGATTTTTCTCTTTTCCCCAAAAGGGGGTGGAAGGTCAAATAAATCTGGGAATTTCTGCCTTACACCATAGTGTTCACAGTCATATCCTGCCCTGGGGCAAGCTTCCAGATTTCATGGAAAAGCTCCTTAGTAGCAAACACTTGTAGAACATGCAGCCTCTCATAAGGAACAGGGAGATGGAAGAATGCATGGAAGAAAAGGAAAAGGAGGTCAGGTCCCTCAAAAAAATAAAAAAAGACTAATACCAAGAGCTAGTCCAGCTTTAAGGCATTTGCTTTGCATGCACCAACTCTAGTTCAGTGCCGGCTACTGCAGATGGCCCCCCAAGCAGCACCTGGAAGGGTCCCTGAGCACAGAGCTGGAGTAAACTGCAAGCCCTGCCAGGTAGGGCCCCCAAACCAAAAAGATCTCCTGGGGTGAGGAATGTAGCTCGGATGGCATGGCATGCTTAAGAACCATGATCCCACACGATGCCCCACAACCTCTGCGTTCAGTTGTAGCCCTGCTGGCCCTCAAGTATTTCTGCGGTGGCCACTAAAGGTCTGTACACAGACTCCTCAGACTGTCCAGGCAAGTCAGGGATCAACAGGTATTTCCTCCAGGTCCCCTAAAGCACTGCTTAGGAGTCCCAGCACCCCTCACAAGATTCACAGTTCATAGTTAGAATACAATCTCCACACAAAGAGCACCCTTTATTGTTTTTGTCCTTAAAAACTTGGGGGAAGCGGGGGGCTGATGGTGTCTGGGTCAAACCCAGTGGTGTTCAGGGGATCATACATGGTACCAGGGATTAGAACCAGGGTTGGCGGGATGCAAGGCAAGTACCTTATCCTGCACTCTCACTTTTAAACTTTTAAGTCCTTTCTCCTTTTAGTCCAGAGAGGGCAAGTGTAAGGTCACAGATCGTGGCATCAACCTGACTTTGAGAAAGGAAATTAAGGAGGTAACACACATGCAAATATCCCCCAAATTAAAAACATCCTATTACTGCTGGAGCAATAGCACAGCGGTAGGGCTTTCGCCTTACAAGCGGCCAACATGGCCGACCCGAGTTCGATTCTCCGCCCCTCTCGGA
>JAOXYA010000009.1:10706798-10716840 GCA_028565675.1 Sorex palustris | reverse complement strand
CCCCACAGCCCTAGAAGTTATGACCCGAGATACACACACATAGGAATGTTTTGGAATAATAAAAATGGCTTATATTGTGGTCATGGTCGACCATGTATACACGTATGCATTCATATGAATCTATGTGTTTATGTCTATCTCTATACCTAAACAGCAAACCAAATATCAGTGCATTTTATGTGTGAATTTTACCTTGATTAAAAAATCCTTCAAGTGAAATCTGGATCATACAAGGGAAGCAGGCAGAGCAGATAAAAATTTTATTCAAGTATGTTCTTGAGCATATTGATGTTTTGTTCTTGTTTGGGCCACACTGGCTGTGTTCGGGATCACTCCTGGCGAGACTGGGAGCGGGGTGTGATGTGCCAGGTTCTGTGGATTGAAGCCGGGTTAGCCCTTGCAAGGCCAGAGTCCTACCTGCCGGACTGACCCCTCTAATTCTTTTGTTAAGTGATCCTAAGTGATTAGGACAAAAACACCCTGGATATCTCTTAGCTTTTATTTACACTCGGGTTGAGAAAACTGGATTGTGCTGGCTTTAAAAAAAAAAAAAAAGTGAAAATGATCCGACTCCTGTCAAGCACCGGAGGAGCCGGTCCTCCGGGGCGGGCACGCTGGGGGTGAGCTGGGGGCGCATCCTGGGTGGCCCTCCAGACTGCAGGGCGAGGGTGTCCCCGGGCGGGGCCCGGGCGGGGCGCGACACTGTGACCGGGTGACACGACTCCGCCCTCTCTGGGGCGGGCCGGGGTAGGAAGTGTGTGTGTGTGTGTGTGTGTGTGTGTGTGTGTGTGTGTGTGTGTGTGTGTAGGGGGTTGGGGGGGTCGTCTCTCCGCTCCCGGAAGCCGGCCGGCTGTCAAGCGTCGCGAACCCCGCCCGCGGCCACCAGGTACCCCTGCCCGGGGGGACAGCCCGCTCCTGCGCGGAGGACCCCTCCCGCTGCGCCCTGGCACGGGGTGCGCGTTTGCCTCTCGACCCAGCCCTCGGCCGCTCGGGAACAAAGCGGGGAGGCGCCGGAGGTCGCCCAGGGTTCGAATCCCGCCCTCCGGGGGGTGTAGCCCTAGGTCCTCCCACCTTCCCCCCAACCCCCAGCGCCCTCGGGCCCCGGAATCCCCTACGCGCAGGCCTTGGCAGCAACCACACCCTCGGACCTTTGCACCGCACCGCCGCTGGGCGCTGCTGGGAGGGGTCCCCGCCTTCTGAGCGGGGGAGGTGGCCGTGCGCCCCCCAAGGCCAAGGGCTCGCTGGAAAGAGCCGCGCGATGCAGTTGGAGCGTTTGGCTCTAGGACGGGCATGTCAGAGGACCAGGGTCACTAGGAAGCGCGCGGCACCCTGGAGGCTGGAGCAGGAGGCCCGACGGTGCAGGACGTTGCGAGGGATTTCCCGGGACCCTCGGTGGGAGGAAGGACCCGCCCAGGCCCAGCATAGCTTGGGGGGTGGGGATAGGGGGGCGGGTAACCCATCGCTCCTCTGGGACCTGCTCTTCCCAAGCACGCGGGACGGACACCCCGGGGAGCCGTCGGCTATGGGATCCCCGAAACCAGTTTACCTGCAGGATGGGGAAACTTGCTCACACTCATGCACTGATTCTTTTTTTTTTCTTCTTCTTTTCGGGTCACACCCGGCGATGCACAGGGGCTCCTCCTGGTTCATGCACTCAGGAATTACTCCTGGCGGTGCTCGGGGGACCATATGGGAGGCTGGGCATCGAACCGGGGTTGCCCCCCTGCCAGGCAAACGCTCTATTCCCTGTGCTATCGCTCCAGCCCATCATGATTGATTTTTGACAGAGTCAGGTCTAGTAGCTCAGAACACCCATTTCTACATCTAATATATATATATATTAAAGAACCTGCATTTAATATATATATATATTAAAGAACCTGCATGCGGAGTAGTAGGCCTTGGTATGTTTAATCCAAACGCATCGGTTTACACTTCACAGGTCTTGCAGACTCACCTGCACAGGCTCAGGTGTGCCAGGACGGGAAGGATTCCTGGGGGCCCTGGGACTTGGCACTAAGCCCTAAATAAAAGGGTAAGGGCAGGGGAGAGAGGGCTTCCTGGGTGAGGAAGACCTGGAGGTGGTGGGGGAATCAAGACGCTTCCCAGGGTTGTCAGATTTTGCATGCCCCGTGGATACGTGTGGGGGTGGTGAAGGAGGAACATCAGCATTTGGGTGGCATTTGGGACTAGATATGCTACAGGATTAGGGCACGACTGGAATTTGGAAACGTGCTCAGGGAAACCAAACCGTGGCGGGATTCTTTATGCAGGGATGTCAAGACTCTAGAAATCAACTGCTTAGAAGGACAACAAAATTTAAATCTTGCAGTTGAACGGAATTCCGGGCTGAGGGTGGAGGGAGAAAATATTGTACTTCAATAACAGAGTACTTTGCCCTGGTTGTATACGAGCCATCAAAATAGTGCTGCTCCCTGTGTGCTAAGTGGTTTGCAAAACTCCTTCCTTCACTGCACACAAACACAGATGATTTTCCTTTCTCTGTGTTTTACTGATTAGCTCAGACTGAGGCTCAGAGGTGGCCCAGACAAGCGGGTCTGTGTTCAGGTGCAGTGGTCTGGAGCCAGAAGATCTGGCTTTCCAGTGCCCGTGTTTGCGATTCTGGCGCCCCTGTTTGCCGATTCTGTGAATTCACTGTCTTTGAGCCTCAGTTTACTTATCTGTGAAATACTATAATCCTTGCCTACTACTGTCCCTGAGTATATTCGGGGATTGGTAAAGGTGTGATACCCTTCCAAGGCCAAATCCCCACTAAACACAGGGAATGACATGCTTGCTTTGATTTGTAGAAGTTAATGGACTTGCTAGTTTCAAAGAGGTCAAAATAGAGTCATAGCTGAAATGATGGAATTTGAAGTCAGCTGAATCTCAGTTTGGAACCCAACCCTGTCACCTCTTAGCTCATGACTGAGGGCAGGTCACTTCATACTTCTGAAATGGCCTTATCTCTGTGCACCTTGCTTAGCACGTCTGTAAAATGGTTCTAACACATTCTTTGTTTTCTTTTTCTTTTTTCTTTTCTTTTTTTCTTTTTTTTCTTTTTTGGGTAACATCTAGCGATGCTCAGGGGTTACTTCTGGCTCTTCACTCAGGAATTACTCCTGGTGGTGCTCGGGGGATGCCGGGGATCAAACCCAGGTCAGCTGCATGCAAGGCAAACACCCTACCCCCTGTACTATCACTCCGGCCGGGTTCTAACACATTCCTTGTAGTGCTGTTGTGAGTCGCAAATCAGATGCACTTGAAGACGATGCCTGCTAGGAGTGAGCGCTCCATAGACTGTGGGCAGGGCTGTGATGGGGGGAGGGAGGAGGGTTTTTCCCCTTCATTCTCTGCATGTCTGAATTTTTTCTTTCTTTTCATGTCTGAATTCTTCTTGCAAGACAGTCGCACCATGTCTGGGGGGCTGATCGAGAAGTATGTGGCTGCCATGGTTCTGAGTGCAGCTGGAGACGCCCTGGGGTACTTGAACGGAAAGTGGGAGTTCCTCCGGGATGGGGAGAGGATTCACCGGGAGCTGTCCCAGCTCGGGGGCCTGGACGCCATAGACGTGGAGAAGTGGAGAGTCAGCGATGACACGGTGATGCACCTAGCCACAGCCGAAGCGCTCGGGGAAGCCGGCGACGCCTCTGACTTGGCTCGACTCTATTCCCTCATTGCTAAGAATTACCAGGACTGCATGGGAGACATGAACGGCCGGGCGCCAGGTGAGGCAGCGGGTAGAGATCAGCTGGTTTACAGAAGCGTTTCCACAACCCTGGGGCTGGGCACAGGGTGTAAATGCTCTCCCATGCTCTGCCAGGAGAGACCCCCTGAGCACAGAGTCAGGGTTAGCCCTCCAGCACTCCTGGGTGTGGCCCAAAACCAAAAAATTACTGATGGAAATTTACATAGCAAAGACGTTGGGTTGGGATTTATAAATACAAAGACTTGTAGTTGGGGTTTTATTTGGGGTGGGGTTTTTTTGGTTTGTTTGCTTGATTCGGGAAGCCACAACCTGGGCTTATACATAACCGATGCTCCGGGCCTCCTCCTGGCTCTGTGCTCCTGGAGGTGGTCGGGGGCCCATCTGTGGGCCATCGGCAGGCCTCTGCCTCGCTGGCACTGACCCAGGCTGCACCCCTCCTCCTCTCCCAGGCGGCACCTGCATGCAGAACACTCGGCTGCTGGAGCCCGACAAGCCCAGTGGCTGGAGGATTCCCTTCAACAGCCACGAGGGCGGCTGCGGGGCTGCCATGCGGGCCATGTGCATTGGCCTCAGGTTCCCCCACCCCGACCAGCTGGACACGCTGATCCAGGTGAGCATCGAGAGCGGCCGGATGACTCACCACCACCCCACCGGCTACTTGGGGGCCCTCGTGGCGGCTCTCTTTACAGCCTATGCTGTGAGTGGCAGGCCACCCCCGCAGTGGGGCCGGGGACTGTTGGACGTGCTGCCAGCCGCGAAAGAGTACGTCGTGCGATCTGGCTTCTTCGTAGAGCAGAACCTTCAGCACTGGTAAGTTTCTAGATGTGTCACACTCCTGCTGGAGTGTGGGCGAGTGTGGTCAGGACGGTGGCCGCCATCCTGACCTGTCACTGCCCGCGTTCAGCGGCTGCTGTCCACCTGCTGAGGACTTCAGTTTCAGTCCCCCTAACTCAGTGACTACTTAGTGCAGCGCGGGGCTCTCCCTCCTGGGTCAGGGGCTGTTCTGGACTGCAGGTTTCTCTCATTTTGACTCTTCTCTGCTGGCCAGAACTTTCTTGCTTGTCTCCTGGAACTTGTCTTGGTACACAAATGGTAGACTATGCAAGAGGTTCGACTTTTCCGTCAGCCAATTAATAAATCATTGGGCCATAACTTTCTCTTTTTTTTGTGTGAGTTTACTTTGTATTGTCTTTCTCACAATAAAAAGGTCCAGGAACTTTCTGCTGAAAGCACTCTTAGTTCATGGTTTTCCAGGTTCGTCTTTGAAAAAAAAAAAGTAACTATCTGAGACTCTCTGTTAATTAGGAGCCGGAGCAATAGCACAATGGGTAGGGCGTTTGCCTTGCACGCGACCTACTTGGGTTCAATTCCCAGAATCCCATATGGTCTCCCGAGCACTGCCAGGAGTAATTCCTGAGTGCATGAGCCAGGAATAACACCTGTGCAACGTTGGTTGTGACCCAAATAGCAAAAAAAATCTGTTAATTAGTGACTATAGTGATCATTCCACGGTACGTATATCAAGTCACATTTGTATCCCTTACATTTTTATTAAGAAAGTAAATTTTATTTTATTAATAAGGTACAATTTTTATTAGGAAAATAAATTTTAGGGACTTGGGAGATGCTTTGCATGCAAGATGCCCTAGCACAGAATGTTCTGTCTCCAGTATAGCCTGTTCCCCCGAAGCACTCAGGACAGTGGCCCCTGAGTACTGCAGAGTGACCCAAAGTTTTTTAAAAGGGAAAATAAAAAGTAAAGTTAAATTAAAAACTAATAAAAATAGTAAATAACAAGTTGTAAATCGCAGACTCAAGTTCCCCTTTGAAAGGTAACACCATTGTTTTCAGTTCAGGAACAAAACAAACCCTTATTTCTTGCCTTTAACTTTATATACAGCTTCTTCAAGGTAGCCGCAGAGCAGACTGTCTTGAGTTCAAAAATGTGTCAGATGAATGTTCACTTTGAGTTTTGCATCATGCATGATACTAGTATCGACACTGGCATTCTCTTGGAATTTCCCCTGTAATTTATATTATTTGTAGCACAACAACCTTTTTTTAAAAATTTATTTTTTTTATAGTGAGACATCATGGGGTACAGTTGCAGACTACAACAACCTTTTATGACTTGTAGCTTTTTATTTTTAAACTGATACTTGATTTTTTCTTCCTTGCTACAGGTCCTACTTCGAAGAGCAGTGGGAAAAGTACCTAAAACTTAGAGGGATTTTGGATGGCCAATCAGCCCCGACCTTCCCCAAGCCCTTTGGTGTGAGGGAGCGGGATCAGTTCTACACGTCTGTGAGCTACTCCGGGTGGGGTGGCAGCAGTGGCCACGATGCCCCCATGATTGCCTACGATGCCATCCTGGCCGCGGGCGACTCCTGGAAGGAGCTTGCCCACCGAGCCTTTTTTCATGGCGGAGACAGCGATTCAACAGCCACCATTGCTGGGTGCTGGTGGGGAGTGATGTATGGTTTTGAAGGTGTGAGTCCTTCCAACTATGAGAAACTTGAGTACAGAAGCCGGCTGGAAGCAACCGCGAGAGCTCTCTACTCCCTCGCCTCAAAGAAAGAGGCCAAAAAGGAGCTGTGATGTTCACTTCTGCTGGTTTTCCCTCTTGTGCAGCCCCTTTACTGGTCAGTTCATTTTCACTTTTTCCAGAGTCAAGAGTTTTAACCTGTACTCTGAGAATTTTGAGATAGCAAGTCCCTGGGGCTCCTGGAAGTCATGCCTTCCCAGTGGCATCTTCCCCCAAACTATCCCTCTTCTATTCCTGAATAATATGCTCAGGATGGAGTTGGTGTGTTCCATACCTGACATGTCTTATTGCCTTGCATTTTAAGTCTTCATTTCCTTTTTTGGGCGGGGCTGTGGGTTACTGTTTGAGTCACACTTGGTGGTGCTCAGAGCTTATCCTGACTCTGCTCAGCAGTCACTCCTGGAGTGCTGGGCTGGGGAGACATACAATGTCCCAGAGGTGGAACTGGGTTCAGCCATGTGCAAGGCAAACACCTTCCCTCCTGTGCTGTCTCTCTGGCTCCTCAGTCTTCATTTTTTCATTTAATCTTTCGCTACATTTTTTTTTCTAGTTGAGTCAGGTTAGCATTTCCCCCAAAGCAAGAACCGGATACAAGGATTAAAGTGCAGGTACTTTATTTGGGAGGTGTTTGCAGGAATGGGGAAGTGAGTGGGCAGGGAGGGGAGCAGTGTGAGGTGTGCTGATGAGCAGGTGACTGACTGTGGGCAATTGGGACTCAGTCCTTCTCTGTCCCCAGGGTTGCCCCACATCAGGGCCGAGCATACGGGGGTATTTCCCCACTGACGTTCATCTAACCTTGGCTGAAGATCAGGATGCTGGCACCCTGATACTTTCTGATCTTCCTCATATGCTGAACGTGAATGTCTTCATAGTGAATGGCTACCGAATGTAACCTGCCCACACGGCAGAGTCTGGCAAACTCCCCGTGGCGGACCCACTATGCCAAATCCCAGTAACAATGATGGGTCTCATTCTCCTAAAGAGCCTTGAATATAGCACTTTCTTAAAAAATCTCAGGGCTAGGATGAAGGAGACGTTACTGGGGCCTGCTTGGGGCGATCGACGACTAACAGGAAGGTCGTCGTGGTGATTCGTGAATGTCTTCAAGGAAACACTCAGACAATTGTAACAGGCAGTTGGAGGAAAATGGGGACATTGATTGAGTACAAGTGGGAGCCCAATAGCACCTGAAACATGATTCTCCCTCCTGAGCAGCATTCAAATCTATCTTAAGTAAATCTTTTTACCCTCTTGCACCAAGTCTTTTTCATCTGGGTTTCTGTGGCCCAAGCTCCTCAAGTCTGGAGGCGTTGCTCCTGGTACAGAGATGTGCTCTGTGCATTCCTAGCCCTTAACTTGTTACCAGGCTTGTTATTGCCTATTTGCTTGTGTTTCTTCTTCTTTTGTTTCCACTTTTTTTGGGTCACACCTGGTGATGCACAGGGGTTACTCCCGGCTCTGCATTCAGGAATTACTCCTGGAGGTGCTCAGGGGACCATAAGAGATGCAGGGAATCGAACCCGTGTAGGGCAAATGCCCTACCCACTGTGCTATTGCTCCAGCTCCATCTTCTTTAGGCAGACAGAAAGGTGTCTGGACACAGGTACCAATCAGTATATAATGAAGCAGTGTTGCTCATTAGCCTCCCATTCTGTGCCCCTAACTTTAGTCTTGCCCTCCTCGTAGGCCTGCAGTTATTGTGTTGACCTGCAGATCAATCACGCAGTCAATCAGTCCAAAGTACGTGGTCTCTTTCTTCATTTCTCCAAGCTTGTTCCTCTTCTTTTTCACCTGGCAAATGCATATTTACCTCTCAAACTCCGACTCAGAACTTCCTGAGTGAAACATGCTCTGGTTATTCCAACGCTGGCCACGGTCTCCTCACTGCCCCCCCAGCCCCGGCTCCACCCGCATGTGAGATGCTGTTGTGTTTTCTGGGGTCAATCTCAGGCTCCCTCTGAGGGTTTGTGCCTTATTCTCTCTGTGGCCTTTCTCCCTGGTCAGGGAAGAAACATTCAATAAATAATTTGCCATTTCATAAGGTTGTGCTGGTATGAATGCTTTCAGCATGCAGTGCCACATTCTTTTTCATGTGTTCTGGACTTCAGAATTGCCAGGAGTGGCCTGTCCACGCTGTATTGGGAGAGATGTTGGTTGCTTTAAATTGCCTGCGTGCTGACTTAGTTGAGATGAAACTCTTACTATGGTTTGTTTTTACTTTTTGTTTTGTTTTGGGGCCACACCTGGCAATGTTCAGGACTTAATCATAGGTCTGCACTCAGGGATCACTCCTGGCAAGGCTCTGGGGGATCAGAGGGGTGCCAGGGATTGAAGCCAGGTTAGCCTCATGCAAGGCAAGTGCCTTACCTGCTCTACTTTTGCTCAAGCTCCATCTGTGTTTGGAAACAGCAAAGAAATGGGCTGGATTTATTATCCTTTCTCTGTAAAAGAATCAGGAAATTCCGAAGTTCATTTTCTAGATCCGAAAACTCTACTAGGTAATTATATATTTCAGGTCTTAAGCATGTCATTTAGAATATCACAGCTAGGACAGTAGATTCTTTACTAGGACAGTCAGAATTGCAAATTTTGTGGGTGAATTTTTTTTTCTTTGTGTGTGATTCCCAGAATTGAACCCAGAGTCACTTGACACATGCAAGTCAAGTGCTCAAAATTTTGTTATTGTTGAAGTGGTGGTGCCATGGTTCATACATTCTGTTGTATGAATGTATTGGGGTGGCAATGGTGACCCCACTCTGTGGTTCCAGGCATTGAATTCAGGGCCTCAAGCAAGCATGCAAGACATGTACTCTGCCGCTGAGCCACATTCCCCAGTCCCAGAATTATAAGTTTGCAAGGGTGACAGATTACAATTCACAGAACATGATAATCATTTCTCAGGTTCTCTCTCTCTCTCTCTCTCTCTCTCTCTCTCTCTCTCTCTCTCTGCAAGTGTGGAACCAGGTCTCATGCAAACACTTTACCATTGAGTCACATTCCTTGGTCCCTTAAATTCAGTCATCTTTAAAGACTCCATTATATAAACCCTTTAGGCATATTTAGTGTACTCAAACACAATATGTACATTCTACCAAAGGTTCCTGAGCAAAAGGTTAAAATGGAGAATTGTACAACATCTTCATTTCCTCCTTGGTAAGAACTGACTGTTCTGCAGTATGGTGGGATGCTCTTCTGCAGCTGTGGAAGAGGAGGAGGTTTTTTCCACTGTCTTTCTGAATTTTTTCCCCAACTGATTGTAGCAAGAATTATCGTTGCAAAGCAGAACATTGTAATTCTATTACAGCACTAACCAAACAATAGTAGACCTATGATTGCTAAAATCTAAGAATTAAGAAAAGGGTACAAGAGTATTCTAAGAAGTGTAATCTATAGTTTTTCATCTGCTTAACTGGTTGGTGAGTGGTCTGCATTTAATAAATAACCAACAAGAAATTATATTATTTTTCTCTAATTACTGTCTTTGTATACACTCTCCCACCCCTCTCAGAGAGCCCGGCAAGCTACCGAGAGTATCTTGCCTGCATGCATAGGCCTGGCAAGCTCCTCGTGATGTATTCAGTATGCCAAATACAGTAACAAGCCTCACAATGGAGACCTTACTGGGTGCGCTCGAGCAAATCCATGAACAATGGGAGGACAGTGCTACAGTGCTACCATATACACTTTTGAAGCTACAATTCTTGGCCCATACATAACATAATTTTTTTGTCTTTTGGGGAGGGGGTAGAATTATACAATTCATACATATAGAAAGAAAAAATATATTA
>JAOXYA010000009.1:10552687-10565106 GCA_028565675.1 Sorex palustris | reverse complement strand
AGGAAAGAAGGAAGGAAGGAAGGAAGGAAGGAAGGAAGGAAGGAAGGAAGGAAGGAAGGAAGGAAGGAAAATGTTTTATAATACCATGGTCCGTAATCTTTAGGAATAGTTTCTTCTGGTCTTTATGCTTTATAAACTAGGTGCTTGTCAGTCAGAGAGATAGTAGAGGATTTAAGGCACTTGCCTTCCATGGGGCAAACCCTGGGTTCAATTCCTGACAACATATATAAACCCTCAAACCCTATGAGGAGTAATCCCTGGGCACGGAGCGAGGAGCTAATCCCTGAACATAGCCAAGAATGGCCCTCAAACACCCTCCCACCACATCCAACACCAAACACAGACCAGAGGTTAATTGCTTTGCATGTGACTGACCCATTCAACCCCCAGCACCACATATGGCCCCCCAAGCACTGCCAGAAGTGATACCTGAGCACAGAGCCAGGAGTAAGTCCTGAGAACCTCCAGGTATAGCCAAAAATCAAAGTAAAGTATATGTTTGTGTATCTATAGTACAGATGAATGTGATATAGATATATCTATAGATAAATATACCTAACACTATGAATGAATATGAGTGACAGCATGAAAATGTGAAAGGGGACTGAACACCATTATCGCAGCTAGTAGCTGTATAGTTCTGGTATGGCTGTGTGCTGTGGTACAGCTGTGTGCTGTGGTAAGGCTGTGTGCTGTGGTATGGCTGTGTGTTGTGGTAAGGCTGTGTGCTGTGGTATGGCTGTGTATTGTGGTATGGCTGTGTGCTGTGGTAAGGCTGTGTGCTGTGGTATGGCTGTGTGTTGTGGTATGGCTATGTGCTGTGGTATGGCTGTGTACTGTGTTACGGCTGTGTGCTGTGGTATGGCTGTGTGTTGTAGTATGGCTGTGTGTTGTGGTATGGCTGTGTGCTGCGTCATGGCTGTGTGCTGTGATACGGCTGTGTGTTGTGGTATGATTGTGTGCTGTGTTCCAGCTGTGAGCTGTGGTACGGCTGTGTTGTGGTATGCCTATGTGCTGTGGTATGGCTGTGTTGTGGTATGACTGTGCTGTGGCATGACTGTGTGTTGTGATGTAGCTAAGTGTTGTGATGTGGTTGTGTACTGTGGTGTGGTCACATGCTGTGGTGTGGCTGTGTGCTGTGGTGTACCATGTCAGCATTAATATTCCCTAGACTGACTGTGAAAGCAGCCTGCATGTATTATCCCTTCTATTCCCCCTCACTGTTGCCTTGGCAGCCAGCAATACTTACATGTGAAGGTTCTTTGATCTTCTTTCATCAAGTTTTTCATTTGCAGATAACTAGGCACCTCTGACCCCAAAGCGTCCCTGCTCTTTTCCTTTTGCCTATTTCCTGATATTATATTTCCAGCTCCTTCTTTACTCCTTCCTTTGAGTTTATTCTAACAGCATCTATATGCAGGCAGCCCTCAACATCCTGGGCCCATTCACTGAAGAACCAAAATGTCCATTTTTGAAGAGGCATTGAGTTAAGCAAGAATCCTGTTTACCTGCTCAGAGGAGATACTACAGTGAATGTGGTCTTTGAGAAACTCCACTCAGAACATTAGAAATATTTTAGATTAAGAGGAAGAAAGATCTCATTGGTCTGGAGTTCTACAGACTAACACCATTAGGCTCTGACCCCACCTTCATGCCCTTGCCTTTTCTCTAGTTAAAATTTGTGCCTGAGGATGTGGGGGGAGCGACAGTACAGCAGGTAGGGCATTTGTCTTGAATACGGCTGACCTGAGTTCAATTCCCAACATCCCATATGGTCCTCTGAGCACTACCAGCAGTAATTCCTGAATGCAGAGCTAGGAATAACTCCTGAGCATTGCCCTGGTATGATCCAACAAGCCAAAAAAAAAAAATTCCAAAAATCTTTTGTGTCAGTCTTCTCTCCACAGCTCTCAATTTGCTTGAAAATCAGGACAGAAGGGCTAGCAGAGGTGACTGATATTCTGACATAGGCAACTTAGGCAGACAGCAATGAAGATCCAGAGCATTATTTCCTGGATGTCTCCAATGTCATCTTGGAACAGGCATCCACAATAGCAAGAAAGAAGCCCACCTATAAGACGTAGGTAAATCCATGAAG
Source organism: Sorex palustris (assembly GCA_028565675.1). Lineage (NCBI taxonomy): Eukaryota > Metazoa > Chordata > Mammalia > Eulipotyphla > Soricidae > Sorex > Sorex palustris. The sequence goes on along the minus strand of JAOXYA010000009.1, from coordinate 10,563,008 downwards.
TATCTCTAAGAGGCCCTTCCTTGCTCTTCCCTGTCCTTATACCAAGAAATAAATTTTCACTCCCAGAAGTCTAGTTGGTTCTAGCTAACAGTATATACATAAAGCTCAAAGATCAACTTTCCAGAGCTATCATTTCCATTATGGCCTCTTCCTTCTTGCAAACATCAGAAAGTTTAGATTACCATAACTTACAGTCTCTCCCTTCCTAAATCAATTGTGAGTTTAAAATTAAGCATCCTGGAGGCACTCTTCTACATAGAAAGCCACAAATTCCAATGGGAAAACACAGATGGAAGACTGCAGCAGGCCGGTGGATATGATCTCAATCTGCCTGACCTCAAGTCTATACTGCCAGTTGTTTCTCTGGTCACCCTACCTAGTAGTTTGATCAAAGCAAGTCTGAGTGCTGGAAGGGTGATCAACCTCATGAATGAGCTCTCCTGCCTCGTAATCCATGTCTGAAGTTTATGGACCCACATTCGGGCTTAAGAGAATAGAAGGGAACTTAGATCCTCTTGCTTTAACCACTGAAACAAAGCAGCATGAGAGAAATCGGAAGATACACTAGATAGTTTCTGAATGTGTTTGACTTGGGGCATCCTGAGAGCATGTGTAGCCAAGGGAGGAGGGGGTTGATGAAGCCTGTCCCTGGTCAGTCCCAGGAGAAAATTAGTTAATCTGGGCCTATCCTGTTTAATAAATTTTTAGAGTAAATTTTATCTCTAGATTGAACTGTCCAAGGCAGAATATTCTGGAAGTGCCTTGGACATAGATAATTCTCAAGGCCTTGCTTGGGCTGGATGCATCTCCCCCAAACTGCTCAAAATCTGACCTGCTCTCCAATCATATGTTACATGGATCCCCCAACAAATAGACTAATGTTCACACTCACAAGTCCTGGGCAAGCTGGCCTGAGCACTCCTGCTTTCTCTCTATGAGAAACTTGAACCTCCCTAACTTGATCAAACTTTACCAGTATCTGATCTTGACTGCAAACATATGCCCAAGTTCTTCTACACCAAGGCTGTCAAGCATAGCCACACATCCTCCAGAACTCCACTTAAGGAGATGGATAAATAACACAGGGGATTAGGTGAAAGCCTTGCATGTGGTTGACCCCAGTTCAATCCCAGCACTGCATGATCCCCTACAATTCACTGAGTATATGTCTCAAAGCCTCCAAGAACCCTCAGGTGTTTCTCTGGAGGCTTCTAGGCAACATTGGGGTGATCTATGAAGACAGGACTAGAGCAGGATCACTGCCTCAGGCTGCACATTAAACAACCAACCTGGTTGGTAGAGAAATCGAAACAGGGACCCCTGATTTCCTGGTCACTCTGGGAGACTCCATAAAAATTTCATACAAATGTCAATTCTTTAGAGGAAAACAATAGCTGCTCCTGGCACAGCTATTTCTTAATTCCTCCTAGAAATGCTGGCCAGTCTTCACTCTACTCCAACTTTTATCACAGGAGCGATGATAATATAATTAAAGCATGTTGCATAATTGTCTTGTACAGGCCTTACTCCACTGATGTCCAAGCAGCTACATATTTTATAAGGTTGAGTTCTTTCTTTCTTTTTTTATATTTAGGATGAATGCATTTTCCTAATGCACCCTCCAGATGCATTCCCATAATGCTCTCTGATTCATACCTTTAGAAGTCCTATATTAACAGGCCCTTCTTTTTTCAAGTCATTATCTGCAATACATGCAGCCTTTCTTCAATGCAGAACCATTAATACCCTTTCTCCTACCTTCTCATTCTGTCCCTTCCCCAGAACACAGGGTGTTCTGCAAGGTAGGGTTTGGTAACACCTGTTTTTCTGGGATATCATCTATCTCTGCCTGAGTGCCTCATGGATATGACAAGTAACACAGAAATGCCTTGAGAAGCCTAGACGAAAACTAATGCCCCATGGAAACACATAAATATTTGATCAGGCTCTGAACAAGACTCTTGCTCATAAATATTTAAACTCCTTGATAGCATAATGCACACTGGCTGATTAAAATCAACTAGTCCTGGGATGGGGAGTTGACGTGCAGAGCAGAATACAGTGGCAACAGCAGCAGGCTATCTACAAAGGCTATTTGAAGGCTCTGCAAACACTAAATTACCTGACAGTTCTCCAATGTACATGGACACTCATTTTCAGGGTGTTCTCCCTCTAGAGAAGGTCTCCAGCGCTCAGAGGAGCTGCTAGGACAGCAGGAAGGCTGCCACAGCTGTTGAAGTCCTTTGTTCTTGTCATGTTTCTCTTAGTACAAGTGGCACAAAGATTTGCAAATAAAATACATATGCCCCCAAATGAGGCAGATCCTATAAGAACATTTACAGTAGTTCGTTTTAAAAAATGAAAACTGGAAACTAAATGAATCCATCAATAAGAAAATAAACACATGGTAAAGATCGATATGTTAGGATTATATATAAATCAACTTCAGTGAGGTATGAATATATTAGAGACCAATGAGATCTAGGATAATCATCTCTCTATAAAATGTTGATAGGTCTGAATTACATCAAAGGACTTCTAGTATTTTACAAAGGATTCTGCAAGCCTTATGGAAGTCAATTCCTGGTTTATGTCATTTAATGATCTCATTAATTCAACAAATGTTAGTTGATTACAATATGCCAAACAGCAATTCAGTCACTAATCAATCAAACAAACAAAAAATTATTTTCCTTATGGAGCTTACACTTGAGTAGAAGTTAACGGGGACTAACAAAGAAAAGACTCCTATATAATGCCTGATAATGATAAGTGCAATGAAAAAACACAGCCTGGTCAGAACACCAGGACTGACATAAGGTCATTCTGGATCAAGCTGTCAGAGGAGACTTGATTAAGAAGGTTACATTTGAAAAGACCAGAGTGAATTGAGGAAGAGGTAGTATAAGTATTTAGAGAAGAGTTCAACAGAGAGGAGCGGAGCAAAGAAGTGAGGGGAGAGTGAGAATATGACATCAAAAAGGTGAGATCACATAGGGCTTCAGTAAATCCTGGTCGAGAACAGAATTTTATCTGCTTTGAAGGGAAAACACAGGAGGACAATAGATAGGAGAGTACTCTAAGTCAGCTGCAGGAGAGTGATATAATCCTAGGGAAGAAGAATGCTCTAACACAACTTAATTTTAAGAACAGCCAAAAATAAAAAGCAACTAAGAGATTTGCCTAAGATTCTTAGTGAAAAGACAGAAGAATCAAGATCAACCATTGATGACTGATGATCAATCAAGATCATCAATCAATCATCAATCAATCATTTTTCCTTCAAATGTTAATATTCACATGTCTCTTTTTGTTTTGTTTTGTTATAGGGGTACACCCCTTGGTTCTCAGGGCTTACTCCTGGCTCAGCACTCAGGGATCACTCCTGACAAGTCCCAAAGAACCAAATAGGATGCCAGGGACGAAACCTGTGTGGGCTGCATGTAAGGCAAATGCTCTATCAGCTGTACTATTACTCAGGCCCCACACTTATCTATTTCTTAACCATCTTCTGTTCTAGCTTTGTCTAGGAAGATCACAGATATCTGGGGGTCTGATTTTTGCTCACATGTTTATGTCTTAAGCAAATTTCAGTTTAGGGCCCAGAAAGGGTAAAGGCAACACCTTATATAAAGTGATCCTGGTAATTCCAGGTACTGCAGGGCCCTGAGAGCACCATATTTTCTGGCCCCATTAGCAAGAATCGCCAGGAGAGACCCGTGGGTCTCTTAAGAGGTCCCCCAAATTAAAAAGTTATATATTTATAATAGAGAGAGGTTGGAGAGATAGTACAGAAATTAAGGCACTATACCCACATGCTGTTCAAAGAAGTATGGCCCAAAATGCCTCCCCACCAAAGGGAGCGAGAGAGATTGGTAATTTTCTATCTGTATGACATTTTTCATAATTGAATTCTGAATAAAAAATAAGTATGGATTTGTAAGTTTTATCGGATAAACTAAATATGAATGCTGTGGTTCTCAACATCTTTTGCAAAATAAAGGCTGTGATTTTTAACTAAACATAGAGCATTTTCAACTTTCAAATCTATCTTATTCCTAAGCCGGGCCATGTTTTATTGTCTGTGTGCATGTCATAGGCTCAGGCCTTCTTTGGTCTCTCCCTCTTCCCCTGCTGCCCTCTGAAAACTACAAGGGAACAGAATAAAATGCAAATGGGGTGGGGTCAGCATTTTAAAGAGAAGTCCTCAAACACTACCAAACCCACCTCAAGATACTCGTTTAGTCAAACAACAAAAAATAAGGGGGGTTGTTTGTTTGTTTGTTTGGGGCTATACACAGCAGTGCTCATTATTACCAGTCAGTGCTCAAATGAGTTGTGCTTGGCAGACTCAGGGGTGCCAAGCTCTAATCTGGAGCTCCTGCATGCAAAGTATATGCCCCATTCCTTTGAGCTATCTCCCAGACAAACAAAGCTATCTCCCAGACAAAGAAAGAAATATGAAAACCCTCAGCAGGGGTGGGGATGCAGCTCAGTGATAAAGTACATGGTTTTCATGCAGAAAACCAAAACCAAAAAACCAAAAAAACCATCAGCATGGAAAGATAGTACAGGGTTAAGGCACTGTCTTGCACATAGCAGTCCCTGGTTCAATCCCAGACACCACATATAGTCCCTACCCAGCAATGCCAGGAGTGACCCCGGAGCTCCAAGGCTGCTGGCAACAACCAAAACAAAATAAGCAGCAGCAGCAGCAGCAACAACAACAACAACAACAACAACAACAAAGCATCAAGAAACAAGCAGCCAAAGTCTTATTGTCTTCCCAGGAGAACATCTTTCCCAGACAAGCCCATTATCTCATCTCCTGGTTTCTCATCTTTTGAGCGGCTTCTAAGCCCAGAGTTTTCTATTTAGCTCACCCCGGTCCTCATCTCTTTCAGGCCACAATTCACTTCCTCTAGTCCTGAAGTTCCCTCTCCCCAGGCTACCATAATTCTGTATCTAACCAAGCTTCACTCCAGACTTTATTAGGGAACTGGGAAAAGCTGAAAGCTGGGAAAAGAGGGGAAGGAGGAAGAATAGAGGGTACTTGAGAGACAGTGGTGGCCCTTAAGTGGATTTAGACAGGCAAAAGGGGGACGAGAAGTACCTACCACCCCCATCCCAAGAGGTCTTTAACTAAAGCAAAACCTACCAAGGCATTTTATTCTCCAGACTCAAGATGGGGCTTGAGAGTGCCTAGGTCAAGCACTTGCCTTGCAGACAGCTGTCTGCGGGTTCGATCACCAATCCCACATATGGTCCCCAGAGCCCTGCTGGAGTCATCCCTGAGCACAGAGGTAGAGGTAAGCCCTGAGCACAGAGAGGTGTGTCTCCAAATTAAAACAAAAACAAACCCAAATTGCCTTCCACGATATACGATCACTCTCTCAGACGTTTCTCTCAGGCTCATTTGTTTCATCAAAGGGAGAAGTTCGGGTTTTGCAAATTTGGTTGCTATTCTGCTTGTAGACAGAACTACTGAACTGCCTCCCCCCATTGATGGGAGAGGGAAAAAATTCCTTCCCTGGCCTGACTGCCTAAGACGAGTACAATATTAATTGTTTTCCGTTCTTAATTCCCACCTGAACCAGGTGCATCCCGTTTACACAGTGATGCAATGTTTCACTTTTATCCTCTATATCCTACTTTTAAAGGACTATGACAAGAAAGGCGTTTTATGACTATAGGCTAGGGCATAATTTGCCTATTATTCATGCCTGCATGTACCTAGAAACCAGGAGTCCAAGCATGTCATTAACGTTTCTCGCCACGGATTTCTATTCTGAAATTTTGTGTCACAGAGGCTCCATCTTAATAAAGGGAAACCTGCAGGTCTGTGTTCCGCCTGGATGCGCAAGAGTCCTAACGAGTGGCAGCTAGTTTCTGACGGAGTTTTGAAACAGAAAAGGCACAAGAGACCTGTGACTCCGGGAAGCTGCCCTGCTCCTCCTGCTCGTGAGCAAAGCGGGTCCCCCGACCTCCCCTCCGTGCGGGGAACCTTCTCGAAGTCCGTTGCACCCGCGCCCGCGAGGAGGAGGAGGGGACGAGGCGGCTGAGGAGGGTGGGTGTTCCCGGGGGAGGGAGTGCGACACCTTCTCGGCCCCTCCGCACCAAACTCGCCCCTCTCTCCAGAAGAAACCGCCGCGGGCATCCCTGCGGACACAGGTCTGGACACTCATTTCCAAGACGTTCTGGCATTTCCAGAGAAACCGCCCAAATTCTGACCAGGAGAAAAAGTCCTTTCCCAGAGTCTCACTTAAAATAATTTTCCCCCCTTTTAATCATTTCAAAGTTTTGCGAACCTACAAACGCCCAGGAAAACGCGTTCCCACAACATTCCGAATTTGCGCTCCTCGAAGGCGATCTGCTCACCTCACGACGGGAAGCGCCAATCCCGAGGCGGCGGCGGGACACGCGACGGGTTCCCGCGGCTGGGAGCGACCCGGAGCGGGGCGGAGCCAGGAGCCCGGAGCCCGCTGACGAGGCGGCGGGACTGCGGCGCCCGCCCCGGCCGAGTGCGCGCGAGCCGAGCGCTGCGGGGTTCGGGCCGGCCGGCCGAGGCCACGCCCCGCCCAAGACCACGCCCCGCCCGGCCCAGGACCACGCCCCGGGCCCCGCCCCGCCCAGGGCCACGCCCCTGGCTCCCCAAGTCCCTTCTGTCTCAGACCCCTTTCTGCCCCCTCCGCCCGCACCTCTCTGGGTCGTGTCTTCCCGGGCTTGGACTGGCGAGCGCTGGCGGAGTGTGGCCCCGGTACAAAATTCAGAGTCGGCCCCCATACCGGTCCCCGCGGCGCGATTGTGAGGATCCCACGCAGATGTTTCTTATTTAAGTCCGGGACGCGGTTACAAAATCGTGCTCCTCTTTTGGTGCTCTCCGGTTCTTCCACGTTATTTGCGCAGCGTCAGTACTTCTGTTGTGATCAGAAAGAAAAGATCATTTTACCTTTGCCCAGGAATACTAGAAGGAAGTCGCGAATGAGATACACCCCCTCTTTATTGGTCCACTCTCTTCCCTTCTCCTGGATTTCTTTATATCCCCATCTTGATTTGTTAAATTGTTTCCAGGCCCCCAGGATTTAGCCTGCTCCTTGAATGAAGGTGTTGCGGGTGGTTAAGTGAAGGGGATGAGAGGGGGAGCCTGAAGAAAAGAATGCTTCCATCTCTCTACTTGACCCACCTGGACCACCAGCACTCAGGGTAATGCCTGACTTGGGTCAGGACTGGCAAAGTCAGCTATAAGCACCTACACTGCTCAGATGCTCACATCCCACCAATCCAGACGCCAAATTGCACCTTGTGGACAAGAGTCCACTTGTTCTGCAAGACCTGGGAGATGATCCCTCCACGCCTTGCATGACTTGGGGAGCCATGAAATTAGGCTGGAATGAGAAATTGCTCTTTGCAGAAAATTCAGTCCTAACCTGGGTACTGATGTGGCCTGTACTGAAAAATAAAAATATTGAAAAACAAATAAAATATTAATAGATTGCCTTCTAAAAATAGTGACATTTTACTCAAATTTTAGTCATTCTGGTAAGAGTATTGATAGCTTGGTATTATTCTAATTTGTTTTGACTACTAGTAAATGGCTCCTGTTTTCCCTTTTCTTGTAATGCTTATTCATATGTGTAGTTCTTTTTTTATGATACTGATTTTTGTCTTTTTAAAGTGTATCTTGAATATTACATATAGTAACTTACTTCCTTTTTTTTTTTTTTTGTATTTGAGTCTCATCCAGCTGTGCCTATTTTCAGCTGTGCCTGAACTCAGGGATCACTCCTGGCAGGCTTTGGAGACCACATGATGCTGGGGATTGAACTTTTCTTCCATGTGTAAGGCAAACTCCCTACCCGCCATGTAACTTCTTTTTTCCAGTACAGGTCATCCTGGTGAGGCCTTACTATGGCAGGAAATTAACTTACTATCACAGGAATTTAAATCTTAAAAATTAGGTCAACGGTGTTGTGTTTTAAAATGATTGTCTTTAATCCCAGTCACTAATATTTGTAGAAGTATATAATTCTCATTTTAATTTTTGGTTTTCATTTTGTACTAAGCAAACTGCACTGGTGTTCAGTTCATTTCTAGGAGCTATGGGAATAATAAAAGAATTTGTGTACATGGTTTCTGCTCTCAAGGTATTGTAGTAAAGATAAATATATATGTATGTATATATAATAAAAATTCAAATAAGGACATAATTATCAAATATTTTATAATTATTTTCTGATTTAACGTTATGTGACAGGTGCTAAAGAGAGAGAAATATTTTGTGATTTCTGCTCTTAAGGACTACAGAGAAATCTTCACAGAGACAAAGGAATGAGCTCATCTAATCGGGTGGATATGGGACAAACTATTTCCAGGTAAATGAGATAGCCTGAGGATGAGTTTGTAAACAGGAGTCAAGGCAAACAGCCCTTGGAAAAGAACTATGAGAAGAGGGATCTTTTTGAAGAGTAAATGGAGTCAGGTCATTGGGCAGATATCCTGGAAAGAGATTCCGTGGTTTCCTTGTTGCTTGCATAATCAAAGGCAGTAGAGCCTAATTGGTAAGCAACACTGACCCTGCATAGGACAAAAAGGGTCCTGGTAGAGAGTAAACTCCTTAAAAGAAGAAAAATTCTCCCAAATAAATATTTTCCTCTATAATTTTCTTAGTATACAATAATACAATATCAAAACTGACAAAGGCCTGAGAGATACTTTAGTTCAATATTCTCATTTTTAAAATAGAGAAGTGAGGACTGGAGAGAGTACAGGAATTAAGGTACTTACCTTGCATGTGGCCCACCCCAGTTCAATTGCTGGCACCATATATGGCCCCTACCACCACCAGGGGCCACTCCTGACCCCAGAGCCAGGAATAGCCCCTGAGCACCAGTGAGACCCAAATCTCCCTCCCCCAAATTACAAAATAATATAAGATGCTCTTTTGAAAAATAGTATAGAAATAAATTAAAATGGAAAGGTAAATGTTCATCTGAATATTAAGAGCATGGCTAAAATCTTGTAAATGATAGCAATGTGAGAAATCTAATCTATGAAATAAAAGCGTTAGCATTGAATTTGAGCAAGAAAGATTACTCTGCCTCTCGGGCTATGGCACAAGGGAGTAAAAGTTGTTCAGGAACACAAATCAAATAATTTTCTATAAAGTGAGTGGGAAGATTTCTGGTCCTTACATGTGTGGCAATGTGTCTTGTATGAACCAAAGAGACTGAGTCACAGTAATTAGTAGATTTTTGTTAGGTTGTTTTTCATGTTACAGTCATGCCCCTAAACGACTCTTAGGTTACTTTTTCAATCTCCCAGCAAAAGTAGGAGACATCTTCTGTTGGTACTTGCTGGGATGATATGAGACCATTGGAAAGTGAGGCCCTTATGAATGAGCCTTAAGAGGGAGTGTGACTCTAAGGACCACCTATGAATTCTATGGGACAGGCAGGAACAAGATACAGAGGGGAATGCCTGTGGGAAACAGAAGTAAACATTATATTAAGAATAATTAAATTAATAAAATGTACATTCTCCTGCCCACCTTCATCACCAATGTTTAATGTACTTGTGCCCTCAAGCCAGCCACCAGAGAGAGAAAGGAGAAAGTTTTAATGGGCACTAAACAGCTCAAACTACATGTCCAGAATCCAGCATAGTTGGTGTAAACTACCAAGTCCTTTGAGACTTGGAAACTTTCTGGTTATTCAACCCTTTTGAAGATCAAAAATGTGTCCAGGATAAACCCAGGTCAGCAGCATACAAGGCGAGTGCCTTACCCATTACACTCTCTCTGGCCTCTAGTAGAGTTTTTGAATTCTAGAAGTGTCAGTTCACATAGCATATATCTGCCAACATAAAAGAATAAAATAGCATAACATACATTGTATCTCTACATTTATAAAGAGAAAGAAATAAAAATCTTACACCTTTAAAAAACAAATCAAAATGACAACCAAAAACCCCACAAAATCTTATACCAGCTGTGATTTCTAGGCCTGATTCTCTCTCCGCACAGCCCTTTTGTCATAAGCTGTCAATTTATCTCTTTATAGATTTTCCTACTCGGGATTTCCCCGAGGAAAAACTTTCCTTTCATTATTGCATTCATATATATTTTGTGAATGGGTTTTTTGCTTTCTTTTAGTTGTTTTGGTGGAAGGATCTAACCAAGGCTTCATACATGCATTTCTTCTTGTTTAGGTATTATATTATAGCAACATGGCCGACCCGAGTTCGAGTCCTCCGCCCCTCTCGGAGAGCCCGGAAAGCTACCGAGAGTATCTCGCCCGCACGGCAGAGCCTGGCAAGCTCCCCG
>JAOXYA010000009.1:10514437-10525346 GCA_028565675.1 Sorex palustris | reverse complement strand
ACTGAAACCCAAGCACAAAAATTTGTAAGTCTACGACTGTACCTCATGGTGTTTCACTAATAAAAATTAAAAAAAAAAGAACGAAGGCTCAGCACAATCTGACATAAGGAAATGAGCCAAAGCGTCACAAAATTTGCTTTTAGTAGATATTACCACGACTATGTATGCCAAGCATCACAACTTGTTTCTCTCCTTCTCCTTTGTTTGTTGGGCCACCCCTGGGAGTGCTGTGAGCTCACTCCTGGCTAGGGTTGGGGGACAATATGGGGTGCCAGAGACTAAACCTGGGATGGCCGTGTACAAGCCTTACCTGCTGTATTCTAGCTCCGGCCCCTCTCACCCTGGATCCCATTACTTCCTTCAATTGTTCCAAAACATCAATGAGAGGAACTTACCCTGAGGCACAAACTATAGAGCAAATCTGAATCCTGACCAGGAGCTTTCCCTGAAGCAGTGATTCTCAACTATTCTTAACAGTTTCAGAGGGCATTTCAAAACACAACTGTTTAGATTCCATCCTTAGAGCTTTGGGTTTAACTGCTGTGAGGTGGGGCCTGGACACCAGCTCGATGGGTCATTCTAATATGCAGCCAGAGTTGATAACCACTGCATCTGCTCACAAATTTGCAGTGATTTAAAAAAAAATCCACAGGGCTGGAGAAATAGTACAGAGGGTAGAGTGCTTGGCATGCCCCAACTGGGATTCTTAATTTACAACCAGATTGACCTAAAAATGCCTTGGAAGGAATTGACCTCTACAATGTCCTCTCAGGCCCATGGTTCATAACTCAAGATGTGATGAGATCTCTAGGGCACCATTTAGATTCCTCTTTGTAGCCAGACAGGGCTCTAATCTAGGCCATCCAAGGAGGGAGAAACAGCTGAACATGGATGTGAGGCTGTGGAGATGGGCACTGTCCCATGGGGCTGACCGTCCAGATGATTATGTTTACAGTTCTGCCGAACGACGTCAGCAGTTTAGGCCTCAGAAATGGACAGCTACCTTCACCAGGCCAAATGGATCAGTTCTGTATGGAGAGCTACTGCAAGGGGTTGAAGAGGATGAGCTTCCTTGCTGATATAGGCTGGGCTTCTGTTCTGAGATGTTCTCTTGACTTCAGCTACAGGATACTTGACCTGGCTACTGTGGCTTAATCTTAAACCACACACTTCAGCAATGTGCAGGCAATTCTAGTCTCAGGACAGTCTGTTCCTGCTCTTCCACTTGTCTCTTAAGTGAGCTTGGCCTCCTACCTTCCTTCACTGACAAGAGAGTTGGTCCTGGGCAGTCGGAGGCTCTGATCCCCTAAGCAGTGCTGAAACCCCAACCTACTGTTCGTCTTGTTTGGCTTCTTGTCTTAAAGAAATCTTTTCCTTGGTCTTTGATTTCTGACTTCTTATCTGAGTTTGAATATGATCCCAGAAGTAGCCTGTTTTTTCTTGCCTCAGTGGACTTGACGATACCATTTTGCTTCATCCCAGCTGGTATAAATTTGGGTCTTAGTGCCTATCAAAAGACCTTTCTTTCCAAGCCCATGGTCACCTTCTACTGCAGACGCAGCAAGAAGCTTTCTCATCCTAGCTCCAAGCTACCTAGTGCCTAGGTTTTTCCTAGGGATGTTTTCATTCAAGAGTCCTCTCTTGGGATGGACAAAGAGCATAAAAACTGTGGAACTTGCCTTGCATGTGGCCAACCTGTTTGAGCTCCAGCACTGCTCATGGTTTCCAAGCAATTCAAGGAGTAATTCCTGAGCAGAATCAGGAGTAAGTTAACTCTGAGCGCCACTAGGTTTGGTCCAAGCACTGCTCTGCAACCTGGTGTTAGGGTCATTTTAGTATTATTGTAGATCAGGGCTCTAATGGACTCTTAAAAGTTCCAACATGTTTGTGATTTCTTCACTGTGTCCATCCTCCGTCCCTAAACCACATCTGACATCTGTCTCCTCCCCGCATTCCCTGACCCATTCTCCACTATGGTTGCGTTCTTCTTACCAAGTTACTCGACTCCATTAATACAAAGACCAATGAATATTTCTTTTCAGTTTTGGGGCCACACCCAGCAGTGCTCAGGGCTTACTCCTAGTTCGGTGCTCACGGATCACGCCTGGCGGAGCTCAAGGGACCATATATGATACAGGAGACTAAACCAGGTAGGTCACATGGTAAACACCCTGCCCTCTCTGTACTGTCTCTCTAGTGGCCCTGGACACTTCCTTTGCTTGTTGTAGATGGCAAGGAGTTATTCGGTCTTCTAGCCACCTGAAATCAATTACATAGAGCATTTCCTAAGATATCATAAAGAGGAAGCAGAGTAATATGAAAAGTGTCTAGAAGGGGGCTCAACACATAGTTCTCACTGAGTGTTTACATTCTTGACTACCATCTCTATTCCAGTTTCATATTAACATTTAATCTTAGGTCTTGAACCCCTTTAGTTCGAAACCTTTGGAGCTACTTTGGAACTTAAAACATCTTGGATAAATGTTTTGTCCCTCCTGCTGTCCAGTGGGAAGGCCACTGAAGTCTGAGTGTCAGATGCTCCCGGTCACTAAACTGTTATCCATCGCTGCTCCCTGCCCCGACTTCTGCCCTTGTGGTTTCATGAAGGATGCTTTCTCTCCACTATTTTCTCCTGCTGAGACTCTACTTACCATCACAGGTCATGGCTGTGCAGACCCAATTCCCACAGGCGCAGACACAGCGGTTACAGTCTACTTCAGTCTCGGCTCCATCTGCATAGGTTTCATCTTCCAGGGCACATTCTGTTGGCACCAGAAAAAAGGAGCAACAGTTTAGTTGTGATGGTGGAATACAGCAACCTAACTATAGTCTGTGCACTAGTTCCCTTTTCCTGAGAAAGACCTGGCCCGCTCAAAATGCCCCTACCGTTCCTTCTATTTCTTAAATTAAACGTACTCTTCTCTGGAGGGTTGAAGGACGGGTTGAGGCACTTGAGGAATTCTTGGAAGCTGAGTTTCCAATCAGCATTTTCATCAGAAAGTTCAATGAGAGCATCAACACACAGCCCTCTAAAACAAAACACGGGAGAAACATGTCAAGGAATTCAGCTTCACTCCTGAAGAAAGGGTGTAGAATCGTGATCACGTCTACTTGGGGCTGGACTGGAGAGAGAACAAGCTCTGCCTGCAAGAGAACTGGGCATGATCCCCATATCCCGTGGTCCCTCAATACCACTGAAACAGATCCCTGAGCATAGAGCTGGGAGCAGCTGCCCTGAGGACAAAGACCAAAAAAAAAAAGCCTTCAGCCAAACAACATACACTTTGGACCTCCTCAGGTGATTAACAGAGAATTAACAGAGAAACTTCTACTCTGAGCCCTAAAACCATCACCAACCCTGATTCTCACAAGCATCCAAACTTTTGTGATCCTGGATGTCAAATCACTCAAGCTGTTCAAATGTTCTTTCCAAGAGGACTAAAGTTTCCTGGCTGATGTTGTGTACTTTGACCAACGTTTTCACCTTCCACTAGCAACTGCATTTCCCCATAGCATATGACAAACAAAACAAATAGGCAAGCAAAACAGAAAAGATAGAACAGATGAAAGGTGAGATGTGGAAAGAGCCTGGAGCTCAGACCAACCTTCTGGAGAGACTCTGTGAAGCTGCAGAGTAAGCTCCCTCTTGGCCTGGATTTAAACCCTGCCTCAGTAACTTTCTACCCAAATGGCCTAGAGTTATTTATTCAACCTTTCTGAGCCTGTTTTTTCATCTGCAAAAAAGGACAGAGAGTTCTTCCCTTGCATGTTATGAGGCTCAAAGACTGAATTTGTAAAACAGTATCTAATTTCCGACGATCAAAATATGAAGGATCTGGAAAGGTTATACTTTAAACCCATGGACTATTATTAAGAAAACTTCTAGACTGGGTTTCATGCTTTGTAGGCATTTCTTCTGAGCAAAAGGAGGTGTTTTTGCCTACTTTTAAGTTTTACCAATATACAGAACACAGGAAAAATTCCTGAGGGTTTTTTTTTCTTTTTAGTTTTCCTTTTGGGTTTGGTTTTGGGGCCATAACAACTCCAAGGCATTCCTGCATTCCTTGTTCTGTGCTTGGGGTCACTATAGCACTGCTCCGGGGTCATGAGGATCAAACTCATGCCTCTTGCAGACAAAGTCTAAGCTTCTACCCACTGAACTATCTCTCCAGTCCGGGAGTGTTTTAACTGTTCGTTTTGAAATATTTACTCTGGACCAATAACAAAAGACAGGATAAAGAGGGATATGCTTATATTTATGATTATTATGACTCTAAGTAAATAAAATAGCACTATTATTCTGTAAATCAGAATGAAAGCTGTGTCAGATCTAGAGTTAAATAATTCTTTAAAGTAATGCCTTCAGAAAATTAACCATTTTAAAAAATCACCAAAACTCAGAAACAACTTCGCTCCGGTGTAATCTTGATAATTAAGTTTAAAATTACATTTTTCTATTGCAATTTCTGGCCCCAAACAATAAGTATTTGGTGAGATAAATGATAAACTCAATACTAAGTTCAGAATGTCCAGAGACTAGGGAGGGGTCAGAATTCCTATTCTGCTTTTGGCTTGTTCTGAGGCAACACCCAGCATGCCCACGGGTTATCCTGGCCAGGTGCAGGGACCAAAGCCAGGCTGCTCACGTACAGATGAGCACTGCACCCCTTGTAGCCTCCTAATTAGCTCTCTACTTCCCACTGGCACCAGAAGGGGTTCAATTCTCCCATCGTCTGGCCTCCTCGTGGACCTTGCCACTCCATCCCCCAGTCTGCTCACCTAAGCAGTTTGTTGTTTTCCTGGTCTGCGTAAGTGCTGATATTGATGGCAGTTTCATTCTGTTCCACGAACTTCAGGAATTCGCTGGAATCCAGGCGAGAGTCACCATTGTCAAAGTTCTAGAAAGGGAACGAAGATGTCTTTCAGGAGTAATCTGTACGACCCCAGTACCTTCTCTGCCCCACTGCAGGTTTGGCTCATCTCCCATGGATCCAGTTTGTGGACACATTCCAGTTCTACCTGACCTGGCCCCAAAAACTGACGAGGGCTTAAAGCCCTGGAGAGCCCAGAGGGTAGCTGAAAGAGAGCAAGAAAGTGCCTGGTGGAGGCCAGGGGTCTTCCAAAGACCTAGAGCATGCGCAGGAGCCTGACCCAGGCCTGCACCGGAAGCAGAGGTGCCCATTCCTGCCACCGGCATGCCTGCATCCTGGCTTTGCTTTTGATTTCAGAACAGCTACCACCCTGTGGCCGAGAACTCAAGTGAAGCTCCTAGTTGTGCATCGGTCTCAGTTCTGGTGTCGAGTTGCTGGGAGCATCAGCAGGCTCACTTTGAGCTTCGAGCTGGGAATCACGACACCATTTCTTACTGCTTGATTCCTGCTCCTGGACTGCTCTCACCTTTAAACTGCTACTCCCTTATCCTACGCAACCATCTCAGTGAGAAGTCAGAGGCAGTGGATACCAGCAGATTCACAGGGTGCCTTGGACTCCCCCTCAACTTCCTCTGCTGCCTTGACAGAGAGGGTCTGGGACTGTCCAGTGCAGGTTGTCCTGAGACCCAGCTGGTGATTCAGAACCTGGAGGCAAGGGTGCATGGAAGAGTAGGAACTGTCTATGTCCTGGGCAAGATGTTAAGCTGAGACCTGAGCCACTTGGGACCTGAGGGTCTGCAGCAGGAGGATGTCGATTTCAAAACTCTGATCAAATTCCAAGATAATATACTTTCCTGAGGCCGGAGAGATAGTACTGAGTTTAAGGTGCTTGCCTTGCACACAGCAAACCCTAGTTAGATCTCCAATATCACATAGGGTCCCTTGAGCACCGCCAAGAGTGAACCCTTAGTAAATTCTTTCCTAAAAATAAAAAATTGCTTTTACAAAATTCCTGCCCTAAACCTGCCTCATCCTGCTATTCTGAGAAAGAATCAACACCCTCATGTTATTTTCAAAGTGGTTCTCCGGGATGTGAGGAATTCTGGAGGGCAAGTCTCTCCGTATTTGTAGGGACAAGGGAACGACACAGCACCTGACTCTCCTTCCATGAACATTCCATGTCATGTGTGTGCTCTCTAAGACATGTCCTTTGTGCATGGAGAGAATCATGACAGACTCCACCCAGAGATGCTTCCATATGGGAAGTTCCCTGGAGGGAACCTCAATGAGTGCCCGTGGACATGCATCTCTCTGGACACGGCTGGTATGCGTGGACATATGTGCTTCTATGTGTGGTATCTCTGCATGTAATGTACACATGTACATTATACACCTGTGGGCATTTTGAGGGGAGGGGATGTTAGGGCTCCCCTGGCTGTGATTAGAGCTTACTTCTGACCCTGGCGCTCAGGGATTACTCCTGGCGATACGCCAGAAAACAAGTGATGCTGGTGTGGGCCGCACACAAGGCAAGCACCTTAAGCCCTGTATTTTCGTCTGCTCCAACATCTCTGTTCTTGTCAACCAACAGGAAAAGCACTCTTATTAGTTTCTAGTAACTGCTTGCAGGTATCTGACAGATCTCCACGCCACAAAAGATCTCCATCACCAACTATAGTTTCTTCCTTCATTTTTCTTTTTGAAAGCAGCATATCTCCTGTGCCCAACTGGAACAATCTTTCTTTCTTCCACTCAGCAATGTGTTGGTTTGTAAGAATACTGGACCCATGAAATTGCAGCCAATGGCGAAGAACTCTGTAAGCTGTGGTTGCTTAAGGTACTCAGAAAAGGCAGCATGGGCAGGCAAGAAGCTGAGCAGCCTGCTTTTGGGTAAGATAAGAAGGTACTGTGGACGAGCAGCAAGTCTGACAAGGTGCCACATGAGGCAGGAGACCAGGGCTTGGCCACATTTCTCATGGACAGGCTCCTCAAGACCTCTGCAGTTTCTACTGCCCAGAAGAGTCACAAACATACCTCAGATCTTGAGACTCAGTGGCTACGCTCACACTGGTCAAGCTGGCCTGAAGGCCACTATCCCACTTTATCACATATGGTGAGGAAACATTTTGGGATTCTACATGGGTTTCTATTTTCCTGTAGTCTAGGATGATGATGTCCAGGCACTAGGAGAAGAATGTCTCCTGGCTCTGGTGCTGACCCAACTCTAGGTTACCTTGAAGTATTTGTCAAGGATTTCACTGTAGTTGTTGCCTTTAGAGAACCAGCCATCTGGAATGATCTCTGCTTCTAGCCACTGGATGATACGACGGCGAAGCTCATCACGGTTGGACTGGTAGCACACAACTGCAGGAGAAGGACAGGCGGTGAGTCAGCAGCTGGGAAGGGGCCCTGGTTCCACCCAGCACCCCCATGTGCCCAGGGCTTTGCACGCGTCATCTTCAGGGAAATGAGGATCATGCAATTTTACAACAGCACACATTGGAAAGTGTCTAAGCCTGTTTCTAAAAAGTAAAGATTCAGGATTGAGAAACAAACTGTAAAGACAATACATCAGTAAGGCATTTGCCCTGTACGCAGCCCACTTGGATTCAATTCCTAGCACCGCATACGGTTTTCTGAGCCCCGCCAAGAATGATCCCTGACTGCAGAGCCAGGGGCTAAGCCCAGAGCAAAAATGGGAGTAGCTCCCCTGAAAAAAACATAAAAATTAAGAGGTAGAATAGAAAAATAAAGTACACTTCCATTTACTTTAGGAAGTTCTAGTGACTAAACAATGAATCATCAGGACAGCTCTTTTGGCTCCAAGAAGAGCTAAAGTGAAAGAATCCATGAGAAGATCATTGTTCTTTACGCCACTGGTTTCCTGATTCTCTCTTTTAGCTTTTCCTTCTCCTATCTGCTTGGCTTGCCAACAACTTTCTCTGACTTGAAATTTTACACCATTTGCATCAGTCTTTGTTACAAGAGGGCAGACGTGTGGCCAAGAAAAGCTGGGTTGGTCTTGCTCTGGACAGCTGTCCTAAGACACATGGAGACAGCAGGAGAGGCTGAGAGCCAGGTGCAAAGGGAGGCAGGACGGGGGAGCCTTGACAAATGGAAATTCCTGGGAGGCCACATGTGCTGGGCTGTGCAAGGGCCAGTGAAGGGGCAACAGGAAAAATGTTTTTCAAAAAAGTTGTGCATCTCAGGGAGCACTGAAGCAGGGATGCAATAGGCTTCCTGTCTTAGTTCAATCACTTTTCAGTGAAAACGAAAAATAGCACCGAGGTACCCAACTAACTGCTTTAGACTTCTGCACAAAAAGCGCAGTTTTGCAGCTCTTCTGAACTGTGTTCCGGGAGCAGTTCTGGGTCACAGGTTCTGACACAAGATCTTGTGAGCTTGGGTAGCTACTGTGGATCAAAAAATTTCCCCCATAAAAGGAATTTCATCCCTAAGATGAAGACTGTGAAAAACAAAAACAGGCACTTACCTGGGCTGGCAGATGGGCTTACAGATTTCTTTTCTGCAAAACAAAAGGGGAGGATAGATCATGCAAAATGAAAAATAAGAAAACTGCATAAGGACGGGGAGCATCTGTAAACTTTTCATACTTTTATTGCTTTCCTTCACCCAAAGTCAAAGTACTGTGATTTCTGTTTCCTTTGATGTTTTTCAGGTCAGTGAGAGGCCTTGTCTGACGCTTTTTTCTCAGGTTGAAGGGGATTGTGGGTGCCTGGACTGTGAGCATTCGTAAGGAGTCTTTATAGAAAGGGAGATGGAGTGGAACCCAACAGGTAGGAAAGTTTCTTGTTTCTTCAGGGAAGCTCAAGGCCGAGCAAATCTGGGCAGGGAGCTGGTGTCTAATAAGCCACAAGTTTGGGAGCACTCCCTCTTCTTCCAATGATAACAGCTGGGTGCCAAATAGAGAAACAGAATACTGCCAGGGTTGAGAGGTGTCCATCCAAATTCAGACAATTTGGAAAATGTGAAACTTACCTGTTTTCTAGAAAGGTAAAACAATCTTTTCAGTCTGTTTTTGGGGCACACCCAGTGGTACGAGGAGCTAGTCCTGCCTCTGTGCTCAGGAATGATCCCTGGGGGTGCTTGGGCGTACAAATGTGATGCAGAATATTTCAACCAGGGTTGTAGCCACCACAGCGGCCTGTGAGGCAAGTGCCTTTCCTTCTGTACTATCTCTCTGGCCTACAGAAAGCATCTAAACGCCTCCTTATTATTATTATTGACATGCTTCCCTTATCCTCTACAGATGAAGACAATGCTAAAAGCTTGCCTGGTGTTCTCAGGCAGGAAACCCTAGGCAGAGGCCTAGTCTATCCAAGGCATTCTTAGCTTAGGAGCACTAAGACAAAGCATCTCAAAACAACTGGGTAGCCTCTATGAATGTGGGGCTGAGGTCCGGGAAAAAAGGATTGCTGGAAGCAAGGTCACACAGCTGTTACCTGGCTCCCGGTGGTGGAATTACCTATGGGGATAACACATTTACCTTTGCAGTGCCCATCATAATCCACTTGGATTTTGGATCCGGTGAGGCAGGCGTCTCGATGCAGCTCACAGTGGTTGAGGTAGGTCTTGCCGTTGCTGCCACACACAGGCCTCTTGTGAGGTTTGCATTGCTGCAAAAAGATGCACGGGGGAGGCTGCTGTAGTCAAGGATTCTAATACCATCCCAAAACTCCCATGGACAAGGCTTCCCTATGAAGGGACTCCCCCGAGCAGGGACAATCTCAATCTCATCAGGATACAGGGAGCCTCAGTCCTGTCATCAATGACCCAATTCAGTGCTGGACGAACTCGATTGCCTCTCAGTCCACATGGTCTGCCGGGCAATCTGAGCACAGGGTCATCTCTTCCATTCATTACGAAGGAGGTGCTTTGATTTAATAAGATTAGCCAGAAGGGCATTTAATTAGTGAAGACTATGGATTCTCTGTTACTATGTCACTTTGTAGGAAGTCACTGTCTTTAGATGACCTAAGAGTCCTTAAAGTTCCAACACAAACATCTAGAGCTGAGAGCGAAGTTGGAAATGTGGCCACTGAGAAGCACACAAGCACTCACATGGAAACATGCATGCACGCGCGTGCGTGCACACACACACGCGCGCACACACATATGCACTACTACCCTACCACCATCACCAATTCTCCTGGAGTCCTACGAGGATCTTTGCTCTCACCCTGCTTTGTATTTCTGGACCATTTTCTTTCCCTCCTCACCTCCTAGTGCCTGGTCTTTGTGAAGTGCAACAGAAAATCACTTTAGACAGGGAAATGGACCAAAGTTCACTTGGCAGCACAGTTCTACTTTGGTTTTTTAAAGTGCCATCATCACAGACAAGCTTTGTTTCTCTAGACTGCCGTGGTGCTTTCAAAGGAAGGAGGGGAAAACACATTCGGTTCAGACTTTATAAAGGCACCAATGCAAGAAAGAGCAGATGAGGTGAAAAGAAACAGAGAACACTGGAGCTGGAAGGCAGCCCTACTTCTTCCACTAGCAGATAGAACACCGTGCCCAGAGAGCCTGACTCAACCGCTACTTATTACTGAATCCTTACTACGTTGCTGCACAAGGGGAAAAGCCCACAATGGCTCCTGTTTTCAAGTACCCAGTGGGAACAAACCTTCTTAAAACTCTGTGCACTTGTTTAAAAATGAGTTAGAATTATTCATCACGAATCACGACCATCCTGTTATTCGTTGATTGCCTCAAGCAGGCCCCAGTAACGTCTCCTTCATCCTAGCCCTGAGATTTTTAAGAAAGTGCCTTATTAAAGGCTCTTTAGGAGAATGAGACCCATCATTGTTACTGGTATTTGGCATATTGGGCACGCCACGGGGAGTTTTCCAGACTCTGCCGTGTGGGCAGCTTATTTTGGTAGCCTGCCAGTTTGTCCAAAGTAGGAATGAGATAAGATGTTGCGCAGCCGCAAATGTGGCCGTGCGCTTCCGGGAGCTGGGTTTTATAGTCTCTGGGTCTTGGCCATTGATGGGATTACACGGCACCAGGGGGCCAGT
>JAOXYA010000009.1:10291846-10307482 GCA_028565675.1 Sorex palustris | reverse complement strand
AGAGAGTCTAGGGGCTTGGGAGTGTGACTTGCACATGGACCGATAGGTTTGATTCCCTATACCGTATGGGGAGCCAAGCATGCCCCCTCCACAAAATTCAAAACAACCTATAAATCACACAACCATGTGGCGTAGTGGTAAGGACACCTCTATTTCTCTCAGCAGTTCTTGCTTCACTGCGTTGACTCCAGCACTGTGTCTAATAGCAATGGTTATACTGGGCATAGTGGGGCATCGGTGGTTTGTCCCCCAACTTGAAAGAGTTGAACATGCAATTAGTTATCACACTACAGCTGTATTTCATTTGTTCTGGGAAAGTTAAAAAAGTTTTCTGCATCTAAAGAAGGAATGAATTCAAGTTTATTAAGAAACTGTAACATCATAATGTTCTTTGTAAGTACAATTTTGTTCTAATTTATTAATGTCTTCCCAGCCATCTGTTCTCTGGTGCTCAGGTTGTTTCCATATTCTGGCTATTGAGAACAGTGCTGCAATGAACACACTAGTTCAAATGTCATTTCTGCTGTGTTTTTGCACCCCAGGGGTATATTTTCAGAAGTGGCACTGTTGGGTCATATGGAAGCTCAATTTCTAGCTTTTTGAGTAATGTCCATATTGTTTTCCAAAAAAGACTGGACCAGTTGGCATTCACACCAACAAGGAACGAGAATCCCTTTTTCTCTCATCCACACCAGCACTAGTTGTTCTTATTCTTTTTGATGTGTGCCAATCTCTGTGGTATAAGATGATGTTCCATTGTTGCTTTAATTTTCATCTCCCTGATGATTATCAATGTGGAACATTTTTTTCTTGTCTCTTTTGGCTATTTGTATTTCTTTTATGAGGAATTTTCTGTTCATTTCCTCTCCCCATTTTTTATGGGGTTGGAGGTTTTTTTCTTGTAAAGTTCTACTAGTGGATAAGGCAACTTTTAAACGTACCTTTCTCTGGTAAGTACTTCCTTCTGCCTGTAAACCTTCCTTGATTTTCTTACCTAGTATGCTTTGTATGCTGTTCTGCACAATCATTGTTTCTGTAATAAGCCTCTAAACCTACTTCCTATGATGTATATTGGAAATTGGTAGTTTGATGTGCACCACCAATAATTTTCATTTCCTCACAAACCGCATTCACATGTGATTCATCTGGAAGTGATGCTAGTCATAGTGATTGACTCATAGAAGAGCATATAATTAAGGCCAGGCAATGGGGGGTTTTCACTAAAATAAGAAAGAGGTTCTTTTCATGAGGGCGACATAACTGGTAACTGTTGGTAACAATTTTTATCATTACTTGAGGGCAACATGTCTGAAAATTAAACAAACACAGAAGAAGGAAGACATAAGAGGAGAGAGGTTTCTTACTATAACACTTGCATACCTGAATCCTGCCACAATTAAGTCATTTTTACCCTTACAGTTAATTATACTATGAGTTAATAAATTTAAAAAATCAGTATTCCCTCTGACCTACACCAGTGTAATAATCCAACGGGTACATTTATCTAGGTTTCATAATCTACTCAGGTGCTCACCTCATCTTCATTTAAAGTCTTGAGGAATGTAGAGGAGGTATCTCCTTTCTTTCCCTAAAGAGACAAGTTTTTTTTTTTTAAATTATGCTGCTTTACCCATTTACTTACATTCACTGCTGGCACTCAAATCCAAATTTTCTGTTAGCTGAGTTATTTCTTTTATGTTGCTTCCCTTGAGTAGAAACATGTTTCTGATGTAAACCCCTCTCCATGGAGATCTTTTCCTTATGGGCCCAGTGGGAGAGAAAGCCTCAAAGATGTTTCAGTATCTCCTTTTGGATTGGCTCTCTTCCATCTTCCTTCATCTAGGTACCAGTTTTTGTCTGTACTACTTGACACAACTCTTTATTACTGTTACAGATTACGTCTCAAAGATATGATAATTTAGTTTAATAATATTAATAATTCTGTATGACATTATAAAATGTTGTCCTTGTACCATATGAAAACTCATTTCTTGACTTCAGTTTCTCAACTGTTTTCAGTTTTTCAGTTTTTTAACTGTTCCAAAGGTTTTTAAGAAAGCAACCCCAAATCATCTACTCTATATGCAAATCTTCTCAACTGTTTTCCATGCTCCCAAGTCTGGTGTAAAGCATGTAGCAGCATAGTTACCACTGTTTGTTTTCACCTGAGTCCATCCAATTATGCAGATCTCTTTGGTTTCAACTTTCCTATGGTGGATGCTTCTCCCTCAGTCTTAGCTTATCTGTTCATGATCTTCCTTTCTCCATTACTTGGATGTCTGAGCTCATTTTGCCTTAATACAACTTCCTTAAGAAATGGTTTTAATTGCCTAGTAAGTATGCATTGCTCCCTTCCTGGTAGTTCCTATTTATTGCTAAGGGATCTTATTCCCAAAGAATTATATGCTAAGTTCTATACAATTAGTCCTGAATTGAGCCAAGAATAGTTGTGTTATTTGATGCTATTGTCAAATATTCTAGTTCTCCTAGATACATAAAAGGATTGTATTTTCTAGCTAGTTGAAGGGCTGGAGTGATAGCGTAAAAGGTAAGGAGTTTGCCTTGCACATGGCTTATCCAGGTTCGATTCCTCCGCCCCTCTCGGAAAGCCTGGCAAACTACTGAGAGTATTCCACCCGCACAGCAAAGCCTGGCGTATTCAATATACCAAAAACAGTAACAACAAGTCTCATAATGGAGACATTACTGGTTTCTCTCAAGCAAATCGATGAACAACGGGAGGACAGTGACAGTGACAGTGACAGCTGGTTGAAACCATCTAAGCATGTGTTTTGCTTTAGCCAATAATGTGTGAGTAGAAGCAATACATGTAATTCTCATAAAGACCTTTAAAGTCAGTGTATAGTTCATCATATACCCTTTCTCTACTGCATTGATGATGAAGTGTGTGTCAAGATAAAGCCTCTGATTGGGTCCGAGTGACTCCCATGGCTGAGCTCCCCCTGCTGACATACATTAGCATAGAGTGAGAACAATAAAAAGATTTTTTGTTTGTGTGGGCCAGAGTGGTAGTATAGTGGATTGGGCATTTGCCTTGCACATAGCTGACCTGGTTCAATCCCTGGCATCCCATATGGTCACCCCAGCATCTCCAGGAGTAATTTCTGAACGTAGAGCCAGGAGTAAAGCCTAGCATTGCCAGGTGTGGCTCAAAAAAGAAAAAAAAGTTTGTATTTGTTTGGCGGTCGCACCCAGCTGTACTCAGGACGTACCTCTGGCTTTGTGCTCAGGCATTACTACTGAAGGTGCTAGGGAGATCATATGGGATGCCAGGAATCAACCCTGGATTGGCTGTGTGGAAGTACACTGTATCCGCTATACTCTCTCTCCAGACCCCAAGAAAAGGAATTTCTTCTTTCAAATGAATTCATTGCCGCCATGATTTTTGGTTGGCTGCTAACTGCAGTATAAACAAGGTTAGAGTACTAACCAATACACAACTTTTATTTGACTATTAGCAGCAAGCAGTTTGTGTTATTCCTTGCTCAAGATTAGTTGAGAAAGGCCTTGTGGTTGTTGGTGCACTGCGATGAAAAGGGGAGTTTGTTAGGACTTTGAGGAAAGATATTCTGTCAGTTTTAAGAGATGGATACTTTTCTGGTTGTCTTGTCTAAATGTCTGGGAATCACTGCGATCTTCCTTGTACCACATAAGGATAAAGCCAACAAATAGTACCAAAGGAATAATAAAGAAACAAAGCCAAAATTCTGATTGAATCACAACCAGTCATGTGCCCTACTTCTGGAATTTTCCAATTACAATCAGCAACTGATCCCCTTTACTGTTTAAAATGGGTTTTCTGTTTCCTACCACCAAAAGACTAGAACAATAGCACAGCGGGTAGAGCGTTTGCCTTGCACGTGGCTGACCTGACTTCCATTCCTCAACCCCTCTCAGAGAGCCTGGCAAGCTACCGAGAGTATCTCGCCCGCATGGCAAAGCCTGGCAAGCTCCCTGTGATGTATTCGATATGCCAAACACAGTAGCAACAAGTCTCACAATGTTACTGGGCCCGCTTGAGCAAATCAATGAACAACGGGAGGACAGTGCTACTACAGTGCTACTGCTACCGCCAAAAGAAGCCTGACAACTGCAGCTTCCTTTTATTTGTTATTTTTACTTCCCACTCTTCCATCCAATCTCAGAGAAATAATAACTATTTGGTGTTCATCTTCTATAGGAAACTGATTTACTATATGTCTTACACCATGCTAAGTGCTTTCTAGAAAGAGATTATTATTCCATTTCAGAGTAGCAAATAAATGTGTGCACTTAAAAGCAACACTCTTATTTACATTTGTTTTCTCCACAATAGTGATTTGGTTCAAAGTAGGTGATCCATAAATAATGATTAAATGAATAAATGAAAATTGAATTTTACCTTTAAAGAGCTTATAGGATTAGTGATTTACCCAAATCTCAAAAACATGGAAGATTTGGGACAAATACAAGAAAATACTGTAAATTACTAAAAAAATTAAAATCCAAAAGGTATGTTTCAAAAAAGGTTATGATTATATATCATTATTGCTTGAACATTGGAAATAAAAGACTTTTGGAAAAGGTAAAAATATTTGAGCTAAAAACATCAGATGGGCCTAAGTATAGCAGTAGGAAAGAAAGAGTATCATTTTGAAGTTAGAACAAGAATAATAATAACAACAGCATGGTGTCAAGTAGTTATGTGGAAGATGAAGAACTTTTGATAGATATAGCTTAGGTGCTCAATTAATATATCTTTCATTTTTTTATTTATGAAAGATAATGACCATTTCCCTTGAAATGTTGGGTGTACAATTAATATAACCAAGGTACGACCACTGCCTATTTTGCAGTTTACTTGGTCAAATCCTTTGCACATCGAAGGAAGTCAGATATGTTCTTAAAATTACAGACATATATTTTGCACAATTTATTCTCAGAGAAAGAAGATTCCCAGGATCTGTCTGCTAACCATTCTTCTTTATAGCTCTCTTATCTTAAAACTGAGCACAGACTGACACATAGTAGTTGCTTGTTAAGTACTTGTTTAATTTCAAATGATCTGTTTGGGGAAGAAGTTATTTTCCTGGTGAGACTGGTTTTTCAGTACATCAACACTTCGTCAAGCCTCTGTCAGATCCGATTCTCAATAGGGTATCTTAAATACATGCTATTAAAATACCTAAATAGAAGTCCCATCTGTTTGAATAGACAAAGCCTGATGAATCAGCTGAGGAGGTGGGAGGCTGATCCAGCCAGACATGAACCGATGCAGTGGGAAACAGGGAGCTCTGTCTCCTTTTGGCACCCCAGAGCGTTCACAACAGAACACACAGATTCACAAAAGGACAATGGGATCAACTAGCTAGCAAAACATGCAAACGGAGGCTT
This sequence comes from Sorex palustris, assembly GCA_028565675.1. NCBI lineage: Eukaryota > Metazoa > Chordata > Mammalia > Eulipotyphla > Soricidae > Sorex > Sorex palustris. The sequence continues at coordinate 10,302,088 of JAOXYA010000009.1, read as the reverse complement.
CCACAGAATGCTGTCTGTGGTCTAATTAATAGAGGATTGATTGGAACCCCTTGTCCCTAGAAGTGAATCATGCTGGGGCGCCTGTCAGAGCAGAAAGAGAACCTCAGGAATTTGTCCATTTCATAGCATAATTCTGGTATTTCTGGGATCTAGAGTTTGCTTTTATATTGTAAAAGGAATTTTTTTAAAAAATAAGCTTTTGGGAGCTGTCATTGGTGCAGTCATCAAGAACTTAAAGACAAGGTAAAATTCAGTGTTAGAAAAAAAAATGTTAAGGAAACTGCACTTTCCTAAGAGGGATTTTGCACAAACATCCATTTCTGATAAGATATTATCAAACCCACGTTTCTAAATAGTCTTGGCTGCCAGTGTTATAACCATAGACAGCTTTTCAACTACTGCAATCTCCCCTCTACCAACTCCCTTCTGCTATCCTGGTATGGAACGTACTCTGATGCTGCAATTAAAGAAGGAAAGGATTTGAGGATCACTTTACTACAACCAAATGCTTGTTAAAAAGGATCTTTTCTGAATTGAAAGATTGCTCAAAGACCTGGAGCATGTGTCCCAAGTTTGGTCCTCAGGACTTTATATATAAGACCTCCAGACACTGCTGGGTGTAGGCCTGGTGGAACCCAAGCACTTCTGGCTGGAGCACTGAATTGTCAGAACTGCATGGTCAGATCAAGTGTCACTAAAAGTTTCCCCCAGATCCCAAGTACTGCTGTGGAGCCTTCTGGAAGTTTCCAATGCTCTTTCTTTAGCTCTTGGAAGATGTAGCACACAAGGCCTGGGATATAATAGACGTCCAAAAAATAATCTGTTTGGCTTAATTGAATCAATTCTGTTTTGTTGTGCCAAAAAATGTGATGTGTTATCACTGATCTGACACATACTCTGCTCTGCTGTCAATATCCTCATCTAGATCTGTGTCCTTAATGCAGCTACCAGTACTATTCTGTCCATTCAGGTATTTCTGTCACTCCAGTAGGGTTTTATGTGGGCTATTTTCTTCAGAAAATGAGAGAAGTGAGAAGAACAATGTAGAAAAATATTAGCTGTGTCATTTACTTTGAACCTGAGGTAAGTGCATTTAGATATCTTTGAAATAATAAATTAGAATTAGAATAGTAATAACAATAAGCATTTGATTTACCACCCAGAATTATGTGTCCAATGAGCTTATATATATGTATATATGTATACATGAGCTATTATATATGTAATATATATTTGACTTTTTATTATCAGATTTCACCCTTCTTCCCAGTTCATTCACCCAGTAAGGCACATAACTATCGAGTAAGTTTTCCATAATATGTTTCCTTGGGAAATGGGCTCCTTCTCACCACTCTTCCCCAGGAGGGCTAGCTGGCTGGCTTCCTAGGACCTGAATGGAGCTCTGATGAATTTACAAGGGTAGGTTCAGGGTCAAGCCCTCAGCTTTGCAGCATCAGGAATTTGATCTTGGCAGGGCCTGAGTTGCTCAGACTTGGAGATGCTGACTCATACTAACTCACAAGAGACTGATATATAATCAGATCGCCAGTTTATTAATTTACAGTGGGAAACTTTTGGCCTTATCTGCCTCCTTTTATCCCTGTGGGCCTGTTGCAAGGGAAGAGAGATCATCAGAAGTTTACTCAGTGAACAAGAAACTTTGACAAGGGTTGCTAGATGATTCAAATGTTGAAGAACTCCAGGCTCTGCTCATCTGGGACTTGTAGCACCTCAACAGAAACCCATTCTCCAGCTGACTTTGATGTTCCTGGCTCTTTGGCAGGGATCTGGTTCTAGAATCCTGCTTGCCTGAGCCAGCGTTTTCAGGTATGCTTTTCAGACTCTCACAGTGAAACTGGGGATCCACGCGTCAAGTGGTGCTGATTGCCACAAGATCTTCAGGATGATTTATAAGTCAATGCAGACAGTTTGGGTCTTACTAGAAGTTCTCATGTATTGGGTTATGGAAGAGCTTAGAGATCAATGTTTATAGAGCTCCTAAGTTATTACCAGCTAGTTTGGGGAACCACTATTATCAAAGTTTAATTTAGCTAAGAATCTATACTATTGCTTTAAGATGACTCTGCATATTCTAGTCTGATCCATTATGGATTATTATATAGATTAGCTCTCAGAACAGAACATTTTACCCTTAGTTCTTCAGAGCCAATCATTGAATCTTTGAGCCAATTTTCTCTTCCTTCTTTTCACGCTCCCTTTATTCTCTTTATTTGTGGGGTGAACTCCAAGCTGAGTTTAGGGAGCCTAGGAGTAACTTTTGGTGATTTTAGACCCAGTTTTGCAGGCCTGAACATTTAGAGCTTGGGCCTAGAAGTACTGGGAATTACTGGGGCAACCCCTGTGTTGTTTGGAAGTCATGTGATGTCAGGAATTGAACTCAAGAACTACTGCAAGGCACATACTCCAGTCCTTTTAACAATATTTGTTCCTTCTCTTCCTCCCTTCTTTTATATTTATAAATACCTAACATATTCATATGAGGCTAAAGAGACAGACTAGGAAAAAAGAAGGCTATAGCAATCAACACAAGTGCCACAAAGAAAAGCTGATTTTATTGAATAATAGCCTAGACTAGAGACTAGATATATAATCCTGGTGTACAGACAGCTCTAAGCTAGCCAATAAAGCCAAGGCCTGCCATTGCGCAGTCTAAAGGCAATTTCCCTGCGTCTTGGCATTCTTCCTCAATAGATGTCTAGGAAACAACCTTATTCACAAATACCCTTCAGGGAAACTTCAAATAACATGTCTCCACCACACTTATGATAGTGAAAACAGCTGTCTTTCCTTAAAATATAGTTCCCATCTGCAGATTAGCACCTGCCAGCTTCTGGCTTTGAGTGGAGCAACAACAAAAAAAAATCAGAAGAATCAAGTGACAATCATATATAGAGGGTACCGGCATGTGATGGGCATCTAGATATTATTACTAGACATTATTATATGTTACCAGGCATTATTCATCTCTATGTGATATATTTTATATATTATAAAACCAAAACTCAACAACTCCATAGAAAATAGGTTTGTTTAACCATTTTCTACATGAAGAATTGAGACTCAAATGGTTTAAGTAAAGGCATTACTGTGGTACGTGGTGAGATTTGAATCCAAGTCCACTCAGTTTCAAGGTCTATGTTCTTTCCATATTCCCTACAACTAAAAAAACTGTGTTTTGAAGTGGGAATTTCACACTTAAGATTCTATTATGCTATGCATATGTATTTAAAGATAATATAATTTCTCTATACAGTATTTTATTTTATATAAACATATAAATCTTTTATAGATTCTACAGTGACAATGATTGCATTCCTACATTAAAATATACTTGCAACAAAATCTGCATTTGGTTATATGATTACTATGTATGATTGCCTATATATGGTGGAGAAAGGCAATCAGTGGAAACAGGATTAGAAGTCTGGGAATTACAATTCTTGATTGATAGGCCTGGCTCTGTCATCTGTTTACTGTGCACCTTTCTCTTACTTTGTTCTCAGTTTCCTAATTTGCAAGAGAAAGGATTCAATTAGATCTCTAGGACGCTAAGATCTCAGTAATGACAACTGTTATTATGCTTTTTAATTAGTTTAGCTCAAAGCAAGCAATCGAATACCAGAAAAAGAAAGGTGAACATATGTGCAAATTTATATGTATTCTTTATATATTTATTGAACATGTTGTAGATGTAAGGGACTGCACTATCAGTTTACAAATATATTTTTATCTATGCCTCTCAGAGGAAGAGAGAGAGAAGTAATTTGCCCAGAATCCCATGGCTGGTAGGTGGAGAGACCACTGCAAAATTCAAGTCTCATTCTAAAATCAGCATCTAGATACAGGCCTACTTTATGCTCTCCTGCTTTACGGTTCCACTCTGATGGTTATGTAGGGCATTTCCTCAAGACCCGCTTGAGATGATCTGATTTTGGAATATGAGAAAACAGAAGCACATTTTTCCTAAGCCTAACAAATGACACAAAATATAAGTAAGTCAGAATTCAAAACTGTCTAGACTCTTGGATCATCTTAGCTAACTCGGCAAGATTGAATGTTTCCAAAATAATTTCAGATGTCCATATTTAGGGTAACAAATAAAACCAACTGTTCAAGATGGAGGAGATTATTTAATGTTTATCTTATGAACAAGCTGAGGACTTTAACTACAAGATGAATATTTGCCAAAAGTATGATGTGTCTGTTGGAAAGGAAAAAAATCTTTGCATGAAGTGGAAACTATAGGTCACACTACAGTGACTGTAGTTAGACCACACTAAAATCATAGGTTCTAAAGTAGGTCTCCATACTTCTTAGGCCATATTGATCAATCAGAGCAAGACAAATGAGAATTGGAAATTCAAAAAGCTGACGGAAGTGTTCTATGTAACTTGTTTATGGAACAGAGTCTGGAGAAGAAAACCAATTAAAGGAACAGCAGATCATTATATGCAAATATATCAAAGGCAGAATGTCTTTTTCTTCCTTGTTGAAATACAGAGATAGACAAGTTTAAAAAGGCATATTTCAATTCAACATAAGAACTAAACTGGGCCACACCCGCGGTGCTCGGGGCTTACTCTTGGCTCTGTACTCAGGGATCACTGAACTATTCAACAGTTAAGTGCTCCAGAGAGGGAGCTAACTGATTCTAGATGCTAGAAATACTGCAGCTATTGCTTCCTTGGATGAGACCTTTACACTGGGTAGAGGTAATATGAGGAAACAGTTGTTTGATTTATATTCTTATGGTCAAAAGAACCACTGTTGTCTTTGTTTTACACCTGATTTGTGTAAAAGAATTTGGTTTGCCTGACTGGGCTAATCTAATTTCACCTGATATTTGCTAAATTTTCTTGAGTCTTGATTTGGGAGCCATCAGCATCACTGGAGGACCAGTCTTAAGGATAAAGGCTGAGACTTTCTCAGCAGGACTTCTACCTGAGTCCATAAGAATTCTTCCCACAGTCACACTCAAATTTTTTTATGCTCATCATTTGTTTAATATCGGAAGGACTCACTTTACTTTCTTAGTATTTTTTAGGCAATTCCTTCTGCTACAGAAATGTTTTTTTTTATTATTCCACATATTGCCCTAGTTCTGTAAGTTTCACCTGGTAATTCCTTGAGGTTTTTCCTCCTTGCTTTTAAAAATGATGAGAAAATATTTTATAGTTTGAAATTTTAATAATTATTACATTTGTAAAGAAGATTAAGAAATTAACAGGAAGCTTTTGTTCCGAGGCTTCATGTGCAGTGAAGCCGATATCAGATTTTTTTCCTGCAAGGCATATCTCTTTAGTCCTGAAGAGACTGATGAATACATTCCCTCTCTATCTGTTACTTTATAGCTATACACTAGGAAAAATAGGCATTCTTGTTCTTAGAACCCTTGATTCAGAAATTCAGGAGAATTTGAGTTCTATTATTTTAATAGGAAGATACAATTCTGGTTTCAGAATCTCTTGCAATAAAATAATTATAACAACAATAATCTAAGAGTTACAATAATTAGGGATGCAGTGACAATAATAGCAGTAAACACCGCTAAAATGAAAGCAGAGCTATACTACGTAGTAATTTACTTTTTTTCCTTCTTGTTTACACTGACAAGTTGGATATTTTAGGTTAGTTTGAAGGTTATTAAACTCATCAAATATGTAAACCTGAACCATGAAGTTTGCAGATCCTGTGTAATAATAATTCAACGAGAAAGGTTGTGAGGTAACACCAATTAAATGAAATAAAGGTCTCTCTATTTCTATTACTAATCTTTGGGGAGAAATTTTCACAGAACCAGAAACTTCTTCATTAGGCGCCTATGGGTAGAGTTTCAGCTGGGTCTAATCAGCCTTGATTACCCCTTGCTGGGGACTAGTTAGCTTAATAGATATTGTTAGAAGGGGAACAAAAAACAAAAGTGGAAATTTTAAAATAAAATTTCCTTGAGCAGGGAGCAGAACAATAGTACAATGTTACCCTTTGTATGTGGCCAATCCAGATTTGACCCTTGACATCCCATATGGTCCCAACACAACCACGTGACAATCTGAACATCCCATATGAGCACCGCCAGGAGTAATTCCTGAGTGAAAGCCAGGAGTAACCACTGAGGATCACCAGGTGTGGCTCCCCGCTTCAAACAAAAGAAAAAAACCCAAAGAAAAAATTTTTTTCTTGAGCAGAACCATGGGTTTTCCACAAAGAAATTTCACATGTAGATCATCTTATATCATTTGGTAGAAAATTAGCCTAGGTGACCTCTGTTGGGACAAAAACTAAATAGAAGAAAGGATAGAAGTGAGGGCGGTGGGTTCTGGAAGAAGCAGAGGCTTCCTAGATACAGTCAGACATTTTTGAGGAATGCCACCGAAACAGCAAGAGTAAGAAGCAAAAGAGCCAGCACTGGAGTCAAGCCCAAAGAATCTGAAGGGTAGAGTTCTGGCCTCACCACAGTACCAGTGCAGGAAGATTGGTTGCTTAGGACTGGAAAATCTTAAACTGTCCAAAGATCCAGACTGAAAGGAACCATTAAGATTTACTAAGATGGCATGCAAAGGAAGCTGTGTGTGGAAATATTTCAGGGTTATTTCACTTCAAGATCAACTAGTAACTTTCAGCTTCATATAAAAAACTATGATGAAAGTATGATAGATAAGATGAAAATATACTTTTCCCTTAAATAACAAAGTTGCTTGTTTTGTGTAATGGTACAACAATGCCATTATTCTGTCAGATGCTAATATCTTTAGCCTATCGAGCACATCTTCAAGATCACTCGATGATCACAGTGGGTTTCTGCAGCACCAACTATCACATCAGCCAGACAGGTAAGAGGAAGGAAGGAACAGGAAGAACAAATGATTTTTTTGCCAATGAACTCAGCCAGTTTTCTCTAAATTACATTCCCAGCAACATTTCCACTTGTGATTTCTGCTTACATCTTTTCGCCAAATCTTTTTCAGATGACCAATCTTAACTAAAATAGAGGCTGTAGAAATATAGTTTAAAAGTTTGGCACTTGGGGCTGGAGCAATAGCACAGTGGGTAGGGCGTTTGCCTTGCATGCAGCCAACCTGGGTTTGATTCCCAGCATCCCATATGGTCCCCTGAGCACCGCCAGGAGTAATTCCTGAGTGCAGAGCCAGGATCAGCCCTGAGCATTGCCGGGTGTGACCCAAAAAGAAAAAAAGAAAAAAAAAGTTTGGCACTGACTTGCCTTAAATAAAATTGCAATTATTTGAATAAGATAATAGTCATTATGGATATTAAGTAAGCAATTAATAGCCTCTTCCACAGCCATAAAATAAGAGAAAAATTACTTGCAACTCCAAATTATGTGTTAGGTGATATTCCAGATGTCCTGGCATTCTCTCAATATCTTTCACAGATTTCAAGAAGGAGCAAGACAGTTTACAGAAGGCTGATTTCAATAGTAGGCTTGAGTTAAGTCAGGCTAGAGAAAAGCCTAATATCGTTTCCTGTCCTTAAGATCAAAGCGATCTTTCTATCTCAAAGATAGAAATCTTATTAGAAAAGTATGCCTGTGAGTACTTGTAAAAATAACACCATAAAGATGACAATGGAGGATGAGTGGCAGAATAAGGACATTTCCAGTCTTTTGTTATGTATTTGTCTTGTTAAATTTTTTTTCTTTTTGCTTTTTGGGTCACACCCGGCAATGAACAGGGGTCACTCCTGGCTCATGCACTCAGGAATTACTCTTGACGGTGCTCAGGGGACCACATGGGATGCTGGGAATCGAACCTGGGTCGGCCGCATGCAAGGCAAACGCCCTATCAGCTGTGCTATCCCTCCAGCCCCCTAAAATGTTTTTTTTTTAAACAGGATTTTTTTCTGTTGAATTCCTTTTTCCTATTTTTAAGATTCCTTGTAGAGAGATGGCGTTTGGGCCAGCCTATTTAAAGTGAGACATATGCCCAATGTGTAAGCTAGGCCAAAGGCTTAAAAATGTGTTTAGGAAACAAATCAGGACATTTGCGATCGTGCTTGTATAAACATATTGTGTGTGTGTATCACTTTGAATCCATGTCACAGGCGAGCCTTAATGAGCTGGGAAAGGTCCTCAGGAAGAAAAATTCGAAGAAAAGAGAGCTTCTTCAGGAAAGTTACTGAAGAGTAGGCAGCACCATAAAAGGCCTGTGGTAGGTGGACACGGGTGTAGGTCTTCAACCATTCCTGCCTGGATACAGCCAGCTGCATATGCCTCAGGAAATAAGTCTATTTGACTTGGTTTTCTTTTCTTTTCTTTCTTATTTTCTTTTTTCTTCTCATTTATTTTTATTTTTGTTTTGTGGGACCACACCTAGGGATGTGCAAGGCTTGTTGGTCAGGGATCACTTCTGCCAGTGCTCAGAGTTGTGTTGGAATGAGTTATGTAATGTTGAAATTGAACTTGACATGACAGCATGTAAAGTGAGTTATTTGACCCCTGCAATATGTCTCCACCCTTTGAATTGGTTCTCATCTATAAAATGAATTAGACAAGATGAGCATTAAAATTATTTGCAACTCAAATATGGTTTCATTTCCTATAATTATTGAATAAAGAAAGGAAATAATGAAATACATTTGTAGGAAAGTTAAAGAGGAATGAAAGTAAGCAAGTAGCCTAACTTTGTGAAGGGACTTCACCAGAGTCAAATACCTTGGAAGAGGCATCTGGAAATGAAGAAACCATTTGGGGCTATCTCAACCATGGTGGCTACGTGGAACTTCTTCAAATTGGAAAACAAATCATACCCCACTGATGAACTAAATGTGCTGACTACAGTTCTAACACCAGAAGGGAATTCTTGTGCACTAGGTTGCAGCAACCCAATTAAAATTCCTAACAAACAGAATTTCTATATAGCTGTCCAAGTCAGTAAAATGCACTAATTCTCTTAGATTTTAAATGCAGTTACTTTAGATAACATAAATTCCACAGTTCTAGTCTTGCTTTAGTTTTTCTTAATGGCTATTCCTCCTAATATTCCAGTTCTTGTTTCTTTAAACTTCCACCAATCTTTCCCTTATTGAATTGTGGAAAATTTAGTGATCAATTTATCTTACTTTTTGAATACTTTTCAATTGTAAAATTGTGTGTATGTTTTAAATAGGAATATATGTCTGTGTTTGTGCACTTGACCATGCAGAAGATTGCTGTGATCCTTCTAAAATATTTTCCTGGAAAGTGCTATAATTTAATAAACAACTCTAATGACATTATTTTTCAAATGCAAATAAAGACTTGAATGCTGAAAAAGAACGACATTTTTCTCCCACTACTATCACACTAATTACAATTATTTTGTTATAATAGCTTTTCTCAAACAAGGCTTTGCTTCTTCTTCCTGGCACCAGCAACTTGAGGATAAGGAAATAAATTATGTTGCGAAGGGTGGGGAGAGAGCTGATGGGAAAGTCACTGAGCAGAATATTAAGGAAGAGGAAGCTATTGCATGGAAATTCATACTCTTCTCCGTCAACGTGCCATTAGTGCCTCCTGGACTCCAGCACTGCTCCCTGAGCAATCAGGACTGCTCTAATAAATTTAGGCTATTCTAAGGTTTCTGTTCAAAGTGTGTTTTCATTTTCAGCACATAGTACTGACATCACGTCATATTACAGCTCTTTTGAAATCTCATTCACTGTGCTGAGTTCTCTTGCCCCTCTTCCTTTATTTCACTCTCCAGAGAAAGCAATATATTTCTATCTAAAATTAATTTGTATATTTTATATCTTTCAAAGTTTCTTGGAGTCCATACTTCTGGCAAATTTGAAGGAAAAGGCTTTGTAAGTAGTGTTCATCAGGCCCAACTTAATTCATCATTGAAGACTTTCAAGAAATTTTAAAGGGAGTAAAACTTCTCTGAAGTTTTCTTCTCTCCCTGCTTGAGATGCAATACAGGTCTCGGTGCAGGAAGCCTCATCCTTGTTGAGATCTGGATGGAACTTGAAGACATGTATGTATGTTTGTGTGTGTGTGTGTGTGTGTGTGTGTGTGTGTGTGTGTGTGTGAGTTTGTGTACGCGTGTGTGTGTGTTGGTGGTGGTGGGGTGCCAATGATTGGGAATCCAATTCTCCTCACCATTCACATCCCAGATCTCATCCACTAAACCCACTAAGGTTTCTTTCTTTCTTTTTTAATTTTTATTAGTGAAACACCATGAGGTACAGTTGTAGACTTACAAATTTTTGTGCTTGGGTTTCGATTAT
>JAOXYA010000009.1:10258246-10269989 GCA_028565675.1 Sorex palustris | reverse complement strand
GTGCCACATTCAAGGCTCTTTCAGGGTCAGGAGAATGAGACCCATCATTGTTACTGGTTTTTGGCATATTGAATATGACATGGGGAGTTTGCCAGACTCTGCTGTGTGGTCAGGATACTTTTGGTAGCCTGCCAGGTTCTCCAGAGTAAGAACTAGATACTAAGATGCGGCTGCGCACTTTCGGGAGCACAGTTTTATAGTCTCTGGGTCGTGGCCCTTGATGGGATTACACAGCACCAGGGGCAGTTGGTGGGTGTAACGCCTACATACTGGAAGATGGGGGATCTGGGTGGAGGCCCCAGTCCCAATCCGAGCAGGCTAGGAGATTTACACCCCAGCTCCCACACACCTGGGTTCCTCTGCTGGTTCCTTCATGCACGAGGCTCATCTGAACGTGTGGAGAGTGGTCTTAAGCATGGCTGTGGCTGGAACCAGAGATCTTCAGCTGCCGGGGCTCTGCTCAGGGTGGGGAGGGAAACTCAACCTGCCCTCCTCCAAGGGGCCCTGGTGAGGACAGCGAGGCACAGAGGCAGGAGACTCTGTGCTGTTCTCTTCCGGGAGCAGGGTTTTATAGTCTCTGGGACTTGGCCCTTGAGGATTACACGGCGCCAGGGACAGTTGGTGGGTGTAACGCCTACATACTGGAAGATGGGGGATATGGGTGGAGGAGGCCCCAGTCCCAATCCAAGCAGGCTTGGAGATCTAAAACCCTGATCCCAGAAGAGAACAGAGCAGAGTCATTGATATAAATTCTGCATGAAAGGTAAAACTCAGTGGACACCCTTATCTGTAGAGTAAATAGCACCAAAATGGTGAAATCTTTGTCCAGAAATGAAGTATGCACATGAAATTTGTTACTATTTTCCAATGAACTAGGGGGAAAAATTCAAAAGTTAAATGAAGTTCCAGTGGTCTGTGGGCCAATGTAGGAAAAACTATAATGATCATCAGATTCCTATTTCTCTTTCCTATAGATGAGAAAGCATAGAATAAATAGTTAGTGCAGGCTAGAGCCTAGAATGCTGCTGAGGTTACATTATGGACAAAGAGCATAGCCAGGGGTGACCACTGAGCTCAGAATCAGGTACAGCCTCCTAACAATACCATGTGTGCCCCTGCCAACACCCTCAAACCTCTGTGAAAACAAGCAGAAAGAGTCAAATGAAAGAGCTAATTCAAGATTCATTGGTTAGTTGGTTAACAGGAGACAACATGATATTCCTGGATAATACATGATGCAAACCATCATATTTTTATAAACGTGACTTTGCTTAATTTCAGGACATAAAAGAAAATTAAACTAGTTTCAGTTTAAAAAATTTAGATAAGATCATCCCAGAACTGGGAGTATAAATTATAGACTGTGAAGCTCCCCCTCTACTCCTTACCCCAGAAAACAGCGGGGGTGTGAGGGGCAGAGGGAATTATTTGTTCTTTGAAAAATAGTATGTTCCCATAGGTAGTGCTAAGGGAGGGAACCGTAAGCAGTAAAACCAAAACTGTCAGTTAAAAAAATAGTTGGAGGGGTGGGAGAGAAGGAACAATGGACCAGAGATAGTTTATAGACACTTCAGTGACAGGGATGTGCAGTAGCTTTGTACATGAGTATCAGAAAGTTGAACTGTGACCCTCTTACCTAACCAGTAGTAAAACTTAAAAAATATATTTCCTATGAAAACATCTTTTATGTCTCTCAATATTTCTTCAATTACCTTTTCCCAGTCATTTTCCAATATCTTTTTTTTATTACATTCACTTCTTCATTTTTATTTCTAGGTTCAACTGGAAGATGATTTGAAAATAATTACATGGATGAAGATATCCACAAATTAACTATTCTAGTTAAAAGGGCCCACTTATAAGACCATTAGAGTAGAAATAAAATTCTTCTATAAAATTTTTCTCACTGTCTACTTCTTTTTGAATATTTTAGTGCAGAACATCATTCCAATTTTTAAAAAATAAATTATTTTTCCCCCTTAGTCCTTAATAATTGCAGAAATTTAACTTTTAGTAAATAAACATTTGTTAGATAAGCAATTTGTCCCACAAAGTCTTTGAAATAACACTTATTTTTCTCCATGGGAAAGGCCAAGGCATAAAGAGCTGTCTTCAGTGAGGAAAGCACTCAGGTGGAGGGGATGGTGTGGACCATTCTATGCGTGTAATACCATCATAAACAGTATTAATATAGACCACGGTAATGAAAATAAAAGTATGAAAGTACGAGGTAAACTAGGGTACCACGAGGTAAGAGTGATTAGACATCTTTAACAACTCACAAAGAATTTTGACACAAACAATCTTTATAAAATATTTTATATTAATACTGTCTTTATCATAGACAGTATTAATATAGACCACGGTGACGAAAATAAAAATATGAAAGTACGAAGTAAAACTAGGTGCCACGAGGTAAGAGTGATTAGACATCTTTTACAATTCACAAAGAATTTTGACACAAATAAACAATCTTTATAAACTGTGAGAAGTCTGGGGAAACATTATTATTCTCATTTCACAGATAAGGAAACGTGAAACTAAGGCAGGTAAAGGCATTTGTGCACAGTCACATAGCAATATAATGGATGACCTGAAATTAGATTTTTGTTCCTTAGGTTAAAGCTTTATCATGGCTACCACTACTGCTTCTAGCACAGCGGGCAGGGCTTTTGGTCAACCGGCCAGGTCGACCCGGATTTGATTCCTCTGCTCCTCTCGGAGAGCCCGGCAAGCTACTGAGAGTATCCTTCCCGCACGCCAGAGCCTGGCAAGCTCCCCATGGCGTATTCAATATGCCAAGAACAGTAACAACAAGTCTCACAATGGAGACGTTACTGGTGACCACTCGAGCATATCGATGAATAATGGGAGGACAGTGCTACAGTGCTACCTCTACTACTTCTACTTCCTTCTTCCTCACTCTTTTCTACCCCACTGATTACTCCCTCACTCCCTTCTTCTGCACAGTACTTCTAAGGAGGACTGTTCAGAGAATACACTTAGGAAGACATATTGAATTAAGAATTCTGGCTGTACAAGCCTCCACACTCCTACCCAAGTGAAAAAATTCTGGCAAGACCATCTGTTTAGTCAAGCATATGCCTGATGGCTGTGGGAGGATCGACAACTGTACCACCATGGATTCAGGCCTCAGAGAGTAAATATTGAAACATGTGTTTGTTTCTGTACATGTGCCTCAGGGCTCCGTGATGGGCACATTTGAAAAATCTAAATAATAATAGTGATGGTGATGTTGCCAGCCCTAGTACTACAGTAGTACCTGAGCTTCACTTGAAAGAATGCAGTGTATGTGATGCTGATTTAACATCCTGTCCCATTCATGCAATGTCTCCAACCAAACTGTGAACAAGTGACACACTATTGTAATCTGTCGTTCATGCTCACTCCCTTTGTCATACTTTAAATTCAAGGAATTTAGATAGATTATTCTAGGAATTGAGAATCTTTATAGATTTCAGTTTTCAATTAAAATTTATTTCCTCTGAGTAATGTAGGGAATAGTTAAAAAAGGAAAATATCAGTCTAGTAAAATTTAGAAGTTCTGTGTCCACTGCTCCCTCCTCATATGCCGGTATTTTCTATTCAAAGACAATTATGTCCATATCACTCAGTATAGAATTTAATGTTACATTTTTTTAGACTTTTGGAGGTATTTCTTCCATAGATTCCAGTATATTAAAAAGACCAATAGCTCTAATCCTATTTAAAATATTTTGTGTTTTAAGATTTTTTCTTTTATCTCTGTTTTCATCAAGTCTTGTGCCTGAGTCATTTTATGCTTTTTCCTTCCAATGTCTGTGTCTATAATGATTTCTCATTTGCTAGTTTTTCACATCTTGGTCTTTCAAACCTTTGGTTACATTTAAATTTTTATCATATTTTTATTTCCAAAAGTTCTCTTTACTTCTAATTTTTCTTCCTTCTCTAGTTTTTCCTTATTGATGTATGACTTTTCCCTCCCTCCACTCACATGTAGTAAGCTATGAGTATTTGTAGGGGGTGAATTTCTCCTTGCTTTTTTTTGCCTCTGTTTTCTATATTAAAAGCCCACTTCAAATGCCTGGCAGTTTTGCCTGACCATTCATATGCTAGAACTATGAACAGTGAAGTTCAATTTGTTGGGACAGTGACTGTGAAGGATGACAGAGCAGTCAAATAGCTTTTTCAATAAGAGTCCCCAATGTTGGTATTAAATAATTATGTTTTCTCTGGACTTAATTTCTACAGAGAACAATTCCTAGTCTTTCTTTTGGGTCAGTGCCCTGGCTTTTTTAGAGGAGGAAGACTAGAGAAAAGGAGTTCCCCCTGTTCAACACATGGCCTTTCATTTATTTTCCTAATTTCAGCCCTAGCATTCACTGCTCCTCTTTGATCTTAATATTCTATTTTTAGTCTCCATCCATTTTTTAAAGGAAATAGAATTCTAGTTCTATGAAAGTATAAATAAACACATGTAGGAGTTTTTAGCAGTGGTCATTCTGCTGCTAAAAACGGATTAAAAGTTTTAATCAGTTCCCTGTGATTAACTTGGTTTTGCACCTCTCTCCAAAATTTTATTCTTTTATTATGCTTAGCCATTCAGAGGTTCTGTGAAAGAAACCACCAAAGATCTGAGGATATTCCATTTTATAATCATTTTATTTTTGCTTTTTTCTGTTCGCTAAAATCACTCCCCTATTCACAAGCTTTTATTCTTTTCAATTTAATAAGTTGAACATTAAAAATTACTTTATCTTTATTTTTACTATGAGCTATGAAAGATATGTACATGCCTAATTTCATATGTAACAGTGTCCTGAGTTTGCAACTATTTTCTCCCACTCTGTGTTGTCTCATTTTTGATGATGTCCACTGAAGCACACCAGTGATTTTGTGATTATGTCCAGCTTAATGGCTGGAGCGATAGCACAGTGGTAGGACATTTGCCTTGCACGCAGCCAACATGGCTGACCCGAGTTCCATTCCTCTGCCCCTCTCGGAGAGCCTGGCAAGCTACCAAGAGTATCTCGCCCACACAGCAGAGCCTGGCAAGCTACCCATGATATATTTGATATGCCAAACACAGTAACAACAAAGTCTCCAATGAAGACATTACTGGGCCCGCTTGAGCAAATCGATGAACAACAGGAGGACAGTGATAGTGACAGTAGGATTGGATGAAAAGCATTCCAATGCATCATAACTTAGTAGTGATTTCAGTTTCTTCTAGCAATGATTACCAGTAAGAAAAGAAACATTCACAAACCAATTTTCTCATGCATAATTCCATTCTCAGGCAAAAGCAGATATCAAGAAAATGGTAGAAAATTTAAGAAACAAAGATATTATAAGTCGAAAATGAGACCAACAAGGCAAGATAGTGGCTCAGCACTAGAGTGTGTGCTCCAACGTATGAGACCATCAGTTTAATTCTTTCCATCACCAATCAAAAAAAAAACCCAAAAGAGGAAGTCTGGAAGATAGAAAGCTCAAAGGTTTAGGATATGCTTAATTCCCAGGTTTGATCCCTGGTATTTCATGGTCTCGGGAGCACTGAGCTTGGAGTAAATCCAGATCACTGCTAGTTACAGTGTGTGTGTGCTCAAGAAAAGGAGTTTTTTAATGTTTTATTAAGAAAAAATTACTTGAGGGGCCGGAGCGATAGCATAGCGGGTAGGGCATTTGCCTTGCACGCGGTCTACCTGGGTTGAATCCCCAGCATCCCATATGATCCCCCAGGCACTGCCAGGAGTAATTCCTGAGTGCAGAGTCAGGAATAACCCCTGAGCATCGCTGGGTGTGACCCAAAAAGCAAAAAATTAAAAATAAAAAAATAAAAAAACTTTACTTGAGCCAGAGAAATAGCATTTGCCTTGCATGTGGCTGAGCCAATTTCAGTCCCTTGCATCGCATATGGTCTCAAACACCACCAGTAGTGACCTCTGAGCATCATGGACTGTGACCACAAAACAAAACAAAAACAACAAAAAACAAAAATTAATTTAAGTCACTAGGTGGCTTTAATAAAGGAAATAGGCATGGGAGATAATTCTAGATAATGAGAAAAGAAATATCTATAAGTTGAAAACATATCTTTGTGGTTTTCAATTTGGGAGAAATTCTGGATAAATGTGTTTTTAAAAACATAAGCAATTAAAAGTGATTTAAGAAGGAATAAAAAATGAACAAAGAAAAATGGAATAAATAAGGAGATTTTCAATCATTGATGCCCATTTCTAGCTACAAACAAAACAAAAGAAGTTTGTAAAAATCCTTCTGTTGAAGAGTAGCTTCAGGGGACTTATATCATGTTGGTTTCCCATTCTCCACTTGATCTTTATTTTTATTCTAGCCCTAAGTCAAACTTCTCTAGCCCAACTGGATTCCTTGATGTTACCTGACATTCCAGACATTCTTCACTAAATCCTATGCATACACTGTTTTATCTTTCTGGAACATCTTTTTCTTGAAATATCTATACATTTTACATGTAAGAAAATTTTATTTCATATCACTGAAGTGCATTATTTAATGATGAAAGAATACTTGCTGCCTTTCTGGGGATTGTCTTATTTCCTATCCCCTTCCTTACACTAAACAAATTTTATATAAATAGAAGATAAAGATAAAATTTATATCATAAAAGAAAGACATTCAAGATATTAAAACATAGACTTTCTCTCTTTTTCCTGTCTAATTTTAAGGAAGAGTGCTAAATCATCTGAGGCTATCCTCCTACATTTGATCTTTCTATATGTATGTCTTGTATAACATATCAGAAAGATCTTACTAAACATTGCACAAGATATCTCTGATAAATATATAAATGTTATGACCTAATTAGAAAGCAAACAACCTAGGAAAATTTTACTTCCAATAATAAAATAGGCTATGTGTAAATATATAAATATACGAAAGTTCTTGAAAAATCCACAAAGAAACTATTTGATTTACCCAGCAAGGCTTAGCAATGATCTTGGTTCAAATTTAAATAAGATATCTGTGTCCTCTTTAGTTCTTTCATTTCAGTTTGAATGATTTTTTCCATTTTTTAAAAAACCTTTTAGAGTTTGTTGATTGATTTCTTCCATTGATTTCTTCATTTCAATAAACTTAGTATTGTTTCTTTGAAGTCCTCCTTGGACAGTTTACAAAGTCCTGGTATACATGAGAAGCTTCTTGGACTACAGTTCTCATCTACTGATGCACTGACTTTATTCATTAATTCAATCATTCTTCTTTTTTTTTCATTATTTCTGGTCCTAGTTGGTGCATAAGTGCATTTCCAAGTACAATGTAGTTTAGTAATGATCTGGGGTTATTGCTTAAAAGATCCACTAATACCTTTGAGCTTGAGTTTGTCTGAATGATGTGCATTTATGGTCACTAGTACCCTGCAGTTTATATAGCTCTGTGGTTTAGCTAATCTGAGCTCTGAACTGAGAATACTCTTTCTGTGGCCTGGCAACTTATTTGTCACAGTTCAACTGACCTGGGCAGCAACTGAGAACTATGATCACAAATATATGGTCAATACAGCTAAGTGAGCTGCTCCTATCATCTATTGGAGAATTTCCAGTTGTCAATTCCAGGCTTCAATAATAGAGCCAAAGTTTATCCATTCTGGGTATTGTGATATTGTTATTTTCTGAATAGAGCTTTCATCTAGTTGGGGTGGAGCTTTATGTCCACCAAATTAATTCACGTGTGTTCACATATGCCTGAATATTAGGTTTCAATAGATGTGAAAGATGACTATAGGACTACAGTTCCCTTGTAATAAGTCTGTATTGAGCTTACAAAGATCATTGAGTTGCCTTGTGTATTGGTTTTCTGATAGCCACTGAAGCTCTTTCACCAGTTATAAACTGAGTGGTAGTTATCACAAAGTCTGGGTATGTGTGTGGCTTTGGTTATGTGTTGGCCAGAGGTGGCTATGAGCCAGAGTTTTTTCGATGTTGGGTGACTGAGCATCAGATTAGAGATGCCCATAAGGTGCCAAAGTTTAGGATGGATAGTGGATGGATATGAATAACATATCATGTGAAACTGATATGATGATAACATATGTCATGTGAAGCTTCTTAGACAGATATCTGCAAAGAAACCCAGTGAGATTGTAATGTTGGACCAGCAAGTTCATTTTTATTCCCATAGATCTTACAAGCTGGGTAAGGCTTTAAGATAGCAAGTTTGACTATCTGTCTAGGAACTCAGTGAACTCAGGGGCTAAAGAGCAGATTGAACTGTGCTCTCATGGTACCCCTGAAGTACGTAGAGTGAGAAGCATTCTTGACTGAACACGTGTATGCCAGATTTGCAGGATCTGTCTTCTTAATTGTGGGATGTGTTCACTTTTATCATAGTGGTAACAGGAGCCCTCACTGCGTCCTCTTCTGTTGGCACTGCCAGAGGCAGCAAAGTCCCATTGGTTGTTTTCTCTATTGTACTGAATCTGCCCTCTCACCCTGGGATAATCCTTCTAGTCTCTTATACTTGCTCTCTTTGATGCCTCACAATGAGGTTTTGTTCTTATTGCATACTGGATGTTGATTTTGCCTTCTTTCCAGTGCTACACCACTGCCTGCTCTCCGCAGTTATCCAGCCTCCTCTTTTCCTGTCTCTCCAGAATTTGCACTCTGTTCTTAATCTGATCTCTGCTCCTGGATGACTGTCTAGATCTAGGGAATCAAATCAGAATCTGCACTCAACTTCTTCAATATGTATCTTGTTTGAAAAACAGATTATGTAGCTCTTCTTCATTCAGTCAACTTCATTTGTTTTGGTTTGGGGGTTATTTATTTGGGGAACCATACCCCAAGTGCTCAGGGACTACTGCTGGCTTATTGCTTACCAATTGCTACTGTCAATGCTGAAGAGTCCATATATGGTACCAGATATCAAACATGGTCTTTCTGCATGCAATGCACAAGATCTAACCCATTGAGCTATTTCTGACTTTCATTCAACCATTTTAACTTTCCCCAAAAGTTATTGCTTTCAAATAATGAATAAGACAAGGCATTCCACTATAATAACTTCTATTTTAGTATTACAGCCAGAGAAATTAGACAGGAAGAAATAAAAGGAATCCAGATTGTCAAATAAAAAGCATATTTGCAGATGATATGATAATATATGTATAGAGATAACACAAATGGCTCCATTAAAAAGCTATTATAAATAATAAATGAGCACAGCAAATTGTTGGTTTCAAAATCAATATACATAAACCTGTTCCATTTTTATATGTAAATAATTAATGAGAAGGAGACTTATGAAAAATCCCATTTATTATTTTGTCCAAAATAATTAGTTAGAAATAAATTTAATGAGAGTAAAATATCCTTGAAATGAAAGCTATAACTACTGTTAACATGCACAGAAAAAGAAATTAACAGATGGATATATTCTATTATGTAGACTAAGATAATTAATATAGTCAAAATATCAATCTTACTACTATAGGTATTTAATAAAATTCCAAAATTTTAATGACACCTTTAAGGTTTATATATAGTAATAAGAGATCTTGTAGAGTTAAAAAAATTTGAGGAGGGGAGGGAGAAACTTATTTATTTGTCTTCAAACTATTTACAAAGTGATAATAATTAAAACTGTATGGTATGAGACTAAAATATACAGACCAGTGTATTGCAATTGCAGGTCCAAAAATAAATCCATATATCTATCAACACAATATATGATATATCCATAGTCACACAAGGAAAAAGGAGTCTCTTCAGCAAATGATGATGATAAAATTGAACAGACACAAAAGAACAAACTGAATTACTGTCTAATTCCATATTCAGAAACAAATTTAAAATAGGTTACTATCTGACTGTAGGAACACAAGCCATAAAATGCCAAGACAACACAGGTGAAACACTTAATATCAGAATTAGACATGGCTTTTGGAACTTCAAAGACAAGGAGGACACTAAAATACTGCCACTATATTAGAATTAAAGTATTTTGTATATGTAAAAAAAGTACACATAACAAAAAAAGTTTACTAAATTGAAGAAGATATTTATATATCATGCATCCATAAGGAGTTAATATCTAAGGTTTATATAAACTTAAAAAACTTACCATCATATGGAGCTGGAGCAATAGCACAGCGGATAGGGCATTTACATCGCATACGGCCAACATGAGTTCAATTCCCAGCATCCCATATGGTCCCCTGAGCACCGGCAGGAGTAATTCCTGAGTGCAGAGCCAGGAGTCAACCCTGTGTATTGCTGGGTGTGAGCCAAAAATAAATAAATAAATAAATAAATAAATGTTGTAAATTAAAAAAGAAAAAACTTACCATCATAAACAACAAAAAATTGAGAAATGAGTGAAAGATTTGGTTAGACTCTTCTCCAAAGAGGCTATTAGTATTTCCAACAGGCATACAAAAATTTATTCACCATTGCTGATTTATGTGTAAAATGCATATCAAAATGACCACGTGATACCTCACACTTTTGAGAATGCAGTATATCAAAAGAAACTATAAGAAATGTTTGTGTGTGGAGAAAAATTGTATAGTACGCTATTAGTAAGAATGCATATTGGGACAGCCATTCTGATAAACAGGTTTTGACCATAGATATGATGCATCAGCTAAGTACTTGTCTTGGTCACAGCCAACCCACATTTGATCCCTGGCATGGCCTCTGGTTCGCTGAGCCATACCAGGAGTGATCCCTGAGCACAAAATTAGGAGTAATCCCTAAGCACAGCCAGGTGAAGCCCCAGTTTTCAACTCATGAAAAAAAAATTCAATTATTGTACTTTACGATAACTAAGATATGAAAACAGCTTAAGTGCTCACCAACAAATGTTTGGATAAAGGAGTGTACACACAATAATATACTATTCAACTAAAAATAATAAATAAAAAATTTTGTTGTTTGCAACAGAATTGAGAAACACAGGGAATTGTGTGAAGAAAGTACTTAAAAAATAAAGTGACAGTGATGGATAATTTCTCCCATGTTTGCAATATAAGGATGTAAATATTCAAGTGGAAAAATTGTAATAAAAATTAAACAATGGAACTAAATTCTGAACTAGTTGACAGTAAGAGAGTGATGGTGAAAGAAAGACTGAAAGAAACATAAGAGATGATAATGGATTTATTTATAATAAAAAATTTAAATGAAGATTTAAAATAAACAGAGAATAAAAGAAAAAATATACATTACCTACTAAACGTCATTAATTTTTAAATTTGGGTATAAAAATTTCTAAGATATATTTGTTAGTGTTTGCCTTTTTTTTTTAAAAAGCAATAACCATGCAGCTTTAAAAAAAACGAGTAAATATAGAGTTTTAAAAGATTAAAAGGAAGCAATTTAGTGTAAAGACATACCTGAAACATATTTTAGGTCTTTGCTTCCGGTAACAGATGGACTCTAGCTGAAGAATGTCTGCGGCGTCTCTAAACATAGTTTCTATAAAACAAGAAAAGTAAGAATTCATTCTAGGTAATAGAAAAATAT
The DNA here is from genome assembly GCA_028565675.1 of Sorex palustris. Lineage (NCBI taxonomy): Eukaryota > Metazoa > Chordata > Mammalia > Eulipotyphla > Soricidae > Sorex > Sorex palustris. The sequence goes on along the minus strand of JAOXYA010000009.1, from coordinate 10,258,485 downwards.
CCAATCTTATATCACTTTCGTGATTTCTGAAATGTCCTGAAGGAGATGAACTCCACGCAGTATTTGAATTATTTCTTTTGTCAGTAAATATACTAAACTTGTGGCTTTCTAATCCTTATTATTTCCTAATTTTATATTTTAAAATATTTTATTTTGCTAATATTTAAGAAGTATTCTTGGTAAATTAAATGCAAGGAGTCTTAAGAATATTTAGTAATATGCCTTTTTAAATGTTAATC
>JAOXYA010000009.1:10229684-10241243 GCA_028565675.1 Sorex palustris | reverse complement strand
GTCATCTACCTTTCCAGAGTAAATGGCTCTATGTTGGAACAGAGAGAGGAAATACACATATTGTAAATATTGAATCTTTCATTCTTTCTGGATACGTTATTATGTGGAACAAGGCAATTGAACTGTAAGTTTGAATTTGTGTATTCTTAGAGACTTTTAAAAATCTATTATAATATTGCATGTGCTAAAGTTAAACTGTTCAAGTACCACAAGAAATTATGAATTATATTTGTAAAATTTCATAATACTATGACTCAGAAAAGTTATAATTGGAAGTTATCTCATTTCTTCATAATAAACCGTAATATAGTAATTTCTATTGGGAATTATAGTAGATCATGATCACATAAATGATATAATAATAATCATTGTTGAGGAGAATCACTTATTAATAACTTTCCCTATTATGAGCAAACAATTTGGGTACATGTTTGATGGGAATTTTAATTTTTACTTTAGCACCAGTAATTTGTTTTCTTCACATACAAAATGGGAAATGTCCCCAATATGAAAATTGTGTTCTGCACTACATATACAAATAGTTCTGTGTAATAGGTCAAACTAAAAAACAATTCTTTAACAAATGTTTATGGTATGTATACATTAGATACTTAAATATGATGTATTTGATTTAAAGTTGACTCATTTTTTTTCTCAATTATGGTATATCATATAATTATTCCTTTAAAATTTTATTAAAGCATCCTATTTTGATGAAACTCGGCTCATCTATTTAAATAATTCTTTTATATTTCTACTATTTCAATATGCATTGTTAATTAATAGGAAAGGTTGTTACTAGTTTTGGTACAATGTATATGTTCTTATATATTTGGCTACAAAGATTCTTTTATATTTTGTCTGAAGGAATGAGTCTTCCATTCTTTCCCTAGATTTTTTTTTTTGCTTTTTGGGTCACACCCAGCAATACTCAGGGGTTACTCCTGGCTTTGTACTCAGGAATTACTCCTGGTGGTGCTTGGGGGACCATATGGAATGCCAGGGATCAAACCCAAGTTGGCTGCGTGCAAGGCAGACGCCCTACCTGCTGTGCTATTGCTCCAGCCCCCTCTTTCCCTAGATTAAGAATTGCTCCAGAGCAGTCTTTATTCTTGTTTTTTTCTCTCTCATGCTTAGCATATTTTCATGCTTTTCACAGAGTGGCTACTGAATAAATAATGTCATTATTGAAAAAATAATATATAAATGGATACAAACCACTGTTGACTTATAGCTTCACTTTATAGTAGTTGGTATAAACTTATTTGCTCCTTATATTCTTTTGTTCTCTGTGTGTTTTTCAAACTGCAATAGATAATAAAGTCTTAAAATTTTGCTCTTCTTTTTTATCTATTTAAGAAAACCTTTCATTCCTGAAATAATCCTATAAAAGTAATAATTTGAACTAAACTTAATGATGTTTTATATTATTCTTATGACATTAATGAAAAACATAGGTATAGATTAGTGAAAATTAAATTATGGAATTTTTATGATAATTTGATATTCATAGAAATAGGTATAGGTATGTTATTTATGTTCAGTAGAATGCTATTAAAGTAATTAAGTCTATTATGGAAGCATAAAATATTTAATCATTAACAATATTTTCCATATTTATATATTTATCAAATTCTTTTTATGGTTAAAATTCTACTACCTGAACTAAATAGATATTTTACTATGAGTACTTTGATCATGTGTACTATATTATGATTTCAAGGCTAAATAAATTTGCAAATACAATAGAGTAAAATTAGAAAATTTAATATGAAAAAGGTACTTTTCATTTTTCACAGTCAATCTAATATCTGGGGCTGAAGCTATTGCACAGTGGTAGGGCATTTGCTTTGCGTGCAGCCAGCCCGGCCGAGCCGGGTTCGATTCCTCCACCCCTCTCGGAGAGCCCAGCAAGCTACCAAGAGTATCTCCCTTGCACGGCAAAGCCTGGCAAGTTACCCGTGATGTATTCACTATGTCAAACACAGTAACAACAAGTCTCAAAATGGAGACGTTACTGGGCCTGCTCGAGCAAATTGATGAACAATGGGAGGACAGTGTGACAGTGTTTATTTTATTTTTCTTTGTTGTTTTTTTGGTCACACCCGGCAATGTTCAGGGGTTACTACTGGCTCTGCACTCAGGAATCACTTCTGGGGTGCTCAGAGACCCTCTGGAATGCCAGGAATCAAACGCAGGTCAGCTGCATGCCAGGCAAATACCCTCTCCACTGTCCTGCTCTGAAGCAGGAGTAAGTTCTGAGCACAAAATTACTCCTGTTTGGGGCCGGAGCCATAGTACAGTGGGTTAGGCGTTTGCCTTGCATGTGGCCGACCTGGGTTCGATCCCCGGCATCCCATACAGTCCCACAAGCACCGCTAGGAGTAATTCCTGAGTGCAGAGCCAGGAATAACCCCTGAGCATCGCTGGGTGTGACCCAAAAAGAAAAAAAATTACTCCTGGTGGTGCTCAGGATCCATAATGGGATGCTGGGGCTTGAAGCCTGGTCAGCCAGTGCAAAGCAAAGCCCTCCCTGCTGTACTATTGCCCTGGCCCCTATTTTAAAATTTTTTCATGAAGTCACCTTGGGATACAGTTATGAAGTTGCTCATGATGGAGTCTCCAGCACCCGTCCCTTCACCAGCGCACTTTTTCTGGTTCTTTTAGACTTCATGTCTTCCTCCATTCCCCCAAGCCCAATGCTCACTCCTCAAGCTCAGTGCTCACTCCCTCAAGCTCAGTGCTCACTCCTCCAAGCTCAGTGCTCACTCCCTCAAGCTCAGTGTTCACTCTTCCCAAGCTGAGTTGTTCACTCCCCCAAACTCAGTGCTTGTTCCCCCTCTGCTCAGTGTTCACCCTCGCAGGTGTTCGACTGTCTTTCCTGGGGTCTGCCTGCCAGGACCCTCCACTCTCCCCCTTCTCCTGCCAGAGAAGTCCCTCACAGATGCCGAGGCCTCTGCCTCGTGGTGAGTGTAGGTTAGTGGAGCACTAAAGCACTGGGACCAGCATTTGGGGGTAGTTCTGTTGTGGGTGAGGGGGTGCGGGATGGAGGGGAGGGACGGAAGAGCCCAGGTTGGGTTGTCCGACAAGCAGCAAAGAAACACGTGTGGAGGCTGCTTAGGAGGAGACAGAACCAGGAACTCACCCCCTCCTGGGACCCAGTGACCCACTGTGACCCTCAGCCTGGAAGTCTGAGCTTGGAGTCTCGGACATCAGGGGAAGGCCAGGCCAGAAGTGGGCTAGTGCTAGGAGTTTCAGGCTTCCAGATGTTTCTTGCTCCTTCTCCCAGGTCCATCTGACCCTGAGGCCACCAGGCTCGACAGAGGACAGGCCCAGGAGAGATGCCATGGCTGCCGTGTGCGTAGGCCACCCACTGCTCTTTACCGTGTGGATTTTCTCTGCTTTTGGTACTGGCTTCTTGCTGGGCGGGACATGATTTCCACCACCTCTCCATGGGGAGCGCTCGATTCTCTTTAAAAAGTATAATTTGGAATCGTGGTGGTGGGAAATGGGCACTGGTGGAGGGATGGATATTTGATCATTGCATAATTGAAACCCAAGCACAAAAATTTCTAAGTCTACAACTGTACCTCATGATGTCTCACTAATAAAAATTTTTAAAAAAAGTACAATTTGGGGCCGTAGGGCGAGCATAGAGGGGAGAAGGCTGGTCTTGCACACGGCCCACCTGGGTTGGATTCCTGCCACCCACTAAGATCCTCCGAGTCCACCAGGAGTGATCTCTGAGCACAGAGCCAGGAGTCAGCCCTGAGCAACGCTGGGTGTGGCTCCCCCAAATCCAAATCCCAGACCAACCCAAAACCCTCATTATGAAAAGCGCGGTTTTTCTCAGCTGGGAGGCGCAGCTGGCACCCAGGCGGCCAGTGCCCACCTTGGCCCTGTCCGTGCTCAGGTGTGCGCCCCTCCACCGGGAACATTCACCGTGGCGTTATGCCCCCAGCGCCGCAGAGCCCCGAACTTCATTCCTCCCTGGTTGGGCTGTGTTGGAGAGAGCCGCAGGCAGCCTGCAGCGGGAGCGGCCGGCCCCCTTGGGGCCCACCGGCCACCGCCCACCCTCGTGACACCCCTCATCCTTCACCCCCTCAGCCAATTAGGAGCAGCGGCCAGGGCGCTGCCGGGTCCAGGGACGGCGCGTCCTTCCCGTAATGAGCCTGCAGGCGGGCGGTGGGCTTCATTTCTCAGCCCGGACTCCGTGTTCTTGGAGAGGCTGTACGTGGGGGCTCCCCGGAGCATCTGAGGCCTCGGGTGCAGTCAGTGGGGGCGTGGGGGGCAGGGGGTGGGGACCCGGGCAGCTGAGTCGCCCCGCCTACAGGTGTGTGGGCACCATGGCCTCCCTTTGACAGAATGAGCCCCCGTCTGTGTTCTTTTTTATTTGGGAGGGGGGATGTGGGGCCCCGCCTGGTGGTGCTGGGGACGGAGCTGGTGTCGCCTGGGTACCACCCCTCCTCTCACCCCATTTCTGGATCTGGAATCCTGCAGCAGTTACCTGCTTCCAAGCCCAGGAGAGGCTGGAGTGGGGAGGAGGGGGATCCTCCTCCAAGGAGGACTGAGCACTGCGAGCTGCCTCGGCTGCAGCAAAGCCTGCAGGGCTGCAGAGGGCAGGGGGGGGTGGGGGGTGGTGTGGGGGCTCCAGGGTGGGACAGGGGCCCCTGTGCCAAGGCCCTGAGCAGGCGGGCTCTGATCGGGAGAGGAATAGAGGTCAGTGTAGGGGTTGGGCTGGGGCTTTTCCTCACCTGGGCATCCCACTACCCCTTCTTGAACCCACGTGGCTGGGGGAGGCCTGGACGTGGCTGCCCCCCCTCCCCAAAGTGGCCATGCGGGAGTCCCCAGCCCCTCTCCCCTCCAGGGAGCAGAGAGAAACAGGAGCCTATGAGTGGGGCTTGTCCGCCCTGACACTAACAGTGGCCCCTAGCTAGGCAACTTGTTCTTGGGGTGAGTCAGGAGGGCCTTTGGATTAGCTGCCTCCCCCCACCCATACACACACACATGAGGGCCCCTCATCCCACATCTGCTTAACATGGCTATGGAACTGCTTCGAGGCCTCTGGGTAGCTTTGAGGTTGTGAGCACTGGGGCCAGAGTCCAGAGCCAGTTTCCTTGACCCACCTGGAGGTGCCCAAGCTGACGGTTTAGGGCATGAGTGTGAGGCCAGGAGTCTGGTAGTGAGGGTGCCGGCCTGGGTTTGATTCCTGATACCCCAAGGTTCCCCTGAGCACTGCAGACCTGAGCAGCATCACATCTCTGGACACTGGATGGAGGGTGTGGTTGGGCGAGAATCACTCGTGCTCCCCCCATTGTCTCCTGAGACTCCCCACAAAAGTGGGTTCTAAGGCAGGCCTCTGGGTTAAGCCTTTGACATTCCCACCGGCTCCCTTTCTCTGCCCCTTTGCTCAACTGTCACTCCTCCAGGGGAGTTTCTCTGTCCCCCCCCCACCTCCACGCCCACACTGTCAGGTGCCTCATGTGGGTGACCCCCCAGATCACACTCAGCCCCTCTGGTGCTTCTGAACCTCCGTGATTGTTCACTTCGCCCTGTGCAGCCTCTAGGCTCGGCCTGGGTTGTGTCATTCTCTCCTGAGCACCCGGCGTATTTCCTGGCCCAGGGTGGCTAAGAGCTGAGCTGAAATTCTCTTTATTCGGGCTGGGGGCAGGGGCAGGAGGAGGGGGCAGCCTCCATGCACTCAGGCCCAGGCACCCAGCCAGTCTCGGCCACACATGTCCCCTGCACTCCCAGGGGAGTCCCATCTTAATGTTTCTGTTTTGGGGGCCACACACACTGTGCTCAGGAGACACTGTGGGAGGCCAGCGATTGAACCTGGGTTGGCTGTGTGCAAGGCAGGCGCCCTGCCCTCCGTCCTCTTCCTCTTCCAGGCCAGAACAGGACACGTCTCTGTCTTGTGGGCTTTGTGGAGGGAGCCCTGGACTCTCCACTCTGAGCCTGGCATGCAGCGAGCCGACGGCGCCTCCAATCCCTGTTTAGAAAAAATATTTATTTCCCCGGTGTGGGCCGTAGTTGCAGACGAGAACCACGTAGGCATGGATAATTACAACGTAGTCACAGAAGCCTAAACTCTTGGCTCCGTTAGGCCCCGGTTCCATCAAGGGTGGGAAATGGAGACGGGAATGACTAATTAATGAGCACTAATTATTCATGTATTTATTCTCTTTATGACTAAACCAATTATGAGAAGGAGATAATAACTTTATTCATTTATTCTGGTCCTAAGGGAATGCAGAGGGAAGTGGATATCTTCGAGGAATTTATAAAGTCTAGCTAGGGACCGGGGAGATGGCTCAGAGCGCTGGGTACATACTTTGCTCTGCAAGCAGGTGCCCAGGGTTCGAGCCTTGGCACTGCATGGTCTGTCCAGATCACAGGCTGGAACAACCCCCCTCAGCATCGAGCAAGGACTTCTGGGTGTGGTCCAGAAACCCCCAAAACATGCTGGCTGGGGACAATAATTGTTTGATCTTTTTTTCTGGGGATGGGGGCAGGGGCAGGATCCCATTAGGCAGTTCTCAGGGCTGACTCCTGGCTCTGTGCTCAGGGATCACTCGTGGTGGTACTGGGGACCTTCTGCAGTGGCGGGGATCGAACCAGGGTGGCTGTGTGCAAGGCCTACACCTGACCTACTGTCTTGTGATGGCCCCACATGGTTTTAGACATAAAACTGATTTAGAACCTTTTTTATGTTTTACTGATTTTTTTTTTTTTGCTTTTTTGGGGTCATGCCCAACGATACTCAGGAGTTATTCCTGGCTCTGAACTCAGGAATTACTCCTAGTAGTGCTCAGGGGACCATATGGGATGCCAGGGATCAAACTCTGGTTGTCTGTATGCAAGGCAAGTGCCCTCCCTACTGTACTATTGCTCCGGTCCACTGTGCTATCAATCTAGCCCCTGATTTAGAAACTTTGTCCCAGTAAGATCAATATGTGAGAGTGTGCAGATTCTGGAAAGATCTCTGAAGCCTCTCCATCCTTGTTCACTACAGCCCTGGGTGAAATCCAGCCTGGACCCTTGAGTATGTGCCCTGATCAGCAGAACCCAGACCCCAGAGTCTGTGCCACCTTGCCCCTTCCCACCGGAACTTGGGTTCACCCAGGTGTCTGACTCAAAGACCGTGTGTGTGTGTGTGTATGTGTGTGTGTGTGTGTGTGTGTGTGTGTGTTGGGGGGTGCTGGCCATGTGGGCGAGAGACCACTGGGAATGTTAGGCCCAGCTTGGTGCCACAGCTAAGGAGTGAAACCTCGTTCTCCAAAGACCAGCCTGCTGGGGGTTGGAAACCTGGGGCAGGGGTAAGGGCACCCCAGGGCTCTATGTAGAGGCCTTCCAAAAATGAAAGACAGGAATACCTAGCGGCTGTTACCCATTTTGAGGCATTCCCCGCAGCCTAACACAAAGCCAAGAATGTGAAGAGATTGTGGCCCTCTCATGCCAGCTGCAGCGTGATTAACAACAGCCAGGGCTTGGGAACAAGCCAGTGGCCCTGCTCCCCAGGGATGGGCAGACACCGGACACAGCCGCATGTGAGGAAGGATCAGTGTTCTCACAGAGCGTCTGTGAGGGGTGCAGTGCAGAGATGTCGGCCTATCTGTGTCTCTCAGCCTCGTGCAGCACAGAGACCCACCTCCGGGAGGAGCTGAATGAAGTGACAGTAACTGCCACGAGCTAGAATGTGATGGCGGCTGGAGCCCGGCATGCAGGGTCCCCAAGGACCACCCTGTGTGCCTCTCCTTGCCCCGTGCAGACTTCAAAAACACCCTGGGAGCTTTTGCATCTCTCCTGGACTTTTGCTCATCCAGTGCCCCCTAGAGTGGGGGTTGGTGGTCTCAGTCGCTTAAGGGAGCAACTCAGGTGCCCCCTCATCACGCCGTGCAGAACTCTGGAGAAGGAGACTTGTTCTGGCACATACCTCTTTGGAATTTTCTATGTTCCAACTTGGGAGGTGTCATTTCTTTCATATTTATTTATTATTATATTTTTAAGTTGAATCACCCTGAGATACAGTTACAGAGCTTTCATGTTTGAGTTTCAGTCATACAATGATTGAACTCCCATCCTTCCACCAGTGCACATTTTACACCACCAATGTCCCCAGTATTCTGCCCCTCCAGCATCCCAACATTCCCCCTGCCTCTATGGCAGACGGTTTCCCCATACTCTCTCTCTACTTTGGGGCATTATGGTTTGCTATATAGTTACTGAGAGGCCATCATGTTTGGTCCTTTATCTACTTTCAGCACACATCTCCCATTCCGAGTGATCCCTCCAACCATCATTGACTTAGTGATCCCTTCTCTATTCCAGCTGCCTTTGCCCCCAACTAATGAGGCAGGCTTCCAACTATGGAGCAATCTTCCTGGCCCTTGTGTATACTGTCCTTGGGTGTTAGACTCATGTTATGTTGTTTTATATTCCACAAATGAGTGCAGTCCTTCTATGTCTGTCCCTCTCTTTCTGACACATTTCACTTAGCATGATACTCTCTATGTTGATGCAAACTTCATGACTTCATCTTTTCTAACACCATTTTTGAATTTTGACCTCCACAGCTGCATTGATAATAACTTATCATTTTTAAGTCACTAAGTCTATGAAAAAATTTTACTAATAAAGGGGAATCAAGGGTTTCGTGCTGGATCTATGATAACAGCTGGGCAAAGATTACCAAAAAAGTTGCCTATAGAGAGACAAAAATAACAACTTAGCTTTTGAATCATTGGCCTGGAGGTGATAGTCAACATATCCAAATTGGCAGAGACCATATAGGTCTGAATTCAGAAGCTATGTCCCAGGTCCAGACTTCTACATTTCTTAAATAGCAAAGCTAGAACTCAAACTTAGATCACCCAGATTCTAAGTTCCACTTGTTTAATGTTTATGGTTTATGCCAGGAAAAACTATAAACAACTAAAATATTTAATGGTATATATATATGTATGTATATATATATAGTTAAATGCATTTTGCCACATTAAGTCTGTGGAGTAATATAGAACAATTAAAATATTAATTAAGCACAGGAGAGGTCCTGCTCTGCAAGGTGTGGCCCAAAACTTAAAAAGTAAAATTTAGGGCTGGAGTGACAGCATAGCATGTAGAGCATTTGCCTTGCATGCAGCCGACCTGAGTTCAATTCTCAGCATCCCATATGACTCCCGGAGCACTTCCAGGAGTAACTCCTGAGTGCATGAGCCAGGAGTCGCCCCTGTGCATCACCAGGTGGAACCCAAAAAGCAAAAAAAAATTAATTAATTAATTAAATGAAATTTAATAATATTATTCTAGTCTAGTAGTTTATTCTTTTCCTACAATGACTCAATATTTCTACATTTTTAATGTATTTTTTGGCTTTTGGGGTCACACTTGGTGATGCTCAAGGATTACTCCTGGCTCTGTACTCAGGAATCATTGCTGGCGGTGCTTGGGGACCATATGGGATGCTGGGGATTGAACCCAGGTTAGCTGCACTCAAGGCAAATGCCTTACCCACTATACTATCCCTCCAGCCCCTATTTCTACATTTTTAGTGTAAATATTATAAATGATCATGTCACTTTACAATAAAAATATCTGAGATACATGCATATGTGTAACCCCAGTTCTGGTTAACCCCAGGTTCCACATACCACCAAAAGTGATTCCTGAGCACAGATCCAGGAATAATTCCTGAGTACTGCCAGGAGTGTTCCTATCAAAAATATATATATATATACATGAAGTATTAATTAAGAAAACAAAACATATGAGATATCCTCATACATTAATGGTAATTTTTAGAAGTTCTATTTCTGCTTTGATTACAATTATGTAAAAAGGATATATACATATTAATAAGAACTGTGAGGGAGTAAAATATTAAGCAATTTGTTTTGTAGTGGGATAGGTAAATAATTAATTTCCATTACTGTTATTTAAAAGTCTTATAAAAATTACATTAAAATGAGAAAAATAGAGCATAGATAAGCTTATGCTACTCTGAAACCACATTTTAACCAGTGAGTATGCATAAAAACACAACTGCAACTGTTCCCATTTTTAAATGAATGTAATATGTTAGTGCTAAACAAGAAAGAATTAAGTTAAAATCCTGGCAGGTGGTTAATGCAAAGTGTTGAGTAAAACAGGAGAATCATAATATACCTAAGGCAGCAAAAAGAGGAAAGTTAGTAAGCCTTTCTTGCCTCCCTAAGAAGCATTTAAATAAGTGTCTTTTATATGTCTGATCAGGTCTAGTCTAAAAATATTATTTTCTACAATCCCTTTTGTGGAGGGGCAGCGGTGGCAGGGGATCATACCCAACAATGCTCAGGAATTATTTTTGGCAGTGCTCAGGGCTTACCCATGATTGTGCTCAGGTATCACTCCTGATGCTGCTTGGGTGACCATATGTAGCACTGGGGATTTAACCCAGGTCAGCTGAGTGAAAGGCAAGAACTTTAGTCCCTGTGCTATCTCTCCAGCCTTAAAAGTCTTTTTATGACACATAATTCTAGAAACCATTCCCTTTATATACACATCTTCTTCAGCAAGTGTAAATCAATAAAATGTAGCCTTCATTTATAATTTTCAGGAAAAGGCATTCAGCATTGAAAGGATCATAGTTACTATGCATTTCAATATCTGTCTTCATCCTCAACTTGAGTCTTTATTCTCAGTTAGCACAAGTTTACATCATGGTATTCTCCCAAAGAAAACATCACTAGTAATAGATATTACCTGGGTATATATGTGGTGACAGCATTCTGTTTAGAGCACTTGAATCTGTTTCTCTATCTACCTGAGCTAAGACATTATTTTACTATCTTAAAACTTTAGTGTTCTAGGTTGCAATAGGAGAACCATAATTGATCCAGTTTGTGGATTATAGAAATGATTAAGAAAAGTTATGATTGATCTGGAGATAAGGCTCAGGGAGCTAGAGTACATGATTTGCATATGAGAGCTCCCGGTTGAATTTCTGGCAACACATGGTTCTTTGAGCACCAAGCACTTGTCCAAAAAGGATAAGGAAAAATCCTATCCCTTATATCACCTAGTGTTAATTAATATTAACTATTACTGCAATAATAAGTTCCTTATTGGTGACCCTACAGCAAGATCTAGATACTTATTAAAGTCTTCTCATAGGCTTTTCAAGCCCCTTACCATCTCATCACCATATTATCATTTGTCTAATCTCTATTTCTACCCTCTTACCTATGTACTTTTAGATTAGTAATTGCTTTTATACCCAATTAGTATTCAGACTTGAAAGTCTTCATGAACTCTTAATAAATATACAATTTATTTATATTTTGAATGGATGGATAAATTTGCCATCTTCTGTTTGATTGTTAAATTTTAAATTAAGATTTGATGTTTCCATTAAAATACAGAGCTTTTCTGAGTATTTTAAATTAGAATCTATTACAGTGAGCTCAGGAGTAAAAATATATCATCTTTCATTGGGGATAATAGATAGTTGCAAAGTCATACTTAACAGAGTAGGAGTTATTGATTACCATGTATGTCCACTTACCTGCCTGTGCTAAA
>JAOXYA010000009.1:10093943-10106849 GCA_028565675.1 Sorex palustris | reverse complement strand
CTCTTCTAAGTGCATTGATCTATTTGAGTCCCTAATGTAATTGATATATAAATTATGTGAATTTATAAATATTGTATAAAATTATACCAATCATATTATATATTTTGTCATATAATGTATATACAAATATATGTTATATTAATTTACATATCTGCTCCAGAACTAAGCTGTCACTATGCATATTCTCTGAAATATTTCTCAAACAAGTACCCAACTATTCTCTACCGATTCATTTTATTTTTATGTATAATTATTGGTAATTGATAATGATTTCCTTTCATGGTAACTATTAAAATTGGTCAGACAATACTGACATGCTAACTGTGATCCTTAGAGATGAACTACCCTCCTGCCTTATCTATGACCATGATGGTAGTTCCTAGAAGAGTGCCTAGCACATACTAAGAGCTCAATGAACACCTTTAGAAAGTGAGGGGCAGGGGATACCCTGGGGCCTAAACCCCAAGGGATCAGAGCCCACACACCACTTTACCCCTGGATACTACTTCTTATTAACTTCTCCTTGAGCAACTTCTCCACAATAAAAGGCAAGTGCTTCAGTATCTGAATAAAACTGCCATGCATGATATAATCCTACCTTAAATCACTTTTTAATTCTACAAATTAATTGTTGTATTTCTTTAGCAATTCTAATTCATTGATGTTTTAAAGAAAACCAGATGCCCTCAAGGCTGAAAGTTGACATAAAAATGCTTGTCTTAGAATTTAAAGCAAGTTTTGGAACTCCAGGGAAATGCTTCTAATCGTGTCAATGCCATGACCAAGAAATTTTGGCTAGAAAGAAAAACAGGAGTTTCCTGATTTACAGCACTACATCATTATGAGGGTATTGGGAACAGCTTTAATGTCAACATAAAGTTTTAAGTTTCCACTCCTGGTGATACTTATTTTAAGTGGGAGCTTTAAAGAAATAGAAAGAAGCAAGGAGACTCTTTGAGAATTCTCCTAAATAATTCACCCCAAACTGCCATACTGTTGTGCCATAATTTAGGAAGGGGTTAAGGACTTAGTTAAAATGTACGATACCAAAAAATCCTTTAGACACCTATGCATTGCTGAGACATCTGGGGCCCCCAGAGGGGAGTGTACCAGCCCAGGACACACCCAATCAGAGCCCTGGTATCTGCTCACTCCCACACTGGAAAATCGCCACCATGACTCTGGCTGGACTCCATTGTCACTGGACCAAGCCCCACCCAGAAATCACCCTGCAAAAAATTCAGGTATGTGCATCTTTGTAACTGAAAGCTCCAGGTTTTCTCAGAGTTGGGATGGGCTACCTTCCCACAATCTCCCTGCACTACTGGAAGCCTCAGCAATCACTACCACACCCCAAACCTGCTGCACAGTTAAAAATTTAACTCCAGCTGTACCATCCAGTTAAAAATTCTGTACCTCCTAAAGTATGCAGCCATGCAACATCTCCAAAATCTACAATTGATAACCCTGAAGTAGCACTCCAGATTGGATGGGATGTAACATGAAGGCAACCAGCTACCAATCTCAACTAATCAAACAGTAACACAGAATGCTTCTTAGTTATCCCTCTCACAAGGACTTAATGTCTCCATGATGGGATACAACAATTTGCAATAATTTTCCTCTAAGGAAATATTTTTGGTCATTCTGTTAGCAATTTATTGATAGCAGCAACACAAAATAAATCACTGTGGCCCTGCCATGGGGTCAAGCTTGAGGAGTGGTTTGGAAAAATGGAGATAATGATGGAAGGAAGGTGATAGTGGTGGTGGGACTGGTGTTGGGATATTGAATGCTTATAAGAAATAAGCACTAAAAACTCTGCAAACCTACATCCTCAAAGTGTAGGGGGAAAATTTTATACATGCAGGTCTTACCTATTTTATGTAAACTCCAAAATATATTAGCACAGAATTTTAAAGTTTTATTAAAAACAGGTAAGGCATGAATATTACCAAAATGAGATCCAAATATAAAATAAAATTTAATGCAATATGCTTTTTAAATAAATAAATAAACTGCATGAACCTGAAATTGGAGAGATAGTATAGCAGGTAGTTTGCACTCAGCCAAACCAGGTTAAATTCTTAGCATCCCGTATGATCCCCCAAACCCTACCAGAGGTAATCCTGAGTACAAAGCCAGGAGTAACCCGAGTACATTGGGCATGGCCCAAAAACTAAAACAAAACCAAAGTAGTAAGATATCTAATAGTTGTTAGCTTGAAGACAGCAAATGGCATAATCTCCATTCTATTTTCTCAGATTTGATTATTGGGTAACCTCAGACTATTTCAAAATTTAAAATTATAGAAATTTTTTCTGAATATAAATGTGTCTCTTTACCAATTGTCTCATTTTCTCTGAAAATTCTTTGTATGAATTTTTGTACATAGTTTTTTTGGTTTTTCTTTGCTTTTCTTTTAGGTCTTTGGGTCACATGTAGTAGTTCTCCAGATTTACTCCTGGGTCTGTGCTCAGGGGTCACTCCTTGCAGCACTAAGGGGACCAAATGCAGGGTTGGGAATCAAATCGGGATTGACCACATGCAAGGCAAGTGGTTTTACCCCTGTACTGTCACTCCAACCCTGCGCATACTTTTGTATATATTTGCATAATCATATACCAACAACAACATACCACATTCTCATCATGTATTAAGAAAACTAACTCCATGACTTTGTTATCAGCATTTTCTTTCCAGAAAACGAGAGACATACTCAATGTAATTGTTTGAATCTTATTGTTTGAGGCATTATTCTACAATTCCTGACAGTTCAGCTTCTTAGAAATTAGAACACTTCTTCAGAACAATCACAAAACCACAACTGAGCAGTCTTGGCTTTTATCCTTTATTGGGGGCCATAGCAGCAGTGCAGGAAGGCTAGGGAGGGTGAAGTCACAATAGCAATGCTCCATTTAGTATATGCTTCTTGGGGGTCACCAATGCAAAATTTAAAATTATAGAAATTACACAACTCAGGGGGCCATGAGTTCTAGGGACCAGGGCCTGCTCATGCTAGGCATATGCTCTGCCACTTGTGTCATACACTTGGCACATGCAATTGAGTAATTTTAAACAAGCGTATCAATACGCAGCTGACCCAGGTTTGATTCCTCCGTCCCTCTCGGAGAGCCCAGCAAGCTACTGAGAGTATCCCGCCCACATGGCAGAGCCTGGCAAGTTCCCCATGGCATATTCGATATGCCAAAAAAAGTAACAAGTCTCACAATGGAGATGTTACTGGTGCCTGATCAAGCAAATCAATGAACAACAGGAGGAGAGTGCTACAGTGCTACAGTGAACAGAAGAGAATATCTTGAATTCAGTGGTGCTAGGTCTGATACAACATACATGAAATTGCTCCAATCCAATAATTAGTGAGAATAAACAAAAGTCAAGGATCACAGTGATGGTATGAAACATCTAGCTTTCCCTGTATGTCAAGTGTGAGGAAATCAAGAACATGAAAATGAAAAGAGAAATTGAAAGAGAAGTGATGTCAGAACCAGGATAGATATAGACATAGATATATAGATATAGATATATTAGCTCACCCTTCTTTCAACACCTGAATCTAGAATGGCTTTACACCCATCAGGAATAAGGATTCTGACAATCAAAAATCATATTAGTATGAAAGTTATTTATTTTTTCTGATTTAGAAATCAAACAAGCAAAGATGAATGAATAAAAAAGAATTTGCTAGGAAGAAGCCTCTCCCAAACTGTTATGTGAAAGAGCTCTTCAAACAAAACTGCAAAACCAGCGGCAAAATTCAAGGACAGAAAAACTGACATGAAATATTCCACCATTAAATGGTCATTCTAAATCTAGAAGGGGAATATGGGGACCTGACACTAGGAAAGGAACTAACAATGTCAGCAAGCAATCACCACTAAGCATTTTCTTTCACAGCTGGGAAGGACACCAGAAATATATTCACTTAAATTATTCCAATAGAGCCAGGTCAGGGACATTGCGCCACTGATCACTTTTGAGCCTCTCTCTTTCCCAACAGATCTGGCAGTTCAGCAGCCTCTTCTCCAAAATCAAGAGCTGGGAGTTTAATGAAGTCGCGTCCATGTCTGAACACCTGAAAACCTGTCCTTTCAATGTAGTCGAGCACAAGACGGACCCAATTCGTTTGATATGCATGTGTCAGCCCCAAGAGCAAGCCCGAGAGAGCTTAGTAACAACGTTTAGAGCTAAACCTCGAGGAAGACACAACTACTAAAAATGCAGTTGTCACTGTTCTTGGATTCCTCCTTGGTGTTACTGAAAGTAGGATGAAGTGTAGTCTGGAGGACGCCTCTGAGAAAATTCCCTATAGGATGCCATGCCCATAGTAATGTGTAGGTATGCTTCTTAGTATAACAAAATCTGATCACACAATTATCTAAGTTGCTCACATAGTTATAATACCTATATAACGGTTATGATTCCATATAGATCTTCCTGTGTAGTTATTTACTCATTGGTTCGTAGATACATAGTGGCTTTAAGATGGGAGCCAAGTGGAACCGATTTATTTAATGTGATTTCAAGTTTTTTGGGTCACATTCAAAAAGATATACATTCAGCAATCTCCAGATGTAACTGGAGCCAGAAACCTTATTTATCTATGTTTATCTCCCCCTCACCTTAATCAATGACATTTTTCCTGCAGTTCTAGCAGTCATCAAGCAAGGGAAAAAGAAGGGAAAATATGGACAGCCATTATGGGAAAGCCAGGAACAATAAACAGCCAAAAACAGACGCCAGTCACTCTATGTTCTTTGTTGCCTAGGTCTCTTTCTCTGAATCCAGTGTGGAACTGGGATGGACAAAGTAGATAACATCTCTGTGAAAAGTCAAATGCATCAGGACAATGTAAGGGCAGAAACATGCTCATCTGTTAATTATAATTAAAATATACTGCTTGGTAATATTTGGTAATAGTTTCTCCCCTTTTCTTGTTATTTGGTTTATATTTCACATTCTTATATAAGGTACCATTTTCTAAAGATATAACTAGAGTGTGAGTGAAGATGGCATTCAGATGAGTAACTAATAGGTGAGTAATTGACAACCACCACAGACTTTGGAGGAAATGAAGAGTTCTACTCATGTCAGTTACATGTGTTTTGAATCTAATCCTTCCATATGAAGAACAAAAGTTCCTAAAGTTCACTCTTGATTTATTTAACGAGGAAAAGAGAGAAAGTGGAGCTACTAATCCAGGATGGTGAAAATCAGGGGCCATTGTTAGAAGGAAGGAAAGTATAAGAGACAAGATCAGAGACTTTTTCTTTACAAGTTGGGGTTCTTTACAGCATGGAAAGAGGTAGTCCATGTCTAGGAGAGCAGCTGAGTGTGTTCTCTCTGTGGGATGCACACTTCCAGCTGTGATTTACTCTCATAGTTACTGCCTGCAGAAGAATTTGAAAAATTCCACAGTTTTAAAAACATTTCTAATTTTATACATTGCAGAAAACCATGTTAATGCAGGTATCTACTTGTTTATGTAAAGTACACATTAATGGTGAGAGTGTGGTTAGAACAAAAGGGAGGCCTTTTGTTTAATATATTAAACAAAATATGTTATGAGACTGCAGTGAATTGTGTGTTATGTGAGTTGAGTGAAAAGCAAGAAATCTAGACATGGCTTCAGATTAAGAAGAAATCAAGGGGCATGTGTACTCAGGAATAAGAGCCTATGAGAAGATCCTTAAATGCGTTATCACCACCCAAATAGTGCAGAATAGAAATCAGCCAAACATGAAAGAGCAAATCTGATTAACTCAAGGAGAAAGAGTCTTAATGCCTAATTGTCACTGGCATTGGCAAAAGAAGTCTCTATTTTAAAATTAAAGGAAACACAAAAAGTAAGGTTAAGAGGCAAGCCACTGTAAAAGTCCAACTCATGTGTGATGTCCCATCAAATTAAAGTGAAAAATTAGATTGTGATTTGGGGTGACTGAATTGCCTCTATACCTGCTTCTATTATCTGCTATTTCCCAAGCTTATATGTTTGCATTTAAATATTGTTTGGGTTTATGAAAAAGGCCAGGACCTTGACACACAGGATGCTAGGAGATAGACAGATCCTATCCATAAAATATAAAGATAGAATCATCTTGATAATCTTGAATGAGGAGGGAAAAAGTTTGAGCCATAAGAATCAGAGTCATTGAGGGCAGCACACAATGTTTGCTTCAGCATAGAGATAAACCACATTTTATTTCCAATTGGAGGAGTGAATAGAGAGAAGATTCAGGTATATCTCCGCAGGGAATGAAAGTGGTCAGACAGCACAGCCAGGCAAACCAAGCAGTCTGGACAGACCTTCCTATATGAGCCAACTGCGAAGCACAGAACTCATAAACAGGAAGCAAGCAAGATCTTGGAGTGTTAGAGGAAAATCATGGGGATGGAGACTGTAACATACGTGAGGAGCTCATTAGGGTCGAGAGGGCACTTGGAGGGGGAAGATCCCTTCCTCCAGCTCTCTCCTTCAAGCCAGGAAAACCCGCGTGAGAGCCTCGGGAAACTCGGCGCGGTTTCAACTGCAGCAAGAATGAAAGGGCACAGACAGAGTCACTTTGGACACCAGATGTCACAGTGCGGAAGACAGGGAGGGCTGGTCACTGGAGGAGCTTAACGTAATTTGCAGGGAAAAGTCCAAAGTGTCCACGGCAACGTCCACGCCACCAGCCCTCATCCACCATCTCAATTTCAGTGATGACATCATCTGGATCAAAGGAAATCTCGTCGCTCCCATCTGGGGAGGAAATTGGTGGGAGATTAGGTTGGGCACACAGGTACATCTCTCTATCCTACTCTAAACCTTTGGGAGGAAAATAGATCTGGATTTTTGTTTGTTTCTTTAGTTTGGGGGCCAGACCCAGTGGTGCTCAGGGGTAAGTCCTGGTTCTGCACTCAGGAATTATTCCTAGTAGACTTGGGGGACCATATGGGATGCCAGGGATTGAACCCAAGTCAGCTGTGTGCAAGGCAAGAGCCATATATGCTGTACAGTCTCTGGCCAATCCAGTCTTGATGCCAATCCTGACCCCAGAACCTACTTCCACCTCCTGTGTCAAGGAAATCCAGGTACCAGGCTCCCAACTCCATACCCTTCCCAACTTACCTCCTTGGTAGTCATAGAGAGCCACAGCTGAGATTCCAGCCCCAGTCCCAGATGGGCATCCTGATGACCCTGCATTATGAGAAATATACATATGGTTCAGAGCAAAGAAGAAAAACAGGTCCTTCTGCATAAAAGAAAGTCTGTCTTACCCACACCACAGTCTGCCCTCATTTAGGAGCTGCTTCTCCCTCCACCACTCACCAGGCACAGTGGAGGGAAAAGAAGATTCTGGCTCCAAAACATCCTCATAGTCCCCCTCTGGCTCAGCGTCCTGCTCATGGGCACCCACTTCCACAACATCCTCATAGTCATTCTCAGGCTCCAGCTCCGGCTCCGGCTCTGCTTCATACACGGACTCGGGCTCTGCTTCATATACTGGCTCAGGCTCTACTTCATACACTGGCTCTTCCTGCAGCTGGAAGCCCTCTGGAGTCCTAGGGGGCAGGGCTGGGGGCTCCTCATTGTCCTGAGAAGAGCCAGGGTAGTACAAGCATGACTTTCATTCACCAAGAGTGAAACTTCCCAAAGGAGAACTGTCCAGATCCTGCCTTCATCCTCCTGCCCCTTCAATGCTCCATCCTTGTCTTCTTATAACGGCATCTACTGGGCAGCATAGCCCTGTGTCCAGGCTCACTCATCAACCTCCTCCCACAATCACCCACTAAACCCAAAGATGATGGGAGAGGAATCTTAAAGGTGTGAGGGGAGGCTAGTGCCACACAAGTCCAGGGAAAACAGGAAAGAATTGAAGGAAAAGTTTGGTGTTGAGAATATTACTGTTAAAAAGGACAACTGTTCTCATCTTCTCTGGACAGAGTGATTCCCCAGGGAGTAGGACTTTCAGTAGAAACACGAGGTCAGTTCCAGGCAAGCCAGGATAGTTGGCCACCAGTATGACCCACTTTCCTGGGACCTGAAGGAAATCTTTTAATTTCTGCTTACCTCTGGTGGATTATGCCTTGAGGGAAGAGCAGTCATTGGGTGCTTCCTGTCGGTTTTCATCGGGTCAGGCTCTGATGAGAGACTGGTTCCTGCCGGAGGCCAGGCCTGGGAGAGGGAAGCATCTCTCCAGTAAGCAACAAACTTCTATCTTTACTGTCACACTGACCTAAAATATAGCTCCTATCTCTACAAGTCCTGATCAAATGGGCTCTTATCAAAATTTATAGTACCCCTCCCTTGGTTTCTAACCCAAGAGTCAGCTGCAATTATTGGTGACTTGTTTTCTGTTGCACTGTGAAAATCTTGGCTATTTTCTAGCATTCTGGAGTATAAGAGACTGAACTACAGATTTAAAACTTCCTGAAGAAAGGGATGGTAGTATATTGACTTCGCTCTATCTTGTAGTCTACCAGTGATAACAGCCTGGTAAATTATCTGAGAAGGAATCCTGAGTGACCATGTACCAACAAACACTTGCCTCTGAAGATATTTTCTTAGGCAACGGAGCTGGCACCACCGGCTCTCCTGCAGTGGTAGCTGGAGGCTGGGCCTGATGGCTTATCTTTACTAGGGTCTTTCTCTCCTGCTGCTGCTTGGCCATTTTCTTTGCCTGTTCTTCTTCTTCCTGTTTCCTCTTCTCCTCAGCCATAGACTCAAATTTTGCTTTCAATCCACGGGCACCACTGGAAGCTAGAAACAAGAATACATTGTCTGAGGTTGAAAAGAAAGTGATGGAAGTAGGTGGTGCTTAAAGAGAGAAGAATCAGCTAAATATCCAGGAAGAGAGTCAAGCAGAATGATCCAAGTAGTAGAGCACTTGCTTAGCATGGGCAAGGCTGTGAATTCTCTCCTAGACACTATGAACCCAACAACACTGCCAGGTGTCAGTCTAAAAGCTCACAAATATAGCAAGACCAGATGCTGGGTATGCCCAGGGTGAATGTTATGGGAGTTATTCCAAGATCCACAGCATGACCCCAGTAAAAAATATCCAGGAGGATATAGGAAGAAGAAGGCACAAATGGTGTCAGGGCTTGGTTGGGGTGGAGAGATTAAGAGTTGCTGATGGAGGAATTAGGGCCTAAGAGCAGGAAAATGGAAGCCTTAAAGACTACGTTTCCTTATATCCCGGCCATACAATCTTAGACATTTATCTTTTCTACATGTTAAGCCTTTGTCCCTGACCAATATCCTTTCTTATCCACATTTCTTAAATCTGACTGCCCTCCCTCTGGGCACCACCAATCCTCTACCCTCTGCCCCACGGTATTCTCTCTCTATACTCTTCCTTGTGGTTCCCCATTTATCCCTGCCTGTGTTCCTTACCGTTCAGTTCCTTCTCATCATCACTATCCCCCACCTTTGTACTTTAATTAAGGTGCTAAAATTTACAGTATCATTAATGATACTTCCTTGCATACGTTGTCCCAACACTAACACATTGCAAGCACCATCAGTTTGTCTCCACCAATGTCCCAATAACCCCTCCCACCCACCTCCCTCTATCCCACATCCCAAAGAACTCATTCGAGAGTCCCCATTGCTTCTCTCTCTCTTTTCTCTCTCTCTCTCTCTCTCTCTCTCTCTCTCTCTCTCTCTCTCTCCAAAATCTAGTTTTCTAAGAAATAAAACTGGAAATAAGAAGGTATGAGTAAAGTCAGTTTCAGTTATTCTAGGAAGCTGAAGGCATGGAGGGAAATAAAAAATTAATCAGGGAAAGTTGAGGAGCACATAGGGAAGAAATTATTAACACTCACCAGCCTCTGTGGGTGTTGTCTTCTGGTAAGCTGTTGTTGGAGCCTCCATTTCACTAAAACCAGCAGCACTCTGAGAACAATACATTTAGTGGGGGACAAGGGAGGAGGAAAAGGAAGTAGTAGTCAGCCAGAGGGCATATTGGGATTTTGGTTACTATCAAAGACATGCCCAACCATGTTATTCTCAATAATTGGACAAATTATTCCAATACTATTGTCTTGTGGTAGATGAGTCAAGAGATTCTAAACTGGAAGCTTCAGATTCCCTGCTTGAAAGCTAAGTGTACCTAGATTCTTACATCTTTGAGTCTAGTTCTAAGAATTCAGCAAAGTCTTGTCAGTGAATGAAGAGAAACTTGTGTAGGGAAAGAGTGATATGGGTTAGAAAAGACATTATGGATGGGGTGAATGAATGCCAATATAATTCAAATATCACCTTCATCTCTCTCTCTGTTTCTATCACTCACTCTCCCCTCCACTATCATTAGGTAAAATCTCTGAAATCTTGCCTCTTATATGCTGAGTATCAATGGTGAGTAAAGGACATTAAGAAGACAGCTCAGGGAGCTTATTTTGCCATTGTTGTTTAGCTCTACTCTTCTCTGTATACTTCTAGTACAGTTTAGAAACTACTTTCAAAATTACCATATTCTAGAAGTTTACCTTATCCATTCTGTCCTTCTGAATTCCATACTGACCGCCAAAGCCCTTTGCATAGTCTGCAAGATAGAGAAATCTAACAGTCATTAACAAGTTAATTAATCCTGGGAAACAGGTGGGGAAGGGAAAGAGTGAAAAACCAGAAGAAAGAAATATGAAAAACACAAAGAATGATTATAAGGAAGTCTGACAATAAAAGGTCTGAGAGTGGCATGGATGAGAGAAAGTGAGAAAGATAGGAAAAAATATTTGAAAGAGAATGAAGGAGAGAAAATGGAAAACATAAGAAAAGGAGACCATAAGCAGGGAAAATGGAGACATCTAGGAGATAATACAGCAGTTAGGGTCCGTCTAGCATGAGGATTCCCAATACCATATGTGCCCCTGAGCATTGTTTGATACAGTCCTGGAGGCTCCTGAGCACTGATGGGTATGACCCTGGAGACCTCCTGCACTGGTAGGGTGGCCCAAGTATCCCTAGTACCACAAGGCCTGAGAAACATCACATTCTCAGGTCTGAGACATATCACATTCTCAGGCCCATGAATCGAACTGTCAATCTGGTTAGGCAAGCATCACAGGTGACCCCCACTCCCACCACCCGACCTCCTGAGCACTGCTTGGTAGCACTCCGCCCAAGCCAGAAGGTATGAGACGCCAGAGAGATAGCTCAAGGGACTGAGTGCTTGCTTTGCATATAGGAGGCCTTGGTTCAATTCCTGGCACCTCACAGTAGCCTGGGCACTGCTGGGAACAACACCTGAGCACAGAGCCAGGAATGTCTCCAGCACTACCAGAAGTGGCAAAATAATAGCCAAACCCAAACAACAATAATAATTACATCCCTTCAGCCACACCCTCTGTCTCCCTGGGAAGGAAGCCTTTTAGTGCTCTCTGTGAGGCAGAGTGGCTTTTAAGACTCAGAATCAAATTACATCACCCCCAGCCAGTTTCTCAATGACCGCTTCTCTTTAGCCTCCTTCTGCCCTGCTCCTAATCTTTCAGGTGCCATTCCACCATCAGAAAGAGACCTTGATTCCCCTCCCACCACTTCTACCACACATCTGCCCCTCTGTATTCCGGATTCCTGCATCAGCTTTCAGAAAGAAAGGAAATAGCATTCTGTGCTACTCTATGGCTCCTTCTTGTCCATTCCCAACTCACCTTTTTGGGATTCATGTTTCTCTGTCTCTCCCTTGTAGTCATATCCCAGAGCTGCCTTGTCACGCTTATCCTTCTCTATTCCATAACGGCCACCAAAACCATGTGAGTAATCTACAGTGGAAAGAACAGTCATGAGAGCTCGTTCAGCACACAGGAAAGCGCTATTGAAGAGAATAGTCAGGAAGAACCAGTGCAGGGTGACAGAACAGAGATTCAATATACGTGAATTAGAGAGGGATAGTAGGTTGGACACTTGCCTTGCGCCATGCTGACCTGGCTCAGTTTCCAATTCCCTGCATATGGCCCCATGAGCCTTTCCGGGAGTGATCCCTGAGTGATCCCTGAGTACAGAGCTAGGAATAAGCTCTGAACAATGTCAGGTATAGCCTCAAAACAAAACGATAAAAAACCCAAAAAAGTGTTTTAAGCCATATTTTGCATGATTTAGTTAATATTGTTTACTTTTTCTCTTTCCTCCCTTATTTCCAGCCCAATGAAAAGATCATTTTAATTGTTTCCCTTCCTTTAGGAAGGGGAAAGTACATAACGTGTAAGGAGGAGCATCCAGTCACATATGAAATATATGACTTTACCTATTCTCATATAAATATCTATTAATATCAACAAAAATAGAATAATCTATCTTTTAGGTAGGGTGGGGCCTCCCAACTGTTTTGGGAACCTCCCAACTGTCTAGGTGATCCAGACAGCGCCTCACCTGATATTGGATGCTGGGACCACCAGAGCAATATCTGGTGGTGCTCTGAGTGTCATGTAGTGTCAGAGCTTAGTTTGTGACCTTGGACATGGACAGCAATTGTTCTATCCCTTTGAGCTAGATATACAGCCTAACAAAATTTTTGAACAGTAAATTCTAAGTGAAAAGAAAGAAAATTCTGGCCAGAAGCAAATAGGTTTATCAAAGTAGTAGACACAAGGGTAATCATGAAGTGATACCACAGAACATCAAAAGATGGATTTATTTTAGGTATCAAAAGTTATTTTGTATTCATTTTTCACATGCTAAGAGAGATAGGTTAGCTGATGGATGACTGGCTGGAGCGATAGCACAGTGGTAGGGCGTTTGCCTTGCACGCAGCCAACATGGTCGACCCAATTTCGATTCCTCCGCCCCTCTCAGAGAGCCCAGCAAGCTACCGAGAGTATCTCGCCGGCACGGCAGAGCCTGGCAAGCTCCCCGTGACGTATTTGATATGCCAGACACAGTAACAACAAAGTCTCCAATGGAGA